>PVIW01002705.1:116541-203127 GCA_004026585.1 Noctilio leporinus | reverse complement strand
CACCCATTACAGGACAATAATGAACAAAACTAACACCAAGCAAAACAGAACCAAATATAGGAATATAGTGAATAGGCCTTCAGTGGTCAGGGGGAAAGGGGTTGGGGGGAGGGGGGAGGCAGAGGCAAGAAAGAACTAGTATAAAGGAACCATGGACATGGACAACAGGTGGGATTGACTTTGGAGGGGAATGGGTGGGTGGGGAGGGGGACAGAGGGGAGCAAAAGGGGATGGGTGTAATACAACAACAATAAAATTAAATTAAAAAAAAAAAAAGAAGCTCAATAATCTGCCAGCCCGGAAAAAAAAGATAAATAAATGGAAGCATATACCATGTTTGTGGATGGGAAGAATTAACATCATTAAAATGTCCATACTACTCAAAGCAATCAATAGATTCAATGCAATCCCAATTAAAACACCAATGACATATTTCACAGATATAGAACAATACTTCAAAAATTTACATGGAGCCAAAAATGCCCACGAATAGCCACAGCCATCTTGAGAAAGAAGAACAAGGTAGGAGGAATCACAATACTGGACATCAAACTATACTACAAGGCTACTGTCATCAAAACAGTCTGGTACTAGCTAAGAATAGACATATAGATCAATGGAACAGAATAGAGAGCCCAGAAATAAACCCAGGACTCTGTGGTCAACTCATATTCGACAAAGTGGGAAGGATCATAAAATGGAGTAAAAACAGTCTCTTCCACAAGTGATGTTGGGAGAACTGGACAGTGACATGCAAAAAAAAATAAAACTAGACCACCAACTTACGCCATACACCAGAATAAACTCAAGATGGATAAAGGACTTAAACATAAGCAGTGCCACCATAAAGGTCCTGGAGGAAAATACAGGCAGTAAATTTTTAGATATCCTATGGAGAAATATGTTTACTGATACTTCTCCAAGGGCAAAGGAAATGAAAGAACAAATCAACAAATGGGACTATATCAAATTGAAAAGTTTCTGTTCAGCTAAAGAAAATATCAGTAAAATTCAAAGGGAACCAACTGTATGGGAAAACATAATTGCCAATGATACCTCAGACAAGGGTCTGATCTCCAAAATACATAAAGAACTAATGCGACTCAACACCAGGGAGACAGACAGCCCAATTTAAAAATGGGCAAAGGACCTGAACAGACAGCTCACTGAGGAAGATATACAAAGGGCCCAGAGGCATATGAAAGAATGCTCAACATCACTAGCCATTAGTGAGATGCAAATTAAAACCACAATAAGATACCACCTCACACCTGTCAGAATGGCAATCATCAGCAAACAACAAGTGTTGGCGAGGATGCGGGGCAAAGGGAACCGTCATACACTGTTGGTGGGAATGTAGGCTGGTGCAGCCACTATGGAAAACAGTATGGGGTTTCCTTAAAAAACTAAAAATGGAACTACCTTTTGATCCAGCGATTCCACTACTAGGACTATACCCGAAGAACCATGAAATACCAATTCAGAAGAACCTATGTACCCCTATGTTCACAGCAGCACTATTTACAGTAGCCAAGTGCTGGAAACAGCCTAAGTGCCTATCAGTGGATGATTGAATTAAAAAACTTTGGTACATTTACACCATGGAATACTACACAGCAGAAAGAAAGAAGGAACTCGTACCCTTTGCAACAACATGGATGGAACTGGAGAGTATTATGCTTAGTGAAATAAGCCAGTCAGTGAAGGACAAATACCATATGATCTCACCCATTACAGGACACAATTGAACAAAACAAACAAACAAGCAAAACAGAACCAGATACATGAATACAATGGATAGACCTTCAGTGGACAGAGGGGTGCGGAGGAGGTGGGGGGAGGAGGTGGTGGGGAGGAGGAGGCAAAGAAGGGGAGTAGTTTAGTCAAGGAACTAGCATGGAAGAACCATGCACATGGCCAACAAGTGGGCCTGACCTGTGGGGGAGTGGGTAGATAGGGAAGGGGAGAGAGGGGAGGGGAATAAACAATAAAATTAAATTTAAAAAGGTCCTATTTTACAAAAAGGAAAAAAAGTAAAGATACGGCGAACATCACACTTACCGATCAAAGACTGAATGTTTCCCAAGGCCGGACACAAAGCAGCGATGTCCATCTTCTGCTTCCTATTTTACTAAGTGTTTTATCAAAGTTGGGGCATGTGGACAATGTGCAAAACCCAGGTGTATGTCTATGTATTAGCAAAAGCAATTGGAAACTGAAATGTAAAGGTAGGAGCATTCAAAAGTTACTCTGGTAAATCACCCAAGTGTGTGCACCCAAGTGGATCCACCAAAAGAAATAAAACATCGCTGAGACATAACTCCATCAATGCAGAGGTGACACATTCATGGATGAGGAACTGAACATGGTGAATGAAGCCTTCTTTCTACCCCAACTGATGTTATCTAAACATGATGAAATTCCAATCAGAACCTTTTTATCTTTAAAAAAAATATATAGAGCTGGTCAAACTAAGCACAAGGTGAAAGTAAACATACAAAGGGACTGGAATAATCAAAACAACTTTGAAAAAGAGAACCAGAGCTGGAGGACTTCTACAACGTCCTGATTTTAAGATCACATGGGCCCTGGCTGGTAGCACAGTGGATAAGGTGCCGGTCTGCGAACCCAAAGGTTGCAGGTTCGATTCCCCAGCCAGGCCACATAACCAGATTGCAAACCAGGTCTCCAGTCAGGTCAGGTCTGTGGCTGGAGGCAGGTGAAAAGCAACCATACATGGATGTTTCTCTCTCCCTCTCTGCCTCTCTCCCTTCCCCTCCTTCTAAGAATAATGAAATAAAATCTTTAAAAAAAAAAAAAAAAAGATCACATGGTGTTTGCAGAAGGGTGGTCAGGTGTATAACAGACCAGAACAGAGTCCTAAAATGTGTCACACATGTATCATTAACTCATTGTTGGCAGAAGTCCTAAAATAATTCAAAGGGGAAAAAATTTTGTCTTTTGAACACACGCTTCAGAAAAAAAGAACATTTAAGTGAAAATAAACCTCAATGGTTATTTCATACTTTTCACAAATATTACCTTGAAATAGAGCACAGATCTAAATGTAAGAGCTAAAACATAAAAGCTCCAAAAAAAAGAGCATCGGAGATGTCTTATTGAACTTGGATCAGGAAAGATTTTTCAGATAGGACAAAGAACATAACCGTAAAAAGATAAATCAGACTTCATCAAAATTTAACAGCTTTGTTCATAAAAAGACAATGTCAAGAAGATGAAACAGCAAGCCACAAGACAGGGAAACTTAGCAAAATATATAACTAATAAAGGACTTGTAGTAGTTATCACACACACACCCAATTTAACAACAAGGAAATAAACTGTTTGACTTTAAAATAGACAAAAAGAATTTGAATAGATGCTTCACCAAAAAATCATATGATTGCCAGAAAAATACAGGGTGCTCAATATCATGAGTGATGAAGGAAATATTTTACACTCCCATGACACACTACCCTACCGTCACAAAACACTAAAACAGAGAAGACTATCAAGTGTCAGATTAAGACGTGAACGGCCTGGTGGAAAGGTAGAATGTAGAAATCCTCCAGAAGACAGGTTGATAACTTCTTATCATTTCTTACACTTTTATACAAGCCATCACTCTTGTTCTCAGGTATTTACCAGGGAGAAATGAAAATATGTCCCCACAAATACTCAGAGTCAAAGGTTTCTAGCAGATTTATTCACCTTAGCACCTAATTCAGTACAAGCCAAAACCGATGAACTGCTTAGTGGATCCACTGCCGTACATTGGTAAAGTAGAATAGTCCTCTCCTCAATAAAAATGAACAACTGATAAACACAACATGAATGAATACCTAAAGCGTTCTATTAAGACATTCTAGAGGAAAAATATAGTCACACTACCTGCTTCCATTTCCGTGAAATAATAGAAAAGGTGGCGTTCTAGTGAGATAGCTTACCAGTTACCAGAGAGTCAGCTTTTTCCAAGGGATGGAAATGTTCTTTATGTGAGCGTGGCGATGGTCACATGGCTGCATCACCCAGGGCACTTCCAGGTCCACACAGGAGACCCAGACGCTGCCGATGTGAGGGCCTGGAGCAACGTGGTCAGTGGGAGGGTCCAAGTCACACGGGATCTGCGACAGCAGCACCCCACCAGCCAAGGGAACACGTCCTAGCCGCACCGTGCAAGAAACACATGCTGCGATTGACGTGAAAATAGTCCCAGGTAAGCGTTAGTTCCAACTCACGCCCAGAAGAGGCTGCTGGGCCCGGGAGCTGTGTCGGTCCCAGGGCCTCCCCGGCCACGTGGTCAGGCAGAGGCCGTGGCTGTGGAAACCACGAGGCTTTGCGATGATGGGTTATCTTTCCTCTCTCCACCCAACGCAGCTGTTGAAGCTGTTTTCTCACCGTAGACAAAACAAGTAAGCGCTGAGACTGTGCTAAAATCCCACTGTGGATGTTAAAAGCCGAGCACTGTGTTTTTCTTCCTCCTTGCGTGTTGGGTGCTGACACCCAGAATCTCTAGGAGGCAGCTGGGTCCCGGGACCAACAGAGGAGGTTACCCACCAGACTCCACAAGGGAGCAAGGCATGCAAACCAGTCCCGGAAAGTGCTAGATCCTGCCCTTCCTCCACAGGTAGGCTTCTTGAGTCATTTGTTTTCTAATTCATCGTCATCCAATGTTGTCTTCCTCATGCCTCTGACGGCTGTCCCCAAATGTCACCTGTGGATTGCTTAATGCGAAATCCGGTGCTCAGGACCCATCAAAATGTGCAGATGACTCTCAAATGTCAGCGGCCTCAGGCAACGGAAGGTCCTTTTGGTTTTTTCCCCATTAAGGTCACGGGCACCTCCCACATCTGCGGCTCTCCCCATGTGGCATGTGGCAAACACACCCAGTCACATGGCTTTGTACCTGAGATGCACCCACAGCCCCGCTCCAGGGCAGGGCTCCCAGGCCCGACCGCGCGTGACTCAGGTCTCTCCTTATGACTCTGGCTGCCCCCCGTGTTGAGTCCCTGTGTCACCTCCAGGTTATAGAGTGGAGTCACGCTCAGGCCACACGTTCCTGTCCTTGACAGACCTTGGCCAGGATCGGGGCTGGTGTGCCCAGGGGCCACATCTCTTCCTTTTATGTCTGTGCTGGACACTGGTGCCCACTTTGGGAAGCTGTCTGTGACCTGCCAGGACCTGTCCCAGAATCATAGGCCTCCTGCCCACCCCCAGGAGACGGTAGAGCCTAGAATCATCATTACACCTCCTGTAGCTGGGTTCCACTGCCTCCACATTGGGGAGCATGGACCCCAACTGAACACATAAACCAGTCTTAGCAAGAAAGCAGGGAGAGCCCTGACTGGTGTGGCCCAGTCTGCAAACCAAAGGGTCACCGGTTCGATTCCCAGTCGGAGCACATGTCCGGGTTGCAGGCCAGGTCCCCAGTTGGGGACACATGAGAGGCAACTAACTACACATTGCTGTTGAAAAAGAAGAAAGACGAAGAAAAAAGAAAGCAGGGAGGGTGGGCGAGAGCACCTTAGTGTCCCATCCCCTGGGACGAGCATGTCGACAGTGAATCCCGAATGTACTAAATGTCAACAGAGCACCGAACCACAAATCCTCCAGCAAGTACACTCACCAATAAATTTTCCGTGTCACTAGCGCTCAGGAGCTTTGTTGCACGGTCATGGGAAGGCGCTGACAGTGTAAGTCCTCGGCTCATTATTTCTGGATTATCTGGAAATAGAGGGACCCTCAACAGTACAGTACAGGTGTAAGCCCTGTCCTCACACCTGTGCCACTTTGTTGGCAGGACCGGTGTCCCTGCTGTTACCACCCCTGGTCCTCACCCATGGTCTGGGCCCACTCAGATACTGGCTTAGGGCTTGAATACTTGAAGACAGAGTCCAAGGGAAAAAATAGTCTACAAAGAGCTGCCGAAATACGAGGGACACCCTCACAGCCGTGAGTGGCTTCTCAATGCCACGGAGCTGGTGTTTTGATCTGTGTTCCTTCTCCCGCCCTGCCTGCTGGACGCTGCGGCCCCGGGGGGCTTCGGCCCCCCTCTGCTGCTGTCTGGTCATTTGTGGATGCCGCACCATCCCCAGCAGCAGCTGAAATTAACCTGGAAGGGAGGAGAGCTCGGGGGGCAGGTGTGGACGCTGCCCGCCAGGGTCTGGGGACCATTCTTCGCCAGTGGAACCCTAGCAAGGCTGGCAGGAGGCTTCTGTGTCTGCACCTCGAATTCTGGGTTCTCCCTTCTGAAGAGGGAGGAGCAGCTGCCTCTGCTTTCCTCTCTGTTGTCACCTCCCCAGGTTCCTGTCCCGAGAAAACATCTTCGGGGTTTGGCCCACCCAGGGGGCAGGAGGCTGGTGGCTCTGCCCATCCATTGCCTGTCGTCACTTACCTAGTACTGCTTTGAAATGTCCTGCCTTTGCGTATTTACACTCACGGGAATTTGAAGTCACCGAGGTAGGTGGGTACACGTTTAAAGTGGTGTGTCCTAGTGAAGCCATCCATCCCCACCTAATTGGTAGCTTTATTTTTAAATGCTCCCCCGACCCGTTCAGGCACCTATTTCTCTGAAGTGGTGGATAACCTCACCAGCTGTGAACATTATTATTTTATCAGCTTTTGCTAACTTAAAATAAATTAGTATTTGCCTGATGTATCTTTTGACTTATACATGTGTGTGTGTGTATTGTTACCTTTTCTGTCTTTTACCTAGAACCTCTGACTCAATATGGTGGTCACCAAAATGGCTTGAATTCATTTCTTCCATATATATATATAGCGGTTCTACATTTTCTAGGTTGTGCCATTTTTCTCCTGTTTTTCCTCATTCAGAGTAAAGTCTAAATTCATTCTTCGTCTTGCTCCCTCCCATCTTCTCCTCTGTTATTCTTTCTCCATCTTCCGGTGGCCCTGAGAATTTTAACACGCATATTTACCTGGAAAACATTTCAAGGGTAACCAATCTATTTGCACGTTGACCTTGCTTAGAACCAATGGCATCCCAATACACTTAATTAAAATATGAAAAAAAAAAAAAAAGCATCTGGGACTGTTTTTATTTTGTTCTCATTCTGGAAAAGTGGTGTTGTGGCATAAAGAGTTATCAAGTGAAAACATTTCCTGAGTTGCGGGCCGTACCGAGAAACTAGCTCTCAGCCTGGTAATCCCTCCCTGGTAGGTCGTGGCGTCTTTTCTCCCGGAAAAGTGACATTTCAGCCTATGGTGTCCAGCATTCTCTCCAGGACGGATTGGGATTCACGTGTCTGAAGCCTGGTGTCCCACAGTCACAAAGCATTTCCTACCACAGGCTCTGCAAAGAGTATCTATTTTCCCTGGTCTTCCATGGTCTCTTTCTGACACGATGGAATGCGTTTTAGACTTTCTCCCTGAGTCCCCTCGGTGCCTTCACTTGGCCGGCATTTTGAATCCACTTCCGGGGCAGTAATTCTTGTTACCATCATCCAGCACGATGCTGCGGGTAAGCTCATAAAATAAACAAACAACTAAACAACAGAGAGAGGGAAGAGGGGAGGTGGGAAGGAACTATGAGACCTGGTTCAGCGGCCAGGCTAGGCTGTTCACACTCCCGGTGCGATTTGATAAGGAAGACATTGGTCACCTGCCCACTCCCGCTTTCCCTGGCGGAAACCACTTGTCATTTCTTTCACCTGCCACATCTCACGCGCCTTTCTGCTGTTCTCTCTCAATGGCCCTCCCGCCCCCCACCCGCTCCCCTCTTCACTGGGTGATGCCTCCTAGTTCCTGTCAACCCTCCGGCAAATGTCCTGAGGCCTGGACACCCGGCACTACCCTCGCCCCACGCACCCGTCACAGTTTGTCCATAAACCGATTCTTGGGTGTGTATCACGCATCACTTGCAACTCTTTGAGGGCAGGAGCTGTATCTTTTCCAGCCTTGTGTTCCCGTGTTTACAGGGAAGCCCGGTGTTTGTGTTCACTGTTTGGTATCATTGTATCAGAATTGTAAAATGCTAGATTCCGCAGACTACCATGTTGCATTCTATAGACACGTAATATTTAGAGGTCATTCTGTTTTGTCTTTTCTTTATTTTATTTTATTTTAAAAAAGATTTTATTTATTATTTTCAGAGAGAGGGGAAGGGAGAGGGACATCCATGTATGGTTGCCTTTCACCTGCCTCCAGCTACGGACCTGGCTGGAGACCTGGCTTGCAACCTGGTCATGTGCCCTGGCTGGGAATCGAACCAGCGACCTTTGGGTCCGCAGGCTGGTGCCATTCTGCAGAGCCACCAGCCTGGGCCTGTAAACCAGTTTTGACACATTGGATCAGTCACAGCACCTTCTCCATACACAGCCCAATTGTGTGTGTGTGTGTGTGTGTTTCAGTTGCATTTTTAGCTTTTGTGAAATAACAAAGCGTAATATGCGAAACATCTCGCTAATCTTTGTCCGTCTTCAATATTAAAATTGCTATACAAAAATTCACCAAATACACGGGCCTAAGTGACCCGGAAGGTTAAACTGGGCTATACATTGAGAGGAGGGGCAGACTATTTCATGCGCGAGGCCAGAAAGACAGATCCGTGGGGGGGAAAATGGGGGAAAACCCTGTGCCTTTAGTTTCTTTCGTCACTGAAAGTCCGCATTTCCCTCTATTGTGCGTCTGCTCAAGCAGCATCCCTGCGTTAGGCCATCACCGTTAGACATCATCGAAGCCGCCACACCACACGAGTGTTACAGCAAATACCCTCAAACACCATTTCCTCTCAGCCTGACTCCAACTTCTCCCCAACTTGCTTTCATTGAAGAATCCCCTGACCGTGCCAGAAGTCTGCTGCGGCTCGGAGCCCTCCAATGCCAAGATCCTTTTCTTGCCAAGTCCCCAGTTCTCTTTGCCTCCTCTTCTCCTTTGAAAACGTTGTGCTGAGGCGGGTTGGCAGAGGGGGGTCTGTAGGCTTCACCAGCAGTCCAGGGCTCCCGTCCCCGACGGAGGTGAAAATGCTGCCTGAAAGGTCCGAGTGGGGAGAGGAAGCCATGGACGGGCTGATGACACCCCCCCCCCCCCCCGCTTCATGGATTTGCTCTGGGCATAGGGAAGAGCTGACACCCCCTCGCAAACTCACCAACGCACAAGTTGGTCACCGACTTTGGGGGGATGGTGGTGACAGAGCCCCTCTGTGGTTTCCAGCCCACCACCCTGCAGGCCCCAAATGTCAGTCAGGGGGGGCCGGGGCCTGAACCCATGGACCAAGGAGCCTCACTTTCCATGTGGCGGTAAATGAACCCCATTTCCTAAGTGGAACGAAGAAGCCTTGAAACCTCCCTTTCCCCGGGCATTTCTGGTCCCTCTGCAACGGAAGTGACCGTCAGAAAGCCCACCGCTGTTTGTCCCTGTGGGATAAACATTTGCAAGTCACTCACAGGCCGCTGGGATGTCTTATTCTACGACCCCCCAGGGGTGCGGTTCTCCGACGCGGCCACACTCGCTTTCCATCCGTCTAGAGAATCCTGCGGGCAGTGTGGTGTCAGCATCTACGTAAATGTTTCAAACCCACTCACCTAAGCGGCAGAGTTGACTTCCAGCCCGACGCCTGTTCCTGGAAGACAGGAAGTTCACGGTCCCGACCTGTGTCTTCTGGGGAAGAAGTTCAGGTCTGCAGAGAACCAACATGGTACCAGGTCGTCTGTGAACATTCCTGCAATGTGCTCTCCTGTGTTCGTCTTTCTGGCCGCACTGCAACACTGGCGTTTCCATGTTGACTGAGACAGAACGGAAAGTTCTCCCCGGGACACTTCCCCAGGACGACGCTTACATATGACGGGTGTCCCTGAGGGGCAGTGACCCCTTCCTCTCTCCAACACCCAACGCTCAACCTCTGCTCTCGAGGGTGGGGAAGGGGTGGCTAGGTCCTCGTTATGACCGTGCTGCTGGCTGGTAGCTTTGCTGTCACCTTTCTGATGTAAAGGGTAGAGCGGGGACATGCAGTGAGCAAGAGTGAAGGCAGCGTTGACATGAACACTCAAGGTTTGAGCATAGACTTCTGTGGACTCTTTTGACCCCGAATTGGTAGCCAGGAAGATCCTGAGAAAGAAAAACTGCCCAGCGACCCCTCGGTGGCAGGTCAAGGCACATGTACCGCTGGCAGAGTTTGACCTAATTGCATGGTGTCCTGTTTTGGTTATTGATAACCAACACGAATTGGCAGCACACCTTTCTAAAGTAGCCACAGGTACTTTAGGAAAACAGCCTAAACTCTAAGTAAAACTTTACGCTATTTATGATTGTTCAAATGGCTGATCTTCATGGCCGGATATGAGAGTTGATATCTGGTACCATCAAGTCACGTGGTGCTAGAGACTGAACTGTATCCCCTGTTTCACCAGCAGCATCCATATGTGGAAGCCCTAACCTCAAGGTGATGCGATTTGGAGATGGGATTTGGGCGGCGATTGGGGTTAGATGAGGTTATGAGGGTGGGGTGCCTGGTGATGAGGTTAGTGCCCTTCCAAGAAGAGACACCTGAGAGCTTGTGCCCCGCCCCCGTCTCTACCCCTGCCAGGTGCGGACCCAGTGAGAAGCTTCTGTCTGAAAGCAGGAGGAGGGTCCTGAACCAGGTGGCACCTTGACCTTGGACTGGCAGGCTCTGGAAGTATGAGAAACACATCCCTGATATTTAAGGCATCTTATCCATCTGTAGTGTCTGATCACAGCCTGAGCTGGCTAAGAGACATGGAACAAAACATAGGTCCTCTGAGAGTCAAACTATAAAGTCAACCTATCAAGGACCTACGCAAAGTTGCTGTGGAGAGAAGAAATCTCAGGTCAGAGCGAGACTTGGGTGTGGTGGATTAAAAGGCTAAACTGATGCCGCTGAAGAGCCCGCAGGTCCAAGGCTGCGTGTCCGGGGGACGGGAAAATACGGGAAAGGGGGGCGGAAAATGCTTCAGTGTGAATCGGGACCTGGGAAGCCAGTCTTGTGTCTGCACCTGGAAAACGATGCACACGGAGAAAGAGGGCCTGAAATTAAATCTTGGAACTCCCGGAAGTGTAGCATCACTTGCTTTGTCCTTGCCAAAGTGCAGTGTTTACAGAGCTCAGGAAAGCAGTGGCTTTCCTGGGGGGAGTCAGGGGACTGTGTGTGGTTGGCTGTCACCACCTGTGCACCGCCTGGCTGCCAACACAGTCACCAGCAGCCCGTCTGCCCATGACAGTCTGAGTGGCTCGGTTGGTTGGAGCATCATCTCATGAACTGAAAGTCTGTGGGTTTGACCCCTGGCCAGTGAACCTACGGGAGGCAACTGATCAACGTGTCTCTCTCACATCAATGTCTCTCTCTCTCCCTTCCTCTCGCAAATCAATGAAACATATCTTCAGGCAAGGCTTACAAAAAAGAATCAGAAACGCTGTTCCCTCCCAGACGCTGCAGTTTTCTCTCTCTCTCTCTTTTTTAAGTTTACTTTTCTATAAATATCACCTGCGATGGAGACACTGCTAAACCCAGCTTCCCCGCTGCCTGTCCTGCTCCTAAAGATCAATAAATACACCAGCATGAGTTTACCCCAAACACAATTTAAAACCAATTCCGCTGTAAAACCAAACGTAAAACTTCTAGTACTTTATTTTAAAAAACTCTACCTTTTGATGACCGTAACAGTTTTGATAGCAAGGTCATTCAGCTGAGCTATTAGCTCTCCACTTCCCAGGTATTGTTCTGTGCACAGCATTTGAATCACCAAAAGATAGTTACGACAGGGCAACAACTTGGCCGCCTTTTCCCATTAGCTTTACATCACATCACATCGCTCGGAAATTGTCTGTGTAAGTCGACCCTCTCCCTACTTATTTTCCCTAATGTTTGCCATGTACCTATTGCCACAGGTTCTTCCCCAAATAAGCCACCCTCTTCTGCACCTGAAAACCCTACCATCTCCAGCCCCCCACCCCCACCTCCAAGTGGACCCTTGACTGGACCACCCTGGTTTTCAGGGCCGTGGGAAGCTCACCTAGTCCCCGCAGCCCTTCTTGGCTGTACTATATGTAATGTTACAGTCCTGATTTTTGTGGGCAACGTACCCAGTGTCTGAATGCACTCTTTGGAGTCAGGGTGATGAATGCTGTACATTTGCATGTTCTCCAAGGAACTCCAGAAAACGCTGAGGCGGACGAGGAGCTTTAGAAATATGTGTTGATGAAGCAGGCCATAGCAATTAGGGAGAATGAGGATAGTTATTTCTTTTATTGCAAATGCAAACCCATACGCGCACGCACAGGGAATTAAATATTTAAGCCAACCCCAAATGCAGATGACGGCTGGCAGGAATGCCAATTAGTTGGTGCAGCCACTGTGGAAACCAGTATAGAGGTTCCTCAAAAAAATGGAAACCGGAACTGCTGGGGGACCCAGCCCTGTCACTGCTGGGGGTTTATGGGACTAAATCTGAACTGCTCGTTCAGAAAGAGACGTGTACCAACCACTATGCGTCTCGCCGCAGGACTTATCACAGCCCAGATATGGAAACAGCCCCCGTGCTCACCAATAGACAGCTGGATAAAGGAGACGTGGCATGTACGTACAGTGGAACGCTACTCACCCGAAAAAGAATAAATCTTCCCCTTTGTGACAGCATGGCTGGCCCTGGAGGGTACTGTGCGGGGTGAAATCCATCATTCAGAGAAAGACACATGCCACCCGATTTCATTTACGCGTGGGGTCTAACCAACGAGAGAAAGGAGCACGCGGAATAGAAACAAAGTCATAGAAACAGAGAACAAACGTACCGCTGCTGGAGGGGAGAGGATTGGCGGACAGGCTGGGATTAGGAGGGACAGGTTGGTCATCCTAGAATTGTCTCAGGGATGTGGAGAACAGCACGGGGAACACAGTCAGTCGTTAAGACGGGACCAGGTGGGGACTGAACCTCTCAAGGGGATCGCTCTGGAAGTTACCTAAGTGTCTAACCCCTATGCTGCACCCCTGAAAGGGATGCCGTGTTGGACGTGAGCCGCAATGGAGAAGCAAACACAGGAAAGGAAAACACAGTCAGCTGAAGCCCTCAGCTAAAGATGCAGCCAGGTCTTGTTATCCTGCATTAGGTTGTAGAAAGCCTCCGTGAACACGGAAGCAGCCATAGCTGAACCCTTTCTCCCGAGCGAAACCCAAGGGTAGGCTGCCGAAGAGCCTCTCACATGTTCCGCCAGCCGTAACGGTCTTTTCCTGCATGTTTCTGTTTTGAGAAATCTTAGGTAATATACATGTTTGGATTCACTAACGTCGACCTCACGCCAACTCAGCCTGAGGTGCATTGGACACCCACCATGTTCTTCATAAGGCGCATCACGACTTCTTGAAGTCCGAGCACAGAAAAGCAACTCGGCGCCCTACGGGGGCAGGGCAGGGGGCCAGGTTACACAAACCCCCCACCAAAAGCACACAAAGGCAGCAAACGAGTCGCCAAGCAGACCATGAGCAGGGCCCTTGCTCCCAGTGGTGGGTCCCTCCTGACCCCATAGCAGGTGGCTCTTCCCAGGAAGTCAGGCTGGCCCTGTGGTCAGAAGGGGTCCCAAGGCAGCATCTTTTCCTGTGAACAACCCTGCGTCTCCTGCAAACCCCTTGTCCAGGAACCGGGGACCCACATGTATAGGTTTACACAACTTCCATCCGAGAAAAAGCACCCATGAGATCATCAGATGTGCGCACGCCGTTCTACTTGACACCCTTCCTGGAACAGTTGGCTTTAGACTTCCTCAATTGCACATCACGGAGATGTGGATCCCTCATGGAGACACTTTTCAGGCTGGAGAGGGTGGGCTCACGGGCAGAGAGGGGCAGCCCTCCTCCCCGTGCCCCACAAAAAACGTTTCCAGCGTCACCTGCCACTGAGGCTCATTGCCTGAGTCCTCAGCACCCTGCCTTCCTGACACATGCACAGGACTGGCTGGCACAGTGGCGTCTCCTGTCAGGAAGCAGTCACACGCCGGCAGCGCTCAGGGACCTGTCCATGTTCTCTAAGGCTAGTCTGTGTTGGAAAGAAAAAGTGCCCATCTTTGGAAGGTTCCCCTTCCTCCCCCGAAAATAAAGGAGACCACTGTGGGAATTCCAGGATCGAGAAGGCAGGAGGAGATGGAATAAAGCTGCTTCCCTAAATGGAGGAAAACTGGAATGAGGAGAATAAACTGAAAGGATAACCATGCTGACATTTTCGGTAATACTGAGTATATATAGACTGAAACTCTAAGGGTAGGGGCTATTTCTTTTCTTTTCTTTTTTAAAAAAATATTTATTATTTTTAGAGAGGGGTAGGGAGAGAGGCAGAGAGGGAGAGAGACATCCATATATGGTTGTCTTTCCCCTGCCTCCGGCTACAGACCTGGCTGGAGACCTGGCTTCCAACCTGGTTATGTGCCCTGACTGGGAACCAAACCAGTGACCTTTGGGTTCTCAGGCTGGTGCCTTATCTACTGTGCCACCAGCCAGGGCTGGCAGGTATTTCATTAAGTGAGATCTGCTAAAAGGATTCACTCAGAATTACTGTAGCCCTAAATTTAATTTGGTCTATATTTAAGAAAACACATTATATTACTAACACATCCCCTTGACCTATTATTCCTTTTTATGATAAAATTATTGGACATAAACCACGATGGATTGTGTATTTTAGGCTTTTAAATATCTAACATGACTTATGGTCTCTTACAATGTAAGGAAAATCGATAACAACCAGATTGAGGAAGGGTTGAAAATTGTTATAATTCAATGAAATGGGTAAAAAGCATTCTTATTAAAACACTCTTATGCTCACTTTTTAAATTTGGTTCATCAGGAAAATTACCCCGTGTCTTCATTTGCTCTTAAAACAGAAGAAATGCCGTTAATTCTAGTTTTAAAACCATCATCAGTTTTAAGAGAAATCAATGAAAAATAACAACTTGGCCAAACCGCAATTTAATGAAGAAATTAGGAAAGACATGTAAAGCCCGTAAGTATTTATTGGGAACAAAATAATGAGAATTAAGTGTGAGGGGAGAGTTAAAGAACAGTAGCCAACTGTTGGATTAGAAATGAGGGCAGTTCAGTTTGAAACAGTTAACCACTCTTTCAATGGCAGTTACCATTCCGTATTGTTTTGTATGAGTTTCAGGCATATGGCATAGCAGTTAGACAACCACATAATTTATGAAGCATGTCCCCCAATAATTGTAGTGCCCACCAGGCATGACGCACAATTACAGTATTATTGATTACACCCCCTCTGCTGTACTATCATCGCCACGACGGCTTTAGTTACTACAACCTGAACTTCTTCATCCTTTCGCCTTTTGCACCCAGTCTCCAACCCCTTTCCCATCTGGCAAGGGAAGAAGAAGAAAATCAAACAGATGGGACGGCATGAAACAAAAGTTTTTGCACAGCAAAGGAAACCATCAACAAAACCAAAGACAACCTACCAAGTAGAAGAAGATATTCACCAATGATGCATTGAATAAGGGGTTAATAGGAAACATTTATAAAGAATGCATACAACTCAAGATCAAAAACCAAAAAGCAAATAACACAATTAAAAAATGGGCAGAGGACCTGAACAGACACTTCTCCAAAGAGGACATACAGATGGCCCCCAGACATCTGAAAAGAAGCTCAACATCGTTAATCATCAGAGAAATGCAAATGAAAACCACCATGAGGTATCACCTCCCACTTGTCAGGATGGCCATCATCAATAAATCTGCGAACAGTAGTAAGTGCTGGCGAGGATGTGGGGAGAGGGGAAGCAGATGGTGCAGCCACTGTGGGAAGCAACGTGGAGAAGGCTCACTTCCACGTATGTGACGTTACCTGGAAACCTAGTCCATGCTACAGAGGACAGCGCATGAGGACCACCACTGCCCCCCATGCCGTTAGCCAGGGCACAGTCCACATGAGTGACCCAGGCCAGCCTCGGCCACGTCAGGTGTTCATTCAGTCAGGAACCCATTCAATAAACACACCCTGACCTACTATGTGTGCCATTATTGTAATCATGTGTGTGTGTGTGCAAAATTAAACTTCAGAAAGTTAATCCTGCTAACTATTCTCAAGGAAATATGTGGGTTAGCATGACAGAGCATTATACATACCACACATACACAGATGTGCACACATATACACCACACATACACTATGTACACAACACATCATACATGTACACCCACCCACACACATACATTGCACACATTCACACATACACACATGTATACACACGACACACACCACATGTACACGGGTACACACATACACATGGTACACACATAACATACCACACACTCACAGACATACATCACACACATTCACACACACCCCACATGTACACAGCTGCACACACACATTACACAGACATGCAGCACACACATAACACACCATACACACATATACTCGTACACACATTCACACACATGTACACAATACCACACACATGTACACACAGACACTCAGTACATACATAACACACCACGCACAGCTCCCTTCTCGCTCACAGCCTCTCCATCCTCAAGGTCTGGTTCTGCCCCTGCATGTGGCTTTCACCGAGGCCACCACGCAGACATGTCCCCTGCACAGACAGCGTCTGCATGTCTGTACTGCTAGCATGACAAGGACTAGACGCACCTGCATGCAACTGGACGTGGTATTGTTCAGCAGGCAGGGCCCGGACTCATGAGACGGACACTCTTGCTCGGACCCACCTGAGGACGGGTGACCCTGGGGCCTGTGGCGGGGAAGGGCTTGGTCTATGAGTGACCGGGGCTGGGCCTGGGCTCCACGTCCCCACAGGACAGGGTGTGTCCACCCACGTGTCTACCCGTCACGCAGCTCATTGTGCACACCCTCAGCGCCCTCTCCTCATGACAGGTGCTGCCACTGCCCCGGGTCTCTGTCACTGCAAACCTGGGGCTGTGAGCACCCTTCCAGCTTGCAAGTGTTGGTCTTTGTGGTGAGACATGAAAATGCCCCGGAACGGAGATCTGCAGTGTGTACAGGGCCATGTGGTGTGTACAGGACACGTCAGGGGCACCAAGGCCACTGTTGTGAGCACTGTGTTCATGTTCAAAATGGTGGGTTTGTTGTGATGTGTGTTTTGCTATGATCAGTGATGTCATTCACATGCTACATGGCTTAGAAACATTATTTTTCCCTCTTTGGGAGATCAGTTTTCTTTGCCATGTCAATTGGTTTAGGCAACCACTTCATCCCAAAGAATGCAAACAAAACAAATGAAAACAAACCCAAATGTTTTGCCAAATTAATAAAGCTTTAGACTATAATTCAGAATCATCCCTGGACTAGGAGTGCAGCCAGATGCCACCCGTCTCAAAGGTAGGGCACCTGTGACGTTTTCAAAGGAAACGATCCACTGATTTTTCCTGCCAAGTATCGATAGGTGACATGGAGCAGATTTCATCTCCCTGTGCCGGAACATTTCAGGGTAATGGCAATTATTTGACGAGGAAGTAGATTCTTTAAAAAAAAATATTTAATTAATTTGTTTATTTAGAGGGAGGAGAAAGGAGGGAGGAAGAAACCTTGACGTGAGACAGAAACATCAACTGGTTGCCCCTCACATGTACCCAACTGGGGACCTGGCTCGAAACCCAGGCCTGTGCCCTGACCGGGAATCGAACCTTCGAGCTTCTGGTTCGCAGACCGGTGTTCAATCCACTGAGCCACACCAGCCTGGGTGAGGAAGTTGACTCTTTAACTGTGAAGTCCGGCTTGACCCAACTACATGGACTGACTGTCGCACATGTTGGGCCCTGCATTAACGGGTGGGAGTTCACTGGACTGCCAGCTGAATCTGCACCTGGGTTTACAACTTTATTTTTTAATATTGATGGATTGATTTCAGAGAGATGGGGGACGGAGGGAGGGAACAAGAGAGAGAGAGAGAGACGGAGTGAGAGAAAGAGAGAGGAACATCAGTTTGTGGTCAGGGATCGAACCCGCAACCTTGGTGTGTGGGGATGGCCGGTTTCCCCAGCCGCCGCTGCCTTGGGCCCCGTCTGGATGAAGGCAGCTTCTTGAAACCCTTGGCTGTTGGGGTTCCATGCAGTCCAACTTCCTTGCAGTTCTGCATGTTTTTTGTTTTGGGGTTGGTTGTGATCCTTCTCGTGGTGGTGTGAGGAGACCAAGGGTGTCTACCTCCACCTCCACCTTGGCTGGAAGTCCCCAGGTGAAAGGTAAATCATCTGGCTGTCCATTGGGAAGATGCAATAGACCAGAGGGAAGTAAGGAAACAAAGGACCAGGACAGGCGTCTCCCCACAGCTGAGCCAGTGGGATGCTCTGTGGGTACCAGGAGCGGGGACAATGACATGTGTCTCCCACGGAAGAGGGACAGATTGTGGTGAGAAGTGCACTTGGAACGGACTTCTAATGGTGGGTGTTGTTTGCCAAGGGCCACCTTAGACGACTTTACAGTGAGCTCGGGGCCACGTAACCCACCGTCGTGTGACCATGGTCCATGTGCCAAAGCAATCAAACCCATGAGCTTGGCTGGACTGATGTACAAGGAGCACACGATGTCCCTGCAAATGTAGGAAGGGTCGTCACCGTTCCTAGGAGCGCAGAGATGTTCTCAGGACACGGCTGTGTTTCAGAGCCTTCCAGGGTTGCCTGAGGTGCCGGAGCGAGAAATCAATGTTTGGTATGAGCAGAGACATCAGCCCCTGTGGAGGGCCCACTGAGAATTCAGCTGCTGTTCACAAATATTAACGGAGGCTGCCCTGGCTGGTGTGGCTCAGCAGATAAAGTGCTGGCCTGCAAACCCCAAAGGTCGCTGGTTCGATTCCCAGCCAGGGCACATGACCAGGTTGCAAGCCAGGTCTCCAGCCAGGTCCCCAGCTGGAGGCAGGTGAAAGACAACCGTACACGGATGTTTCTCTCCCCTTCTTCCTCCCTCCCTGTCCTTCTCTCTAAAAAATAATGAATAAAAAATCCTAAAAAAAAGAAAAAGAAAAAAGAAAAGAAATATTAACGGAGGCTAATATGACATTAATGATGGAAGTAGGAAAACCTGCACGACCCTGGGTGCGTTTCTCTCAGCCCCGTTTGTACACTGAGGAAGGAGAATGATCTACCATCATTTCTGTTCACATTTCAGCGTGAGAAACATCCCTGGTTTTCGCTTCAGCCTCCCTCTGCCCTAAGACTGGGCACCACTTGCCCAAAACTATCCTACTCCCCGGGAGAGTCTTAGAGACAGGAATTTGCCTCAGCGGAAAGACTGCACAGGCGTGCGAGGTGTTGTTCAGGTGCCTGCTTAGTGTGGCAGGAAGAGTGGACCACCGGAAAGGCAGTGAGAGGTCAGCGAGGGTGAACTGCAACTGTCAGAGACGTGGAATCGCTGCTCACATGTGACGCATCCCCATCTTAGAGCCAGTGGCCCCTGGTGACATCCCAGGGCACCCGCTGGAGCAAGTCAGCAGACGCCCGGCCATGTTCTCAGACGCCTTGTCTCTGGCCGGCTGCTGGGTATCAGCCAATTCAGCTTCTACATTCCTAACTCAAGTGATTAAAAAACCCAAAACAGGGGCCGGCTAAAGCCAACAGCAAGTCTGGGCTTACCTCTGTAAAACCAGCGTCCTGTTGGACGTGGGCTGAGCCCTGGTTTCCTGACTCCTGGTTGGAAGGAAGCAGGACACACGGTGAATGGTCCCGATTTGCCCGCCCGTGAATTCATCTGCTGTGACTCTCCCCTCGGGTGGCCAGGGATTGCCCTGACCCCAGGGCTACTGCACTGCAGGGAAGCAAGGACATGGATCGCTGGTGTCCAGCAGGAAAGCAAGCTCTGGGGGGACATGACAGCAGTGGCAGACATGGGAGGACAACGACTCCTCAGTATTCGTCCCCTGCCCACCTGCTTCTTGGACCCTGATGTGTGCAGAGGTCCTGCAGCTCTAGGACTGCAACATGGGTCACTAGTGCACAGACCAGGCCTGGCAGCTCTGATTTGGACTATTAAATAAGTATGATGTATCAGGAAAGTTGGCCATGCTCCACCAAAATGTGCTGGCATTCCTATTAATGATTAAAACGGAGCGGGGCAGGCTCTAGCAAGATGGCTGTGAAAGTGGCTGTCATGGACCCACCACAGAGGTGCCCCAAACAGAAGATTCTTCTAATGTCACTAACACACTGGCTTTACTGAGTAAAAGGGGTTTCCTGAGCAGCCTGGAAGGTGCCACCTGGATTTTTTCCTACTTACAGTACAGTACGAGAGAAAGGGGATGAACTGAGGGAAGAAGTATGAAGCCCAAAGAAAGTGGGGCACCCCCAGGATAGAAACAGACACGCAGATACCTGGCTTCTTCTCCAACATGGCAAGAACTCAGAAGTCATTGTGCCCACGCTGACAACTGGAAAAGCCTGCGTCAGCTAAAATCAGGGGTGTTTCTTAGACACAGGGGGCAGGCGAGGTCCTGGGGCACACAGCACCTCCAGATCTGCAGAGACAGTGAACGAAGTCAGGCTGAGACCTGCTGACTCCCAGGAGAAGCCACCCGCCACCGCCCACACCACTACCTTGGAGCCTCCGTTTATCTACCTGGAAAGGCAGCCCGATCGATGTTCCCCACCTCCGAGCTGTAAAATAAATGGGAGGTGATTTGCCCCGAGATGTCCACTGGGGAGAGCAAAGCCTGGGCTCTGACAAACCCCCGCGTCTGCGGCCACGCTCGGTCCCCAGCGCCACACTGGTGCTCATCACACGGGCTCCGCAGTCAGGGGGCGGCAATGTCAGGAGTCGCTTCAGCTTCTCCCAAGGGCGCAAGACGCCGAACACAATCACTTATGTTGCTAAATGGGGTGACTCCTATTTGGACTCGGGGATGCGATAGAAATACAATTCCCACCCCGAAGACCGAAGACCGGAGAATCACCGCCCAGTGCGCGCTGGTTTTCACCGGGGAACCTAACTCCCTTCTCCCCTGTGTCGGGGCGGAAGGTAACGATGCGGGTTGGGGGACAGAAACCCAATCGTGTGGCTCCAAGTTCCACCCGGAATATTCAACCCCGACTCCCTCCCCTCGGATAAATCTAGGAAAAACTCCGCCCGGGGCCAAGTACCGCAGCTGCATCCCTGGTGCCGGGCGCGGACCTGTGATTCTAACCGCGGTTGCCAGGCAGTCTCCACCCCGCAGCGGCCCTTTCCCGGTGTGTTTTCCTCACTTCCCCAGGGCCAATTTTTCCATTTCTCTCCGAATGCTGCCTAATTAGGTCGCGCCTTCACAGGCGCAAAAAGGGAAAACAAAAGAGAAGAAAAAGCGCAAGCCCTGGGGAGCGGCAGGGAGTTGTACCGCAGACCGGAGAGGGGGCGCCGTGCGCCCTCCCCCAGCGCGCGCGCCCCGCGGTTCCCGCCCCGCAGACCCACCCCCGCGCTGCGCCGCCTCCCCGGGCGGGGGCCTGGCGGCCTTGGCTGCGGCCGGTGGGGACTCTGCCAAGGAGCCTGGGTAGCGTCCCGGCTCCTTCTCCGCCCCCGCCACTCCTGGGCTCCCCGCGCGGAGCCGCCCGGCAGAGCCCCGCTGCCACCCCTGACCACCCCGGGAAGACCGGGCGAGCGGAGCCGGGGGCGGGAGCGGCCGGGAGCGCGCCCGCCCCTCGGACCTGCGTGTAATTACCGCGTGCGGAGCGGGCAGGGGCCGCGGCGGCACTACGGCTCGGCGGGAGCGCGGAGGGAGCGGAGCGCCACGCCGGGCGCGGTGCACCGCGGCTCCGTCCGGGGGGCGGCGGGAGTGGGTCCCCGAGCTCCCACGGGAGTTCCCACCCCAGTCTCCGCTCATTTACCTCCTCCCCCCTGCCAGGGGCTCCCCTGGGACTTGTTGGGGCTTCTGGTCCCGGGGAGTCCTGGACAGGTTCCCGGCAAGGCAGCGCCCGGCTCAGAGCCCTCGGAGCGGCCAGCGGGCTCCCTGCGGGTCCGCAGCCGCTGCCCCTGCGGCCCGGGCGCCAAGCCCCGCGGAACCGGCGGCGCGAGGACTGACTCCCGCGCCCGCGCCCCCTGGAGAGGGCGCCTTCCTGGCCCACGCCGCGTGCGCAGAAGTTTGGAAGGTGGAGAACCCGGCCCCTAACTTCTCCGGACATGAATCAAACCGCGGGCGTCTCCAACAGCGTCAGGTGTCCTCCGGGCAAAGGCCCGAAGGTAAGGGACCCACGACGCAGGGGCTGGTACGGGACCTGGAGGGCAGTTTTGGACAGCCGTTTGGGACGAGTGGTCCCCGCTGGTTCGGGGACTGCGAGGTGCCCGTCCCTGCGCGGGTGGCGGGTCCGCGCGTCCAGGCGGCTGACGGAGCGCGGGGTCCGTGAGAACTGCTGGTTCCTGAACCCAGAGCCAATACGGGCTCTGCCGGCAGCGGCGGGGGCAAATGGCCCCCGGGCAACTGGGCTTTCAGGGAGGGGGGCAGCGGAGGGAGCCGGGCCCGCAGGAGTCAGACTCGACCTCTGCGGCGGGAGCTGGCTGGGGAGCCCTGGACGCGCTCCGGGGCTGCGCGCGCTCTCCTGCGGGTGCCGCGACCGCGCGCTCCATTCGCTTCCAGGAGCCGCTGCTAACCTGGAGCGGGAGGCTTCCGGGACAGGAAGGGTGGTCGGAGAAAGGAAAGAGGGCTGAGGCCCGAGGAACCGAGGCGGCAGCGTCGGGTAGCCTGGCGCGCACAGGGCCGGGGCGTGGGCACCTCTAAGCGCCACGCACCAGCTCTCCCCGGGGGCCCTGGGTCCAGGCGGGTCGTGCGCGCGCAGCTGGCTGGGCCACTCTCCTCTGGGACTCACCTTAGCTTGCTGTTAGTTTGCAGGGAAATCCTTACCTGGGTTACCTGGGGGAGCCCTGCTGCAGGGCACAGATCCTTGCACATGTCAAATATCTAAAGCCATGTCTATGATTACGTTTAAACGGAAAGAAGGAAAGTGCTTCGGGTCTTGGATTCCATAGGTAGCATGACTCTGAGTTGTGCCTTTCGGTTCGTGTTTGCTATGCCCAGTTTTGCCTCTTACATTTTATATGCAGACAGGCGTATATTTTATTCGCATGTTGTTAGAAGAGCGTTCTTAAAATGTCTATGGGGGGCGGTGGACACCTGTGCAGCCGCAGTTTGTGATGGCACTGGGTTATGTGACAGAAAGATTTGGGGCTGACTGCCTTCATTTCAGTGACGCGATACCCCAAATTTTCTACTCAGTTGGGTCTGGAGTGAAATAATTTAATAAGCAAGTCATATTTCTGATCTCCTTTCTCGTTAACCATGATTCGAGTAGTTATGCTTTTCGCATTTACTTGATTTAATATCCAGAGGAAATGTCTTTTTAATAGGTAGGGCCCGATAGCATGGGATTTTCCGTTAACAAGAATAAAGTTGCCCACACCAGGGAACGCGTAGCGGAGACGTCTGTGGAGTTCAGAAGATTCAGTCGTCCCTTGTAAAGGTACCTTTGGTTCCGGTGTTAACGTGAACTGCGTTTTTGCGGGGCTGATGCCGGTAACCCTTTCTGGAACAGGTTCCCACAGACAGCAACACCTTAGAAGGCACCAGGGTGCCTACCCAATGAGCTTACCCTATGGGACCCTATGAATTCAACCAACACCCATCAGCCGGCACTCATTCAGCACATGTTGTAAAATCGCCTTAGGTTCCAAGGACCTGGCACCCAAATTCCAATTTGGACGTGACCTTCGGTGCCCAGAGCTCTGTTCACACCTAGCCCTTGGGCTTTAACATCTTTGGACACTGCCCGCTGCCTGAAGAGACGTTGCTGGTCTCCATCTGTATGGTGTGAAACATACTCCAGTCCCCTTCCCCAAAGAAGAGCACCTTAAGCCGTAGCTGGCTGGCTTCGAAGCGTGTGGATTTGCAGGTGCGCATCTCCGGGACGCCCTGTCACTGCTGGGGGTGGACTTGAGGGTCTGTGGGTGTGCTGGGGTGAACCAGGCATGACGCACACGTATGTAGCAGGCGGGGAACAGGCCCTGATGGAACGTGCCCACAAGACCACATGAGACGCAGGGCACAGCAAGGCTCACTGAACTGTAACACTCGGTGATGATTTTATGAAAAGTTGGGAACACGGGGGTTGCCATTTTCCGTCCTGTCCTGAGAGCTCCTCTTGGTGACGTGGTGGGAGGCGTTCTGGCTGATTCATTTAGTGTTGTGGGTGGTTTGCCCACCCTCCATCCCTCAGTGTCTGTTGGGGAGGCTGTGACGTTGGTTCGTGGGGACACTGCCTGGGGGGCACGTGCTGTTTTCTCTTTTAGAGAGGCTGTTCCGTGCGTGGCTTAGACACGGTCCCATGGGCCACGACAGTCAGGTTCCTTGTTGTTTTCTTGCTCCTGATGGGGGCTGGGGAGTAACTGGCCACCAGCTAAGAGCTATTAAGGATCAATCAGAGGCTAAGTAGCCCCACGTCATTCCCAGCAGAGGCAGGAGCCACTGCCCGTGGGTGACAGCTTTCAGAGTCAAAGCCACATGGGGTAGGGGAATAAAATGTCCCCCTCAGACCCCCTCGGACCCTACCTACGCTACCGGTGTGGGTCCGGAGCTGAACCCAGTGGCTGCTGGGTAACAGCTCCCCGAGTTCTGTGGGTATTGGAGGTGTGTGTGAGTAGCACCTGGATGCTGCCCATGGGCTGATCGGGGACCCCCCTGGGGCATTATCAGGGTACCGGGTCAGTCTGTGATAGCTGCCTTCTGGTAACGCACTGTCTGTCATTTTTCTTTTTGTAATATTACGAAGTGATATACACTTTATGATGCTAATGATTTGGAAATATGTGTGTGAAGGGAAAAGATAATAAACCAAACTGTGCCCTGTGATGAACTCAGGATTAGGAAACGGGGAGTCTTTTCACTGCCTTTTCCACTGATGTGTTCCATAGTCCAGATGTATCGTGTGGGTTTTTTAGTGCGTAATGAGCCTATCTGGTTAGAATATCACTAAGCAATATGAGCATTTAACATTTTGGTTTTGAAAACGTATAGGCCATTGTACACATTATTTTTCAAAACCCAGTGTAATCTTTATTTAGGAAAAAATAGCTCCAGCCCTGGCTGGTGGCACAGTGGATAAGGCGCTGGCCTGAGAACCCAAAGGTCGCTGGTTCGATTCCCAGCCAGGGCACATGACCAGGTTGCAACCAGGTCTCCAGCCAGGTCCGTAGCTGGAAGCATACATGGATGCTTCTCTCCCTTTCTTCCTCCCTTCCTGCCCTGATTTCTAAAAGTAATTAATATAAGTAAATAAATAATAAAAAAGAAAAATAGCCGCTGTTTTATTATTTACACAAAATGTTTGTATTTCCTTCTTCATGTAAAAGCTACCGAAGGCCTCTGCGCGGGAGGTGCTGGCCGCTGGTACATCTCCGTATTGCTGAATGGATCAATTAACCCTCCACGTGCCATCGTGGTTCCACTGTATCCCAGAAGTATTCTTCCATTTGTCATTTTCACGTTTCCCCTAAATTTTGGTCCATGGATACTTCAGCAGCCCAATCCTCTCATCAGCTCATTTGAGACCCGAAGTCTTCCTATTGGGACCGGTAGGCACGGTCAGCTGCCAGCTCTGTTTTTTGACCCGGGGTAGTAAACTGCTCATGGCCCGCCTACTTAGAGGAAAATCAACATTTTTTATTAAAAAAATTTTTTTAAAGATTTTATTTATTATTTTCAGAGAGAGGGGAAGGGAGAGAGGCAGAGAGGGAGAGAAGCATTCATATGTGGTGGCCTTTCACCTGCCTCCAGCTGCAGACCTGGCTGGAGACCTGGTTATGTGCCCTGGCTGGGGATTGAACCAGCGACCTTTGGGTTCGCAGGCCGACGCCTTATCCACTGAGCCACCAGCCAGGGCTCAACTTTTATTTTTAAAATGTTTTATTGACTGATGTACCAGATGCCAGGTTGCCTTTAAGGCTCATCCTTTGATGGTTTTATGGGAGACTTTGGAGTTTGTGGGGGTGGTCACTTAGAGGGCAGGGCTGCAGGTGACTCCTGCCTGGACCTGACGGCCAGAGCCACACCCCCAGTCCTCACCACACCCCCACCACAGCACCCCATCCTTGGAATGTGTGCTCGGCCCACCTTCCCACAGGAGGAAGCCGCCAAGGGCTTGAGACCCCTGCACAGAGAGGGGACTGAAGGTGATTTAAAGTTAAGGTCCCAGCAGGTGTGCCCAAGACAAGCCCTTGCCTCAGGGCACACCTGTCACCTGTCAGCTCTGCCGGGCCTGCCTCTTCCTTCCCACTCTCCCTGTCATGTAGGGATGTGGGTTTCAGGTTTCACCCGGAAGATCCCCAGGTCTGAAGCCAGCAGCCTCCAAGTGTCCCCTGCGGTGATGCTGGCTTCTACCTTCTTCTAGAGCTTTCTCCAGCGCCGGACAGGGGAGCAGGGCTGTGTCCAGTGGGGCTGGTGGGGCCGGTGGGAATGGAGTCTGTCATTTTCCCTTGGGGACATTAAAGAAACAAGGGCCCGGTCACTTCAAACCACTGGACTCAGCAGAGCAGCATCCTGTGAAAATTGCCAGCGACACCCCCCTCCCTGCACATCCACGTAGCCTTTGTCCTGAAAGGTGGTGTTTGGTCCGGGTGTGGAATTTCGCCGGGAAAGAGTCTGGGTTCTCCCATCAGCACCTGGGAGATGGTATTTCACCAAAATGCAGTCTGTTTTTTTTCTACTGAGACACGAACAGCCACATCCCCTGCTTGTATATTGTATATACACAATCAAATGCTCTTCCATCACTTATATTTGACCCCCTTTACCCTTTGCTGCCCCCACCCCTTCCCTCTGGTCAGCACCCCGCCATCGTCTGTGCCTATGGGTTTCCACTGTGTACCCCACCTAAGAGTTACGTCATACAGTTGTTAGCTTTTTCTGACGGACGTATTTCGCTTGGTAAGATGTTCTCAAAATCTGTCCATGGCACAAGGAGCAGTAGTTTATCTTCTTTATGGCCGGATCGTACTCCACTGTGGATATGCACGACCTCAAGGCTGTCTCTCCACCTTTGACTTTTAGTATTTGCGTGTTACATGCCTGGGCACGTGGTGTTCCATAGTTACCCTTCTAGGAGTTCATAGGTCATCTTGGATCTGTTTGGGGATCTCACAACCACTATCATTTCAACTGTCTTCTGTCCCGAATCTGTTGAGATGACAATTATGAACGTAGGGCCCACTTTCTGCTGTCCTGCCAGTCCGAGGCTTCGATTTTCCAAAAAATACTTTTCCCTTTTCTTCATAGGCACTCTCTCCTGTTGCTCTGTTTTCACACTCGCAGCTCTGCCATTTCTCCGTCTCCTCTTGGCGCGTTTGGTGGTTTGTCTCAGAGGGGGCAGTTTTAGTTCTACAGCTTTCTCACTCTCTTTTTTTCATCATTTCTACTTTCCTGGCTTGGACCTGCTATCTTTTCACTCATTACAATACTTTTCTTTTCTTTTTTCTTTTTTTCAATTAATGGGTTTCCTTATCACAGCCACTGTAAAATTCTTTATCTCCCAATTCTGGGTCACATGTTCATATTTCCTTGTGTGTTGAGTCCTTTGGAATTTTGTTCTTGGCATGGCAAGCATCGTGGGGAGACTCTGCGGTTGGTTCTGTTTCTCCAAAGAGGGTGTGTTTGCTTGAATTCTTCGTGAGCGATGGTGGGGGTTCAGGGGGTGGGGCAGCATTCCTGCCGAACTTGAGGCTCTCCTGTTGTCATTCTAGAACATTCCTCTCACTTTCCAGCGGCTGCAGTGGTCTCAACCCATGTCCCCTGCAGCATCTGCTACCTTTGGGCAGAGACTTCGGACCACCTGCTCTGTGCCTTTTACGTGAAGGTGTAGTTGGACGTGTCCTAGCCGTTGGCAAATGACCTTCAGTCAGCCGCTGTTGGCGGTGGAGCTCCACCTGCCTTTTTCCACCCGTCAGTTCAACGTCATTTTGGGGACGTGCCCTGCTGTGTGCCCCTAGAATCAGTGACATCAACTTCCTGCGATCACGCAACAGCTCGCTGGACTTGTCTTAAGGTTGATCTCCTGGCTCTTTGGGTCAAAGCTTAATGGACCTTTGCACTTGGAAACCACCCAGGAAAGGAGGGTCAGCGCCGCTCAGCCCTCTGGGTGCTGCTTTCACCCGCTGCCTCCCCAACAAGACTCGGTAGAGCCTCTCCTGCTCGCTGACCCTCAGCCTCTCTCTCCTTTTCTCTTCTGACAGCTTCCCCTCCCTTCCTGTTGCGTTTGTCCGACGGGCACATTTTGATGCATTGCAGGGTGCTAAACCCTTTGTGTTCCACCTGCCCAGAAAAAGCCCGCACCGAATTCCTGAGCTCCTCTCTCCGCAGTACCCTCCACGCCTTCCCCACCCGCCCTGCCCCCTTGAAAGGCATCACACCCACCGTACCTGCCAGGGTCC
This sequence comes from Noctilio leporinus, assembly GCA_004026585.1. NCBI lineage: Eukaryota > Metazoa > Chordata > Mammalia > Chiroptera > Noctilionidae > Noctilio > Noctilio leporinus. The sequence goes on along the minus strand of PVIW01002705.1, from coordinate 174,749 downwards.
CCTCTGTCGACGAGTCTCTGGAATTGAGCCGCTGCGCCCTCCTTTTCAAGGGCGCATGGATTTCCAACTTGGATTGTAGGACACCGCTCAGCCACCCACTCCTTTTCCGTGGGAAGCCCTCCCTGGGGACAGATCAGCCACTGACTCATGGCCGCGGTGACAAACTCAAGGGAGGGGCCCGGATGGTGGCTGCAGCCGTCACCCAGGGGTGGCCCTGCCTTCCTCCCCCGTCACACGTCCTGCTTCACAACCCCTGTCTCTGCAACGGGACTGGTCACTACAAAGCCAGGATCCACCAGGAAGGGGACTTCTGTCACAAGCTTGCGTCTGGCTGGAATTTCATAACCCTGCGCTGATGATCCCTGTCCCCGGGTTTCTAGCTCCTTCTGAGCACCCAGCTCCCCTGATTTTTACCAGGGACTGTGGTGATGTCCCGTTTCCCCCAGCAGAGGGGTGTTTTCAATCAGGACCTACTTCAGGGGGGCCGGTCAAGTCATTGGTTTTAGAAAAACTGAGGTTCAACAAAACGTCACTGGTTAAGGAGAAAGCCACCACCCTGGTTCCCTGGATCCCAATTCTAGGCACATTCATTGGCCTGAGATGGTTACGTGGTCTGTCTTATCCTTTTGAACACAAGTCAGAGGCCGCACCGGCTCGAAGCCGGTGAATCCACCCACAGGGCGCGTCACGAATACTTACCAGGCAAGGACAGGTGCATCCTTCACCAGGAAGCGTCCTTGTCAGGGGGCGGATTTCTGAAGGAAACAGGAACAGGGAACGGATGGGAATAAAGTAGGTAAATCCTTTCTGCTCTGCAGCATCTGAATCCGCCTGAAGCATTTCAGAATGCGGAATGCAGGGCACGGAACATAAATTACTTTAATGACTTCCAGGATCTGAGTGCACATCTATTTATGTTATTTTCATTTCATGTTTTATTGATTTAACAAATTTTTAATTGCCCTCGTCTTCTCAGTAACATGCATAAAGTGCATGCAAGCTCATGTGTCGGTTAAATTTCCAGGAAGAGAAGGCAGAAAAGGAGAAGTCATTATTCTTCCAGCCTAGCTTGTGGAATTATATTTTTTAAATCAAAAGCTGTACCTCCGATGCAGTGTTTTACTGACCTGATGTCTTGTACCTCATGAAGGACCAGAGTGGAATTTTGACCTCAAATCTGGCATTATTTTTTACTAACGGCCCAGAAGTCTTTATTTAACCTACGGTAGGGAGTGGGGGGTGTCTGAGTTCTGATTTATCCACTGCCCCCCATTTTTAGGGCCTGAGAAAGTTTGCATTATTTTTATATCACATGAGTATCATTTGTCTGCTATTCTATGGTCTGTATCTTCTGGCTTTTAAAAAAATATCTTATTTATTCACTTTTAGAGGGAGAGAGGAAGGAGTAAGAGAGGGAGAGAAACATGTGAGAGATACATTGATGTGTTGCCTCTCACACACCCCCAGCTGGGGCCCCAGCCCCCAACCCAGGCCTGTGCCCTCACTGGGAATCGAACCAATGACCTTTTGGTTCACAGGCCGGTGCCCAATCCACTGAGCCACACCAGCCAGGACACACATCTTCCCTTTTGAATGAAGTATTTTGAATACTATAGTACAAGATCACAAGACATCTGTACATTGCTACCATTAAAAATTGGCCCTGGCTGGTGGCACAGTGGATAAGGTGCCGGCCTGCAAACCCAAAGGTTGCTGGTTCGATTCCCAGCCAGGGCACATGACCAGGTTGCAAGCCAGGTCTCCAGCCAGGTCCATAGCTGGAGGCAGGTGAAAGGCAACCATCCATGGATGTTTCTCTCCCTCTCTGCCTCTCTCCCTTCCTCTCTCTCTAAAAATAATAAAGTATTTTTAAAAAATTGTATCTGACCAAATGTGGACACAATGGAACAAGTTCATATTATTATTCACTTTGCTTTTCGTAGATTGAAAAGGGGAGGACACACTGGCATTTGCAAAAGTCACTTTAATGCATGAGTTCCAAGGTGCAAGAGCTCACCTGTGGTGGGTTGTTTATTGTGGCAGCGTGGAAATGAGGTGGAATCTCAGGGGAGTGGATGCTGAGCTGTGGGCCTTTTTTTTTTTTTTTTTTCATATGGAAACTGAGGGCTCAACTGAGCTCAGAGCCCCATCAGGCTTTCCCTAGAAAGAGTCTTAGGCAAAGGGATTGCCATGATCCAGGCACACTTGGGCCTCAATGGCCAAGGCAGTTTTATCGTGTGATACACTTAAGGTGAGTCCTAAGCTAGTGGTAGTCCCTCACACTTTAGTATGAAAATGAACACAGAAGATGCAGATCTGACATCGACTGGAGGCCCGAGACGGGAGGGTTCTGTGTGAACTGAACCCTTTCTGTCATTTAAAAAATATTTTATTTATTTATTTTATGTGTTATTTTTAGAGATAGGGGAAGGGAGAAAGGGAGAGAAATATCAATGGATGGTTGCCTTTCACCTGCCTCCAGCTACAGACCTGGCTGGAGACCTGGCTTGCAACCTGGTTATGTGCCCTGGTTGGGAATCGAACCAGCGACCTTTGGGTTAGCAGGCCAGTGCCTTATCCACTGAGCCACTAGCCAGGGCTTGTAATCTTTTCATACATGTCCTGTCTCTCATCTTCAGGACAGAGACTGAGGAAGGCAGGTGACCGTGTATTTTCCTTCATTAACCAAGGGAAACAGAGCTACGTGGTTCTATATACAAATCATTTCTGGTCCCAGGGCTGCCAAAATCAAACTGAAAATGGGTAAATAATGAAGGGCATTGACTCTTTTATTCAGTAAGCTTCAACCTGTAAGTGTCCATTTCCTCAATGCTGAGTCACTATTTTAAAAGCATTGGACTCCCACCATACTGTTCTTTAAAAAAAGAAAAACTGCTGCTTTTATGGTGAGCTAGGGTCATTACAGATGAGACAGAAACCAACAGCATAAAACATCCAAAGTGTAAACAACAAACAAGCCCTAGTTACAGGATTTCAGTTGGAGTAAAAGGACAGTCACTTCCCATTCTCATAACACAGCCCCAGTTCCAGAAAACCATGACCCTGTGTAACGTAGATTTGTGTCCCCGAATGGCAACTGTAACTCTTATTATTATTATTATTATTGGCAACTCGAACTCTTGCCAACCAGGGGACGCATGGATTTTCGCCTGTATTACGCAACATTCTCTGTATTTGCTTCCGGCCATTTATGAAAAAGTGTATTTTGTTGATGATGCTGTTGCAGGTGCCCCCAGTTCTGTTCCCGTTGCTCCCCTCCGCCCCTGCCCCCACGAACACATCCACCCCTGTTAGTTCGTGTCCGTAGGTTGTGCATGTAAGTTGGGGCCACGGTCGGTCAGCTTTTCCGGGAGAAGGCAGTGTCCATCCTGTGTTTCAGGCAGCAGAGATGTCAGAGGGAAAGACATACGGGGCCTCTGAAACACGGACACGCAGCCTCACTCGTAGGAGGCCTCACTCTGTCCCGGGAGGCGCGTGAGGGAGAATCACGTGGAGTTGCTTTCCTCACAGGAGCCCAGTGGCGGCCACCCCAGTGGGAGGTGGCTCCGGGGTGCGGAGTAGTCCCAGCCCTCGAGTCGCCGCCTCTGTGAGCATTCTCATGGACCACTTCAGATAGTGGGGTACCGGGTGACCATTTCTAGGGTTCTCACGTGGCTGACTCAGTGGAAAGACACACTTGGGCTTGGTTGCCCACCCACTTGTGCTCATGCTGTGTCTCTGAGGCTGTCAGGCAGGTGACGGTCCCTGTACAGGGGACCTAAGGTGGGTGCATGGGCTGGGAGAACATATTTTGGTGTCTGTGGGCTGGAAGGGGTGATGGGAGACGGGGGGGGAGGCTGCAGCTGGGTGGTGGAAAGGGTGGTCTTGTGGTTGAGACCCTATGTACCTGAGGGACACCTGCCACCTCACCAAGGTGGGACACGTCCATCTTCTGCACGTGTCCGGCACTGCGGCTGCTCCTGTGTCCCTGTGCATCGAGGAAGGAGGGAACTCTGGGTTGACTTACCTGCCTCCTCGCACTGAGACTCCCCCTACTGGTGAGTGTTCTGAATGCTGCCACCACCCCCACCCCAACCCCCGCCCCCGAGGGTCCCTGTCCACTCAGGGCTCTCGCTGGGTTTCTTCCAGAGCCACCCAGCTAAGCTCACAGGCCGCACGCTGAGTAGCCAGGCTTTGTGACTTCTGCTGAGAATATAAAACTCCATTCGCTGCACATCTTGTGAGGGATGGTGGTGACCCACTGGGTGGCATCCAGGGTGGGGAAATGGCCTCAGTGGTAGCTTGCCCAGGACGGTCTCTCGTCCCCTTGAACTGTGATTAGAAATGCGGGTGCCATTCACTTGGGAGAGGGGTTCTGTTGTCACCTGCCCTGTCTTCAGGCTTTGTGGCCCAAAGCGACCAGCATCCGGGGGTTCTAGCAAATACTAGTATTATATTTATAAATGCATGTCATGGCTACCTGCTCAGCCACATCAGTAGAGAAAACTGGGGCTGTGTGTTCAGGTGTATTTTTACCTCCAGGACAGGGACAGATGTCACCTGCAGGCACGTTGAGATCCTCACTTGACCTTGATGGAGCGAACAGCACCAACCCTTCTGAAATCAGTTGAGTAAAAGGGAGGTAAATCTTATCCTCCTAAATACAGGGCAATTTTTTTTTGTGTGTGTGTGTGTGTGTGTGTGTGTGTGTGTGGAGGAAACAGGCAGAGAAAACCTGTATTTTATTTTTGCTCACGCGTCTTAGTGATTCTCCATCAACAAAACCTCCTGCTCACCATCAGCTAAAATTCCCTAAGGCATTACGGAAACCACTCAGTCTTTCTCCGTCGCTCCAGATTCTAACTTCCTAAAGTATCTCTTTGGATTCTGTCCATGGCAGCATCCACGTCATTTGCCAAATTGTGACCTGTATTATCCCGAGTTGTCGCTGTCTGCTCTGCTGGGTCCAGGAAAGCCAAGAAAGAGATGGACCGAAAAGGCAAAATGGCCTAGTCATAGTCGTCTAACAGCAGGTGATTCCAAGGAAATGCCACCATGACCTGTCCTAGTGGGCAGAGAGGAAGGGGGGAGGAGGAAAGGGGGAGAAGGTGAGAATGTTGACCAGTCAGAGATGACTCCTGGCTGCATCCATTGGAGGTGGGAGGCGGATGTTTCTTTCCTCAGGGGGCAGCAGAAAAACACCCATTTGTATCCTACCTGTTGAACTCTTGCTCTTCTTCTAAGGCATAAATTGAGTAAAAGGCTCACTTCACCAACTGCCACTTGGAACACAGAACATTCAAGTGTAAATGTATGTCTCCCTTGACCTTCAAAATCACTTCAAAGAACACTTCCAAATACAGGTATTAGCTATTAGGGGAAACCTTGCAGTCTTACCCTGGACAAATATGTCAGTGCTACAAAGGGTTACATTTACATCACTGCACCTGGAAGTTCCCTTTGCAACACTGTTGCACTTGGCCATGGAAGTCCCCTTTGCAACATTGTTGCACTTGGACATGGAAGTTCCTTTTGCAACATTGTTGCACTTAGATATGGCAGTTCCCTTTGCAACACTGTTGCACTTAAATCTTTCATGTTCTGTTTCCTCTCAAATAGAGACCTAGAACAGATCTGTCTCCCCGACAGTAAGTAAAAATGTGAGTGAACATTGAGGCCAGCAGGAACCATTTGCAGGAAATCATCTAAATGTATTTCCATATTGGAAGCAGAAGACTTTAAGTTAGAAAATACCGGTCATGGAACTAGGGTTGCAGGAGGAAAACAATTTTGATTTGGATCTGGTGGGGTGTTATGGGAAGTAAAATAAGAAGTTAATCCTGTATTGAAAGCAATAGCTAGACAGCCGGGAAAGAAGAGCTTGAAATAAAGAAAGGACATTTACAGCGGAATCGAGTTTACTTTTCACTTTGTGTTGTAAAAAGGGTTCCCTGGTAGGAATTAGGGAGGAGACAGGGAAGGGCTTGCCTGTGGATGAAAGAGAGAGTGAGCTGGACCGGGAGTGTAGCTTATGTCCTGCAGTCCACCAGGGGCCTTTCCTGAAGGGGACAGACATGTTGAGTGACTCACCTGCGGTTAGATGTCCATCAGGATGCGGAGCGGGGCTGGTTCTTGCGGCTGAGTTCCAGCACCACGCTGCATGGGGAATGGTAGGAAGGAAGTCAATGAATCAAGAAGGTTATTTAGCAATTGGGCCACAAGCTAAATTGGCCAGGGAGCCGCGGGGCCTTCTGCACGAGAGGAGCGGAATGGAGCGGTCTCCCCCGAACCAGGTTGGCGCTGGTGTATTTGTTGGAAGAGCGTTTATTTTCCCGGCTCGATCTTGCGGCTCTTCCTCTTGCCATCCTCTCGTTTCTGCGGATTCTGTAGCTTTGATCGTGCGACCCACAGCTGACAGAGACAGCCCTCGCTGCCTTGGCTGGTCGTTACCCTTATTTATCTTTTCTTACCTCCTTGATCAGGGCCTCTGATAGGTCTGCCACCCGGCGCTGTTTTGGGGAGACTCACTCATTACTCTGGATAACTGGGGTACTTTTCACATCAGTTCCTGAGACAGGGGAGCAGGTGGGAGGCAGAGGCCCCCCCACCCCGTGACATCTCCTAGTCTATACGATGTCTCGTGCTCTGGAGAGAAGTAATTTTAGGAGATTTAGACCCGAGAACATCCGCTTATAGGTTGTTGGGAGAAAGCCCCCAAAGTGTACATTCAGGATCAATTCTGAAGAATTGGCTTGCGGTGTTATTCAAATTCCTGTGAACCATAGTAGGGGGACGTTACACACGTGGGCAGAGCGGCTGTCTGCTCCCACTGGTGGCCGGCAGGGGAGGATCCACCCCTCCCGGGGCAGGGTCCTGTTTATAGGGGATTCTGTAACAGAAAAACCAACGGTGGGTGGCCATGTGGACCACCAGAAGGAACAGAACATTTCTAAGTTAACAGATAACATCAGGCCATTGTCATATATGCTCATTGGCCTCCTTCCTGGGGACTCGACAGTTCTCCCTGGAGGGTTCCTGGGCCCTCACCCAGCAGCCACGGCCAGTGAGACAGAGCCCAACATTTCCCAGCCGCCTTTGCTGCTGGAGACGAATGGCATCTCCGAGTCCCCTGCGGGGGCGTGAACTTTAAGTGATCACATCCAGTTTCTTCATAGTCAGTAAGAGCTGGACAGGGTCACCCATCCTTACAACCAGGAGAAGGCCAGTCAACGTGAAAGTCCATGTCTTTTTCTGCCCCTGAGAGGGGTGAGGCTTTAGGACAAATGTTCCTGGGGACACAGCAGGGGGCAGGGCTATGGGAGGTGGCCAGACGCCTGCCTACTTGAATGCAGTAGGGAGAAGGCAGCTGGGAAAGCCAGGGAGTTGGCAGGGGCAGGTGTGGGCTGGCGGGAGGGGAGGAAGCCCCCAGGGGCTGCTTAGCATGGGAGATGGACGTTTCATGCACGAGTGATGAGATTTAGCAATTTTATGAATGATAACTCCCAGCAGCTCCGGGATCTGAGGTTGGACCCTGGAACAGAAATGTGACCTTAGAGGAAAAGCTGGTGACATTCGTAGGTTCCCTAGAATAGTGCAGAGTATCTGAACAATGTCACAGGTTCCCTAGTGTAGTGCAGAGTATCTGAACAACATTAACACCTGGATTTTGCTTCTTGAGTTAACGTCATACGAGGTGCTCATGTTAGGGGAGAGGTGTGAAGGGCAGGTAGGAATTCTCTCCTAGATGTGCAGTGTTCTTGTTCTAAAACTCGTGTTTTGAAAGAGTTTAAAGACAGGAGTTTAAGGGTTACAGAGAATAGTGTACAAAGAAAAAGGTAAAGCTGGTTATCATCTTTAAAAAAAAAAAAAAAAAGGAAAGAAAAAATAAGTGTAGCCCTGGCTGGTGGGGCTCAGTGGACTGAGCTCTGGCATGTAAACCAAAGGGTCACCAGTTCGATTCCCAGTCCCTGGACATGTTGGCCGGGTCCCCAGATGGGGGCGTGTGAGAGGCAGCCACACACCGATGTTTCCCTCCCTCTCCTTCTCCCTTCCTTCCCTTCTCTCTAAATAAATAAAGTCCTTATAAACAAGTGCAAACGCAGGAAGGACGGCTCATGGGAACTGAGAACGAAGGTTCAGAGAATGAAACAGTGAATCTGAGACATGACGTGCTGCAAGCCCAGAAAATAGCTTTGCTCCAAGTGCATTTTTGTGGGTCCGCCCATGAAGCGCCCTCCCTCATTAAAGGGATCATTCCACGTGGAAGAGTCTTTTTCCTTGAAATTCCTGGAACTTCTGAGCCCCGTGAAGAGTTTGAGAAAGGCTGGACTGGCTGACCTCAAAAAGAAAGAAAGAAAGAAAGAAAGAAAGAAGGAAAGAAAGAAAGAAAGAAAGAAAGAAAGAAAGAAAGAGGGTTTTTCAAAATTATCTAGTTGTGAATACGTTAACATTTTCCAGCAGCCCTTTGCTGTTAACTCCAGGAACTACAACTCACAGCCCGTTATGGGTATTTATAGAGTAAACAAGTATTAAATGCAGATCTGTCAGCACCCCTTAGACCCTGAGTTCCGAGGAATCTGCTTGGACAAAGGTCGGATAGTCACAATAAGACAGAAGGGCATGGTCTTGGGGCAGGAAACTGTGAGATGGGTGCAGATGGAAAAATAAGAAGAATTCTCCCCTAGCTGGTGACAAAAAGGATGAAGACAGAGAGCAGCCTGGGAGTTGGGCCAGAAGGATACATTGTTGTGGCCAGAATATAATTTTTAGGTTGATTAATTCTACCTGCTGGTCCCCTGGAATTCTTTTTGGTCTTGATGCAAAGATGTGAACTTTCAACCAACATCCCCATGGCATGGCCCATAACTTGATGTCTCCCCCTAACCTTGAATTTGGAGGAAAGGAAATATATATATATATATATATATATATATATATATATATATATATATATTTCCAACTGCTGTGGAGGAATAAAAATGAAAAGAATGAAAAATGATGGTCACGATAAACTTCCCTGACATATTTATGATGGTTCTTTCTTGAAACATCTGTGAGGGAGATATGGATGAGACTGGGACCATTTTTTATACTTAAGCGTGTTCTCTGAATTGCTTTAAAAAGAGCATTTTTTAAAAAGTGCATATGATAATGGATTACCTGTGCCAGACAGAGTAATGAAGCATTACGAGTACTTCTCATGGTGCCCGTACAGACGGAAGTTTTCCGCTGGGTTGGCAGACCTTTGCGCTAGGTTCCTGAAGCTTCCACCCCAGATAAACACTAGCCCAGCAACATACCCAGGTCCCTCATTAATCAGAATTCCCCAGAGCAGAGGCAGAGGTCGGCATTGCGAGGTTGGCCACCAATGCTATTCCAGGAAGAGCTGCGCCCCTGCACTCCGCGGCTGGGCTGACCCCTACAAAAGCACGTCTGCTCTTTCTGGGGTCTCTTAGGGGTGCTCAGGGAGGTCTCTCTGGGTGAAGTGCATGGAGGTGGGAAAGGAGGGTTCAGGAGAGGGTGGTGGGTGCCCAGGTGTCCCTGTGCCGTGCCTTCACCAAGAAACAGGCGTCACTGTTGAAAAGAACTTTAACCCGGTCATATATTTGAATTTCAGCCAAGTTGATGAGATGTCATGAATGGTTTAAAAAAAAAATGCATTGAGGCACCTAATCAGGTGCTCAAGCAGTAGTGACTATTTTCAAGTCATAAGTGATGATAGGAATCTGCAGAAAACTAGAGGCCTTCCTCCCAGAGGAATACATACATGTACCTACCCCCCACACACACACCTGTGCAGACAACCCACCTCACACACACTCCCTGACATGTGGCCTGTGGCCTGCAGGTGACACACAGGGAGCGTTTGCCTAGCTTTACTTTATAACCAAGTGCCACTGAAGGATCTGGGAAGCCAGGGGACGCTTTTCTGGGGTGGGTGTAACATGCGGCCTGTGACAGACGAACTCCCAGAGCACACGGTCTACCTGCAGCAGTTTCTGACGCATGTCCTATTTATTAACCGCATCCAGTTGCAGTTCGGAGGAAGCCCTAGAATCCATAGGGGCGCGTAGCCCCCTATACAATGTACCTTTATCATCTTCACTCCCCACACCCTGTTCCAAAGAACACAGCCGTAGCAGTGCGGGTGGTCTGGCGACAGGAGGGTAGATGGCTATGTTGGAAAACGGGACTAGATGAACACGCTGAGGGTGACTGTCCCGCCACCCAGCAGCAGCCCCCCGTGTGCGTTGGAAGACACGCACAGCGGTGTTCGTAGCAACCTTGTTCTAAGTCCCATGTTGGAAGCAGCTTTGGGGGCCATCACGGGAGTTCGGATAAAATATACGGTGATACGTTTATGCACTGGGTTGCCCTGCAACCATGTACAGGCATCAAGTATAGCCACCGGCAGCAACAGGAGTGTCTCATGTGTTTTAGAAAAAAGAACCTGCGATGCATGTGTGGACATGCAGCGCTAGGTCTGCAACGTTTAGTTATTCGGTAACAGTGTCGATTTGCCGTGTAGAAGGACACGGGAAGGTGCCCTGGTGCTCAGGAAGTGACCTGAATGGGTGTCCCCGCGGCTGCCGGCACAGCCAGGGTGGCATTTATAATCAGCACGACGACCGACAGAACAGATGCATCATCAGCACTCTGCCAACAGCACGGTCATCGCGCGCCCCGGCCTATTCTGCAAATGCGAATTCATCAGTCTGCAAGCAAAATATATGCCCGCTCTATATTTAGCCTGAATTTAATTCCGGGAGATGGAGATGCTGAATTTGGAATTCTGTGCATGGCAGTGAAAGTGAGAAAGGATGCATCTAATTCCCAGAATTGATGCTACCTTGTACATTAACATTTAGCTAGCGTTCAGCCTATGGTCTTCTTCTCCTTTATTTTTTTCATACCGTAGGGAAGAATCACATTGTTTAAAAGGTAGAGAGTGGACAATCCCGAATGCTTTCGGCCTTCTTGTTTGGGAAGAGAATTCGTCTTGGGGGACAGGTTGCAATAAAGATGAAGATATGCCTTACGACTTCTGTTTGCAATTTGAAACACCCACCAAGGTGCTGAGAAGCTCGTAAAAATCACTGCTGGTAATTGCTGGAGCTTGGGTGTCCTAAAGGTGTGCTTGGGGGGTGTGAAAGGAACCATCGGTCCATCATTAATAGGCAACTGTAACGCATCCGCATTATTCCCTCTGAAATGCTGAATTTTATAGGGAACAGACAAACGGTGGGTGATGGGACAGGGATATAATTTTCCCTCAGATTTGCTAGATCTGAATGAGGTCATGTGATATCAAGATTGGGTATCAGCCCCAACTGAAGGCTGTGCCACTCCTGAGAGAGTCTCTGTCCTTAGCCTCTTTCCATGGCAGAGAGCGGATTCTTAGGACAACAAGACTGCCTGAGTCACAGGTGAAGTGAAATCCAACCAAGCCGCAGGGGGACTCCAGGGGTCTTCTTCTCACCCCGTTTTGGCTGTTGTTTTCATTTTGGATTGAGTTGACTGGGGTGACGTTGGTTCATAAAATGCACCAGAATTGCCATGAGCTTATTTGTCAAGAGGGCGGAGGGAGCTGGGTAAAGAAGAGTCGGATTGGCACGGACCCCAGTCCCCGTGGCCCTGGTCACCCTGTGGCACCCCGCTCCCTCCCTCCCTCCCTCCCTCCACAGTCCCCAGGGTTTGGTGCCCCAGTCCAGGGCTCTGCGCTTCTTCATTTTGAACAAATTTACTGTGCTACACTTTTTTGGAAGCACGTTCATTTGTAATGTTGTGGGGGTCATGCTCCGCCCACCAACCTGTCATTCTAATGCATTTCTAAGTTTTCAGTTCCCCCGTTAAGGAATGACAGCTCTATGTCTTCATCTTTCAAAGTGTTTTTTTTTTTTTTTCTTTTTTTTTTTTCTTCCCCTATCTTTAGGAGAACTTGATTGCTTTCTTTATACTGGGATAAACAACGAGCATGTCGAATGAAGTATTTAAATATTTGCTATGGTATCAAATGTAAATGCGTACCCACTTCGTATTCTTGTTGAATATATACTAACACGTCATTGACTTTCGTGGATTTCAATTGCCTGTGGCCGTGTGCTGAATGACCCAGACCATGACTAGCAGGTTTCCAGTGGGGTTGCTAGACATTTACTGTTCTCCTCTCTTGAAAAATGGATTTGTGGGCCTTTTTATGTGAACATGTCCTTCAGTAGTACTAATGGCTTATGACCAGAAATGCTAGTTAAAATGACCAATCTCATTAAACGAGCAATCACACATAAAGCCAAGTACAAAGAGTCAAAATAAGTGAACAATGTTGGCTAATTCACAGCATAACTTTTCAGTTACAAAAACATGATAAAAATGTCCACATCTCTAGAACTTAAAAATATATATACACATTACAATGAAACTTTTGGTCCATCAGCTGGGCAAGCCTTATTTTTAAAATTCATACTGACACATGTACAAACACTCTAGAAATGAATTTGGTACTATATGCAGAAAATTGGGGGAGGAGGGAGAATTTCCCTTATGAAATGCACCTTGAATGTGTTTGGATATACAAGAAATTGTACATGTATGTTCCTTTTCATAGAAAAAAAACAAAAGAAGTGATAAAATATTCAGCATGGAAAGAATACCATGCTCCGAAGGTGGTATTCTTCATATATGCACCATGGTTGAAAAAGGCAATCCATGTTTGTTTTAACATTGTACGTTACTATGGAAAAACTTAATCTGAAAATGTTATTTGGCTGTGGTGATGTTTAGGTATTGAGCTTAGGGGTGATTCACCCTTTTTATTTTGTGTGTGTGCTGGGCTACTCGTTCTAATTTTCTGTCACGATGGTCTCTGAGCTGAATGGGGCTCATTATGGGACCCTCTCCTACAGCCCTGGGGGTTGGAGTAGTGGGGAGAAAGGGTTTCCTAATGCATTAGTGGTTCAACACTGAATAGATAGGTCCACACGGCTAACCCTTGCCTACCTTCATCAGAGTTCCTTTGGTGGAAGGAAGAAAATTCTAAATTCTTCAAGACATGGAGGATCATTTCATCATGTCCATTATATAGATACTGAAAACCCCAAAGTTGTAGTACCACATTCCAGCTTGTGAGTGTGCCTTGGGGATTTTCTTTTTTCTTTCTGACATTTTGGAAGACCCCCAGCTCCTTTTCAGAAAGGAACATTCTTTGAACTCCTTTTCACTTTCTTCTCAATTCTTTGGAAGCATGGAGTCACTGGCCTTCTGGTAGCATTTAGTGGACGATAATCCATGGCTGTGAACAGAACAACTTGTTCAAAATTAGGAATGTATAGACATTTGTACCCATCAGGGTGGTCTGTAAGACTTTCTGGACCACATTATTTATGTTTCCCTGGAAAAGGAGCCAGAGGAGACAAATTATGTCAGCTGAGTGGTTCTGAAACGCATCAAGTCCTGTGTTGTCCCTGCCCCCCAACGTGTGCACCTGCTCAGGGGGGTCCTGTGGATCCAGCTTGTGTACTGTGGGTTATTGGAACAGCACTGGACTCAGGTCACACTGAAAGTGCCTCCCTGTTACCTGTCATCTGCAGCTGACATCTTGGGGAAGACCACAATTTATCGGTGGAAGAAGGTGAAGGGATTAACCAAAAAACATACAAGGTCTGCCCCAAAAGTAAAGAGCCAATGTCAGTATAATTAAAACAGTTTGCATCCCTGACTGGTGGCACAGTGGATAAGGCACCAGCCTGTGAACCCAAAGGTCGCTGGTTCGATTCCCAGCCAGGGCACATCACCAGGTTGCAAGCCAGGTCTCCAGCCAGGAGACAGGTGAAAGGCAGCCGTACAATGATGTCTCTCTCCCTTCCCTTCTCTCTGAAAATAATAAATAAAATCTTGAAAAACAAAAACAAAAAACGAAACAGTTTGCATGACGACACTTTCACTACGGACCTGGTACGTACGCAGTCCCACTTACTGCCCCGAAAGAAAACTCACAGAGAATAAAGCTGCCTGCATACATCATTTTCAAAGCCTATGTAATCCTTTCTCTCCAACATGGCAGAAAAATAAAGGGGTATTGATGTGTGTTCTCTATGGAAACGGGTTGGCACAGCCAAGCACTGATACGTGATGAAGGAGTCGGGTGTTGATTTCTATTTTGATGGCTAATGCAGGGTGTGAGAGGAGTGAGGCCATCAGAAGCTGTTCTTTACAGGAAGATAAAATCCAAATCAAACGTGCAAGCACAGGGGGGTGCTGGGGTGCGACGCGATGCTCTGATAAATAACAAGTGAGAATGATTCACGTTGATAAGGCAGAGACGGGAAGAAACTTAGTAGAAGTAGGAAAATGACAAGCTGTTGAAGGGGAAGCAATGAGAATCTGTTTTGCAGAAGCGTGGGGACGTATTTATAGGTGGAATGTCAACATAATTGCCTTTGTGGTGACATGGGGCGAGCGAGTGACACCTGTGGCTGAAAGTATGTTCACACTATTAGGAGATGCTCCTAACGGTCTAGGTGTGTGTTCAGTTTTCGGAAGTTAGAAACATCGTGGAGATAATATGATATCCCTCTGAGGTCGGCTGGAAAATAATCATAAGCTGGAACGGACAGAGAATGTGTGTGTGTAGACTTATGGGGGCAGAACCAGGAGAGGATGGGAAAAGTAACTGCTGACAGCAAAACGGATCGATAGTTTCAGTGACTAATTTTTTCTTTTTCATAAATAGCGTCCCATTATTGTGCTGGGTCATTTTTAAAATTGAATTTATAGAGGGGAACTAAGGGGGGAGGAGGAGGAGAGAGAAAGAGAGAGGGAGGAAGGGAAAGATTTGCTGGTCTACTTATGGATGCATCACTGGTTAACTGCTGTACGTGCCCTGACTGGGATTTGAACCCACAACCTTGGCGTAGTGGGATGACGCTCTAACCCATGGAGCTACCCAGCCAGGGCTGTGTTGTATAATTTTTAAAATGTACAAGCTGGCAATAGTATGAAATATTTTCAAAAGGCTTTATTAATGAAATTCAATGAGATCTCTGCCTTTCATGTGACTTTGGAAGTGTAATTATATTTGGTTTTAAGTCTCCTAAAAAAGACCATCCAGCTTCCGCTATTACGTCATTGCACTTGGGTTGATATGCTTCTGCATGGCTTTGGCTATCACATTTTTCTACTAATTATGAAATTGGAAGTTTCCATAATCGATTAAGTAGCTGTAAGGAGTGGACACATTTTTCCATGACTCACAGCCCTGTTCTTAATCCCCATAATATTCTCTTAGATATTTGTACTTTTATGTAACTTCTGGTAAAGCATTTTCAAGATATATACTTGTCATTTATTCGGGCAGCTACACAAAAATTCTGCAGACTGGGTGGCTCTACGTAAAAACTCCAAGCGCCTCTAAATCTGCTTTTCCTTTGAAAATACACTTTCCGTGGATGCTTCTGGTCTGTTCTGGACAGCTGGGTTTTTTCCTCACAGCTCTTTCGTAATGACCATTTCCCTCCATGAGGGGGTGTCTGTGGGTCGGAACCGGCCCAGTTGGAAGGAGGAGGAGGAGGGAACACGGGGAAATGCAGGAAGAGAACAGCTCTACTGGGGGCAGGAACAAACTCTACCGTGGACGCTGGGTTTACCAAAATCAGCTGCAGATGAGATCTGCGATGATGAAATGTCATTTAAATGTCATGCGTGATGAGGACCCTGACGGCCTTTTCATTCCCATCATCATCATCATTACTTTTTTTACTGGAAATCAGCGTCAGGTTGCAGAATCCTCCCAGCCACCACCTTGCGAAGCAAGAATGGATGAGTCACGCATAACAGTTAACAAATTGAAAATTCTCTGGGCGATGAGCATGCCCCAGGATTTCTTACCTTCGAGACCGTCGGTTGAAAGGGTGAGGAGACCCAGGGCAGGTGTGGAAGCAGATGCCCGTGCTCCAGGCCCCAGTTCAGCCTGTCCCCTGGCCAGTTGCCTCTCGTCCCCGACACTCGGAAGCAGAGGCAACATGACTCACCTGCGGCTTCAGCCGCAGCTCCACGGAGGGCGCGTGATGGGTGGCCCCTCCGAGGCCGTGGCCTGGCTGCCTCGCGTGCGTGGCAGGTGGCGGGCGCTGGGGGCACAGCCGGAGGGAGAGTCACGTGCAGAGCTGACAGCTGCCCTGGGCCACCTGTCACCTCCCAGCCCCGCTCCGTGGTTTCTCCCTCGCCTTCATCCATCCCGCAGGTGGAGGGGAGTTTGCTCCTGGGAGCTGCGGGCAGGATGAGAGGGAAAAGCCCTGCACTTCCGAGCGGGAAGGGGTGGGAAGGGGGAAGGCCGCCACTGAGGCCTGTCCACGCGCCTTTCTTACTACCTCTGCTTTCCAGAAGTTTCCGTGTCCCCACTCCGCCCTGCCAGCCTCCACGCAGCGCTTTACCCAGGACGTGAGCCGCGCTCACCCAGCCAGGTGCCCAGCGCCCGCAGGCGCCAGGTTCGCCATCGAGGCTGAGTGGGGGGTGGAGGAAACCCCGTTCCTGCCCTGCAGAGGCGGGGGTGCTGTGACCGCACCACGGCCCCGGGTTTCCCCGCACTCCTTCCCGTGTCTGCTCCTCTCCCAATGTCCCTGCGTTGGAGCCATGCAGCCCCTTGCGTGAGGGCGGGGTGGTGGCCCGAGTTTGCACCTGTCCCTGAAGACAGGGTGACAAGTGGCGTGTCCAGAGGTGCTGAGGACCGGGACCCACACGGGGCAGGTGTGGCGTGGGGCTGGGCCCTGTGTGCTGGGTGTGGGTCTGTCTCCCCCTGAGGGTACAAACTTCAAGTCATGCCCGGGGAGCAAGTGTAAGAGAAATGGAGGCTTAGTTACGCACTAACACATGCAGGGGGTGCAGATAGTTTACTGAGCTGTACCCCCTGGCCACCCCCACGGGGCTGAGGGTCTAGCCTCCATCGCAAAGGGGGCTGGCCGACCCTGCGGCGGAATGTACCACACTCACCGCTGGTACCAGGGACTGGTGGGCTGGTGGCATGCTCATCATGGGAAAATGGGAAATCGTCACCTGGGCTCCGTACGGCCACCTAAATGGAGCTCAGGTGAAGGGAAGGTGCCAATCTGGGGAACAGAGGCGCACGTCTCGTTGAAAACACGTAGACCCGCATCTCCGTGACCCCGTGGGGTGGAAAGGGCCTCATGGACGAGGGGCAAATGCCACCCACTGGGCATTTACAAACCACTGTGCTGCATTTAAAACCGTCCGTGCCTCCTACGTCATGTTTTTTCATCCTCACCCGAGGATCTGTTTGTTGATTTTGGAGAGACAGTGAAACATCAATGGGGGATCAAACCCACAGCCCGGCTACGTGCCCTAACCAGGGAAAGAACCTGAAACCCTCTGGCGTATTGATGTGCTGCAACCCACTGAACTACCTGGACGGGACGTAAGTCATTTCTTACCGCAGGGGCTGGAAGCCACCCACTGGGGAAGACATTCATACCTGCATAACCCCGGTATGCCCGGCCCCAGTATCTGGAGGCCCTCACAGGTAAAAGAGAAGTGACGGAATCTAAAGAGGAGCAAAGCATGTCATCCGAATGGCCACCAAAGACATCTGAGTGGCCTCCCATGTCAGGAAAACGCCAACTAAGGCCAGGCAGGTGGCGTTTCACACTCACGTGGCAGGAGCAGCCCCTCCCGATGCAGCTGGCCTGTTGGCCAGGGGGGGCCATCGGGGTGTTTCATGAGCCCTCGGGCCGAGTCGACAAGGGGGCTGAACCCCAGGCTGAACCCCGGGCACTGGCTAAATGCTAATACGGAAAAATCATTTATGGCAGCACCACTGGGGACGAACTTGAATACATTGGAGAGAATAGATATTCCAGTTGCACTGTAATAGCATGGAGCATTGCACGCACCAGCTCTCCTGGTGGTTTTCACTCTGCATTTCCAAGGGACACGTTTTATGGGGCAGACAAGGTCATTGACCGCAGGGCTGCTGGAAGCCCAGGGTCCGTCCCCCCCCGCCCCTGCACCCTGGGGCTCCGGCAGCTGGCCGTGTCCTGGGCTCAGTGCGGCACAGCGAAGGAGGGACAGCTGGTCCCCCGCCTCGTGCAGGGAGCTTCACTCCATCTTTCACGCGTGGCCGGAGCGTCGGGCGGTGTGGCTTTTCTTGCGGAGGCTGGCATCTCTCACGAAAATATTGATTTAACGATCTCCTAACGTATTCATCTCTCACCAAAAGCTCCCGGCGCAAGTGCATCCGTATTGCAAAAGGGCTTCTGCAGAGTTCACAGAGATGTTGGTGCAAATCACCTCCTTGTTTATTTAAAACTGATTTTTGAGAGAGAGAGAGAGAGAGAGCCAATTGCAGTTCCACTTTTGGGTATTTATTGGTTGATTCCAGTATGTATCCTGATCAGGGATTGAACCCACAACCTTGGCGCATCGGGGTGACGCTAACCACCCAAAGCAACCCAGCTAGGGTGACAAATAACTTACTGGGTCCCTGTCTCCGGACCTTCCCCTAAGTCTACCCATGTCAAACACTATCTAAAAATTAATCTCCCTTTTGTACAGACACGAGCACTTTTTTTTTTTTTAATGCTCAAGATGTGCGCTGGACCATATCCAATAGGAAGACAGGAGTCTGGCTCATGGGCCTGGCCTGGTCTTGGGGTTCTGAGTGTCATCTCATACTCAGCTGTTCTGCAGATTATGTGATACAATAAAGTGCCTGTCTCATAAGGAATCGCTGGGCCTGACATCCCCTAATTTCCAGAGTGTTTCACAAATACTGTCTCAGGTGAGAGAGCAGGCATTTCCGCCTCCTCCTGTCAGTTGGGTAACCTGAAGTCCAACAAGGTGAACAGCCGTTTTTAGAGCGACCTCTTAGCAAGCGGTGCCTGCCCCACCGTCCGAATTTCAATCACCCTTTGGTCCCTTTGCCTGGTGAATAATTGTTGCATCCAGAACAACTTGGGGCAGGAAGAAAGTTTCATCTAGAAGTTCCTTTCCCTCTAGAGAGATGATGGCCTGTAACCACTGTAAATCTAGTTCCGCTGAGCAGCCACATTTCATACTGCATTTCAGTCTGGGTTATTTATGTAAGTCAAGGCGAGACACTTGGATTTTTCCTACCATGACCATGAACTCGGCAACCCCAGCCTCCTCCCCGAGCTGGTTCATTCAGGCACCTTCAGGGGGGACTCTCTGTCCCCAGGAAGGCGGCTCTGGATAGCAAGGACCCCAGGGGCCTGCCCCCTGCCCCTCGCTGTCCTTCCTGCTCTCCTTCATTTTGCAAAATAGCCACAAACAACACCAGCAGGTGTCCTAGTGGTTGGGGCCCCCAGGAACAAAATCACACCAAGATCTAAAACGTCAAGCTGTGCGGGTGGGCCTAGGAGTTGACGGGAAAGGTAGGGTCACTCCCCTTTGGGGGGCTGGCCCCCAGCATCTGGGTCAGCGATGCAGCTGAGGGGTGCAGGCCAGGAGCTCTGGGGGCAGGGCCAGAGCGCATCCATGAGCCTCAGCCAGGAGGTGAGGTGCTGGCAGGTGACTTTGGGCACAGGGTGATGTGTGTCCCCTGACAGGTCCTTTCCTTCTACCTAAGCATCGTCCAGTTGGGCTCTTTCCTGTAGCAGCATCTACACAGCAGGTACCAGTGGGGGCACAGGTGGCACCTGGGTGCAGGTGACCCCTGGTCGTTACACCTGCACCCTCAGTACCATGCAGGTGACGTCCCTGGGCAGAACGTGGGCTGTGCTGAGGCTCCTGCCCACCCGCCGGTGAGGTCATGGCCCCTGCCTGCTTGGCTCAGGTCTCCGTCCCGGTCACTGCATCTGGGGACAGATTCAGAGAGAAAACAGGAGCCGCGGAACCTATCAAAGCTACCGTGAGCCTTTGAGGGGGCAAGGCTAGCACCCCCAGGCCTCTCCGGCTGCTCGGAGTTGAAAACTTCCTATGGATATTTTTTTCAAGAAATAATGCGTCCTTGGGTGATTACGTGACCTGACGGGGGGCAGCAAACCTGTAACGTGAGCCTCTAGAGACGGCGCTTTAACCGACTGAGCTACCCAGCCAGGGCAGTTTGCTCTGATTTTAGAGGGAAGTGGGGGCTCCATGGGGGACGTTACGTAAGTTACCTTCTCTGGGCGTCTTTCCTGTTCCCCAAACCCAAGTTCTCGTATAGAACCGTGGCACTTTTCCCAGTTCCCAGACGAAGCACGGGTTCGCTTGGATACATTTTTGGAGATTTTTCCCTCCGTACCGTTCATCTATCTTGGGCGCCCGCCAGACTCCCCTCAACCAGGACGCGGTTCATCCTTGTCCCCAGGAGACACCAGGTTGTTCAGAGCCAGGTCGTTTCTGTGGCGCGTGTCACGGCGTGGCCAGGACGTCAGGCCTCTGCCCTGTGGGCGGCTGGCAACGTTCGGCTAGACTGCAAAAGACAGAAGGTGTTTGGAGGGTCCTGTCTTGCACGCTGGTCCACCCACGCGTCCGGCGGGTCCAGCTTCAGCTACGGTCATGGCTGAGTCCCCTCATGGCCCCGAAGCTATTCCCTGATTCCTCCCACAAAGGCCCTGCATCTAAGCACTGAGGTCAGAGAGAGAGAGAATACGGTTTCTTTCTAGAGCATAATCGCTTCTATACATGGGAGGCTGGGGCCGTGTTCCACCTTCCCCAGGTGGAAGCTGCCACCTGCAGTGGGGTGATGCCTGGTTCTGTAGCGACAAAACAAGTGGCCTGGGCTTCCCCCAGGGCCTTCCGTCGCGCCCCTCAATTGGTGGCCGTCAGGTTGGACCATGCATGTCGCAGAGATGAACCAATTTAGGAATATTACATTAAAATATATATAATATTTTAATGGAAGCTCACACAACCCAATTGGCTTGACTGCGTTTCATTAGCTAAGGGAAAGGGGGACTCAAGTTGGTCTCAAGCACAGGTCTGTGCCCTGTCCTGTGTCCAGGAATCTCAGTTAATTCAAAAACCTTTTCCCCCTCGAATACACACACGTCAGCCCCCGTCGGAAGCAGCTTTCTGCCGCCTGGCTGCGTGGATGCAGGGCCAGTGGTCGTCGGTCCGTGTCCCATGGGGTGTATGGCTCTTTGTAAACTAGCTCTCGTGAGCTGCCCTCACCTGCGCCCAGGTATCAGCAGAGCTCCTGAGGGAGGGAAAGCCACAGGCGGCCTTGGAGGGTGAAGTGACGGGGGCAGCGTGAGACCGCTCAGGTCGGGACGCTGTGTCTGCAGTCACACGCAGTGGCCACCCGAGTCACCCTGGCTGAGCCACACGCCCATGTGCCCAGGTCCCAGGCCACAGTCAGAGTGGCCGGAGGCAGGTGCGAACCCTGGTCTGCAGAACACAGCCCGTTCCGGTGACTCCGGATGGCAGATATCGATGAGAACGATCAGCGATTACAAACCAGGTGATCGCGTCTGTGTCTGACGGAGTCAGGCCGCGAGGTGGGAGAATTACGCCAGATATCATGACGGCTGAGCTGAGGTGGAGGGAAAACAGAGAGAGAAGCAGAGAATAAGGGGACCCCAGGGCTCCCAGCACGTCACACGCTGATTGAAATGACCATGGAGAAATTAGAGCACCTTGACTGGGGTGGCTCAGTGGGTTGGCACCGGCCTGCGAACCCAAAGGATCGCCCACAGGACTGGCTGAACCAGGCTGCCCCGAGCTTCTGATGGATAGCGGGGAGCAGACCGAGAATTGCCTTCTAGAAGGTTCCCAGCTGGCGCTGACGCTGTGGGTCCCAGGTCCAGAATGGTGCAACCTGCTCCACACAGATGCCTTCGAAGCCAGGCTGCCGAGCCAGTCATCTTGTATGACGTCACCCCTGTTTCTTGTCACCCCTTGAAGGACATAGAGGAAGAGGAAAAGCTAGGAAATCATTTCCTGGTAGCACGGGCTGGAAAAGAGAAACGCAGCAGCACCGACATTCGCGGTCTTCGTACTTGAACGTGGCAGGTTAAATAAAACATAAATACAGGCCACCTCCTTGTCAGGTATAAACATGTGGGACCACTATGTTGTGCCCTTGACACTAATGCCACTGATACAATGTGACATTCCACCCCTGGATTCTCAGGTTGTCTGTTCTGTCTGGTGGTGGCCTGCGGAGTGTCCTTCCTGAGCAGGGGACACTATCCCGCCCCAGCTCTCTTTACCTGCCTTTCTGCAAACAGACGGGATGGGGGTGAGCCTGGTGACTGCTTTCAATGACTAGTTGCCTAAAAGTATCAGAGAACAGGGCCACCCTGCCCGGCCACCCCCGGTCCAGGGAAGCATGGATGTGTCATGTCCATGCCAGGTCCGTAACGTTGGATCGTAGACGTTAGGGAATCAAATTAAATGTCGTTTAACCTTCTCACGAGAATTCTTGTACTTTTCTTGAAGTAACTCACGCATCGTACCCTGGAATTCGGTTGTCACGTTGGCATTAATTTGGGTATTGAATGGGACGTTTCCTGAGGGCAGGATGGATTTTTAAAGAAATCTCTGCCCTTAATGCTTTTGCCAATACCTGCCACCAAATACGTTGATATGTAGCTGTTCAGTGAAAGTTTTAGCCCTTCTCTTAACACCAAGAAGAGCCCCAGAGCTGGGGGCAGCTGACCTTGGGAAGGCCACCCCATGCTGCAAAATCACATGGTTGCTAAAGCAAGAAGAGTCTTCAGATCCAAAGACAGCACCTATTTCTGTCTACGACTCGGTGAATGTTCATCAGAAAGGCCTCGAGCCCTGGCTGGTGCGGCTCAGTGGACTGAGCACCGACCTGCAAACCCAAGAGTCGCTGGTTTGATTCCTGGTTGGGGCACAGGCCTGGGTTGCAGGCCAGGTCCCCAGGTGTGAGCGCTCAAGAAGCAGCCACGCATGGAGGTTTCTCTCCCTCTCTTTCTCCCTCCCTTCCCTTCTCTCTGAAAGTCAATTAATAAAGTCTTTAACGATAAAACCAAAAGGCCTGGCTGGCGTGTGTATTTTATATTTGCCTGGAGCAACAGGAGACCCTGCCCGAGTCCTTACTTTGCAGACCAGGATGGTCAAGAGTGCTTTTCTCCTTTGAGCCAACTTGGGAACCAGCGGCGAGAGGCACATCCTGGAGGTGGCCCGCGACCCCGGTCCTTCAGGGACCGCATGCTTCACGAGATGTGTGATGGAAACCCTGGCTCCCGGAAGAGGAACCCATGAGCACGGGAAAGAGAGCCGCCCCCACCCCAAAATGCATTAAAATCTAACCCAGTGGACAGAGGTGCGTTTGCAACCTAAGGAGATGAAACGTCAGCTCTACTCACCCCAGGACCCTGCTGGTTCTAGGCTTGGTCTTAATAAACATGCAGCTGCATGTGTATGCATGTGCATGTGTGTGTGTGGTGTATAAGATTGGCCTGGGCCCCCAAACACGCTGGAGAAGTGAGTTCCTGCTCCTGAACGCTTCTTGCAGCGTTGCTTACACAGACAGGAGCAGTCGCCTCTGAAAGTCAGAATATCACTTATTTCATCTAATTACACAAGTAACCTCCAGGAAGTTTTCCAGCGAGAGTCCCGAGTCACATGTGACAAATGACCTGAATAGCGGAACGGAGGCCCCCTTCCCTGCTTCAGCCCCATCCTACCTCACTGACCACGCACCCCGCTTCTCCACGCGTATTCCAGATGCTAAGTTCCGGCCGCTCACATTCATTTTTCTTGTGCTGAGGGAGGCGGTGGATGAAATGTTCTCAGTGCAAGTGAAAGGGTGTCTCCGTGTCACCCAGAAGATGGGCGTCTCGTTGGACGCTGGAAACCGATGGGTTTGCAGGAACTGCTCCAACCGCATTGGTTTTCTTCCTTATAAAGCCTTTCCCCACTTGGCTTACGCGTCACACGCGCAGTCACTTACAGGGTGGTGTTCCTTTCTGGGTGCAGCATTGATCTTGCGAAAGAAACGTACAAAGGCAAAGTGACTGTCTGGCAATCGTTTTGATTGCATGCAATTAACTGGGTTAAGGTGTAGCCACGTTCTTGCTGGTTTCTTATTGGTGGTCAGATGGACACAGAGGGCCTTAAGGGATTCAGGTAGAGGGGTTACCTGAAATGAGAACAGGGTAACATAAGAGCTAATTGTCTAAACTTATTTTCCTGTAAGTGAACCGTCGACGCATGTATTGAAGTATTTGGATCAATACTGCAAATGTCTAACAAGCAGTGTGAGGGAAGGCTACTTAACTTGACCCTTACCCTACCAAGGTAGTGTGGCTTTGAGAAATATTTTATTATCGTTTAATCTGTATTTATTGCTTTTATTTTCATTTTACATGGTCTAGCTGTATTTCTTATTTCTAATTTACCGTGGTATGCTTTGCCGACCAGTTTGACTAAGATAAATTGATCAATAACTAATACTTCGTCTCTTAAATGCAACATGTTTGTGGTTAATGCTTTTATTACTTCCTTCCTAGATTCCTTTCCTTGTTTTTGAGATATAAAAGGTTTTTATCTTTGTACTTTGCGTTTAATCTTTTTCCTGTACGGTATCTGCCTATTTATTCATTGTAAGAACTGCCTTCCTCCTCCAAAATTACCTAAATTTTTATCTTAACTTTCTTGTACCCTCTTAATGACTTCCTCTTTTTTACTTCCCAATAATGAATGAGAAACAGATTTACCTTAAGTATCTTTTAAAATAATCAGCCTGTAGGAATGCAGCGAGGTTCTCGCCTTCCAAGCGTTTAGCTTACCTCTCCATGTAGGAACTTTCTAGAACCATTAGCCATGTGATGTGATTTTCTTCTCCCCCCCAGGGTCGATAAGGTGAGCCTCGTGTACGTTTCTTGAACATTACCAGAATCAGCGCCGTCCGGATTGACATGGCAGTTCCTACCCTCCCTCCAGAGCCGTGTTTCAGACGCCGTTAGAACCAGCTTTTTTTTTTTTTTTAATTTTATTGTTGTTGTATTACATTCATCCCCTTTTTGCTCCCCTCTGTCCCCCTCCCCACCCACCCATTCCCCCCAAAGTCAATCCCACCTGTTGTCCATGTCCATGGTTCCTTTATACTAGGTTCTTGTCTAAGCTGCTCCCCTTCCTTGCCTCTGCCTCCCCCCTCCCCCCAACCCCTTTCCCCCTGACCACTGAAGGCCTATTCCTTGTATTCATATACTTGAGAACCAGCTTTTGAGAGTCTGTTCTCGGGGTTTGTTTTCTGTGTTTTGAATGGTCATTGCTATTCGTCCTCTCTGGGTTGGTCTGCGAATGTGGCTTGCTGGTGTTGACAGTCTCGCGCGCCCAGCGGTGGAGCACATTTCTCTTGATCGTTCCGTTCTCTTCCGTATCCTAGGGTCTGATGTATACAGGGAGGGCGGCTTCTTTAGATGTTAAGGTGGCTTATTGCCTTAGGGTTTCTAGGAGTGTATAACCCTGCGGTTCTTATTATATTCACAGCTGTGCATAACCATCCCGCAGCCCATTTTTATGCATCCAATGGAGACCCTCCCCTTGAAGGGACGCTCTGTCCCCTGCAGCTGGTGTCTTCCTGTGCCCCCTACCCCAGCCTGCACGGCCACTAGTTTGCTTCCTGTCTCTCGCCACCTGCTCTGGACATTTCATATCCACGGAACCGTAGACCGCGTCTCCCTACTCGGGTAGGAGGGTATTCCTGGCTCAGAATGATTGGGGAAGTACTCCCTCCTCTTCTGCTATTTGGAGGCATTGGTGCAGAATTGCCTTTAATTCAGCTTTCAATGTTATCATTCCCAAGGAAGCTGTCAGGCATGGCCGGTTCTCAGTGGGCAGTTTTTTGATGACTCACTCAGTCTCTTTGTTTGGCGTAGGTTGTGACGGCTGACTGGCTGCGTACACTTGGCCCGGCCAAGGGGTGCCCACGTCTTTGGTTCCACATCCTCCGGGGTGTTTCCGTGAGGGGGCTATAGGATGACATGAATATTGAATCAGTAAACCGAGCAACGCATAGTTCCCTTCGCAATGTGGGCGGACTGTTTATATATTCATTGTAATTCCCCATCTTGGAACCTTCTCTGTAGGAATCTCTGAGCATAGACCCTGAAGTGATTCCCTACAGAGAAGAATTTGTCTTTTCTTGGATGCAAACACAGGCCCGTTTCCAAGTTGGAGTGCTTTAAACTAACGTCTGACTTGATGTTTTCTTGGCCACACCATGGGTGTGAAAACAGAGGCTCTAAACCCAGCGGCGGTGGGGAGTAATGAGTAGAAACATATATATATATATATACATATTTTTCTATTTTTGCACGATCCTTAGAGTGTCAAGGCTGAGTCAGGCAAGGATGCCACGTCTCCCCCCTTCTCTGAAGAGGTTGCTTCTTCTTCAGCCCCCCGCCCCCCACTCCATCCTGCCGGGTCCTCACCCAGACTCCAGCCTTGCTTCCCACGCCCAGTTGCTTGGGGCCTGGACTTGTCTTCCTTCCACATGTCCCGTGAAACTCTAACTTCCCTCCCACATTCGCTCCTATTAAAAAACAATAAAACAACAACAACAACAACAACAATTTAATGTTTTATTTTTGGGGGGGCTGTGGGGGATGCCGTAAGGGTCCAGCTTTCCTGCAAATGTCTATTCAACTGGAACTTCTGTTTCACATGTTTCAAAACTGCGTTTTTCGGTCCATAGGGGCTTCTGACTTCTTGTCAATGCTCTTGGGGAGCTACTCTTATTGCCAGTGTGAAACCTCCTGTTTGCAGCTGGCAGCTGGGTTCCCGCCTTGTCCCGCTGGTTCCTAGCACCGGCTTGGGGTTTTCTCTGCAGGCCTTTGTTCCAACCCTCCTGTAGCATTTTGTGCCTCTTAGACTGAGTGCAAACTCAACGTTAATTTTTATTAACAAGAACGCCTCTGCTAGTGGATGGATAAAGTTGGAGCCCTGGGCAAACTTAGTATTTGGGGACATACTCCTGCTCCAGGAGCCTGTACTGCAGACATCTCCGATGGCCACGGTCACATCTGGGTGTCACGGGGAGGGCCCTCTGCCACAAGGGCATCTTCACTGGACAACTCCCACTGGGCAGGGAGCTGTTTATGAGACAGGCCGATGGCAGAGTGTCACCTGGTACCATCACATTCCTCCCAGCGCCCTGGCCAGGCCCTGTTGTCATGAGACACCCAGGGTCTTACACAGGCCAGGAAAAGGCACCCACAGGCACGTGAATTCTGGGAGGTAGGGTCATGCACTTCCCACGCCTTTTCCTGAAGCGGCACCATTTTCCTGGTCACATTTTAACATTCCTACTTACGCCGGCAGTGTCTGGACTTGATCAGAGTATACAGTTTCGCCCCAAGGGGACCAGACGACGTCATTCGCAATGTTTCCTCTGGAAAAAGCATTCATGCAAGTCTGGGGTACCGGATGGGATCAGAATGGGGGCCCTGAGCACAGCTCGAATTTCAGAAGAGCGGCTCATGGTGGGTTCATGGCCGATCGACCCTCGGAACAGCGTCCTGGGTGTTGTCACTGGCTTCTGAGCCTGCCCATGTCCATCCTCAAGGGACCTTGTCTGCTAATACGTTGGCTAACCAATCAGAATAATGAATTGAGGTTCCAGGGTTAGTGACCCATCCTGCCTTTCTCTGTAGTCATCCAAACCACACTCTGAAGATGACCAAGGCCTCTGCACCTTCATGCGAAGGAGGGGACCATTGGGGGACTCGGGGCTCCACCTGGGGTGAGCTCCATGCAAGGTTCCCGCCAGCCACGTGTGGGCTTAGACCATGCTCCTCCAGGCACTGTTGTATCCAGGCGTGTGGACACTGGTGGACCCCTCTCTCCTGGCCCACGGCCCCTCCCTATTCACACGGTGGAGGTATTGATGGCCAGTGAACACGGGCTCCCCCTTAGCTCCTTTTCTGTTCCAGATGAGGTGTTACCAATGGAAAGAATTTGTTTCCTTAAAGACCCCATTTTCAGGTCACACACTGGACGAACGCTTTCATCTAAACGTTCTAGGGCCTGGCCGGGTAGCGCAGTCGGTTAGCGTGCCAGCGCAGCACCCCAAGGTGGAGGGTTTGATGTGGGTCAGGGCGCATGCAAGAGTCACCCAAGGAACGCATAAGTAGCTGGAATGATAAATCAAGTGTTCCTCTCTCCCTCCCCCTCCCTCCTTCTCTCTAAGATCATTCAGTACAAGTCAAATTAAAAATGTAATAATTTCCCTATTCACCCGGGTTAAGCTAAAAAAACCCCTTTGTAGTGTTTTAGAAAATGTTGGGCACAATTCCAATGTATGCTTGTTAGTACGCGTGTCCTGGGAACTCAGTAACTCTCTCTCTCTCTCTCTCTCTCTCTCTCCCCCCCCTCCCCCCTCCACCCCCGTCTCCCTCGGTGAGCATGTTTATATGTGTGTATAAAAAATTGCTGACATGAGTTGCTCTCGTCAATATTGAAACTGCTAAGCTCAACACAAAATCTAAAAGTCTATCAGGAAGGTGCCGTGTCTCCCACTGGAGAAACGTCCCCGCTCCGGGTCCCTGCTCCCGGCTTCCTCCCGCTAGGGCTGGGCCGGCGCCAAGGCCCTTCCCTGGAGGCGCTGGGGACCCGCTCGGAATGCTAAGTCTGCGGGAAGGTGTGCTTAGCATGCAGTGCCGTCCTCCGCGGTCGCTGCAGGATGGAGGCATCAGCTTCTCCAGGAGAGCGCGGGCTGGCTCTTACGTTCAGGCCAGCTCGGCACTTGCCAGGGAGCCCAGATCTAGAAACCCTCCTTCTCC
This sequence comes from Noctilio leporinus, assembly GCA_004026585.1. Classification (NCBI taxonomy): domain Eukaryota; kingdom Metazoa; phylum Chordata; class Mammalia; order Chiroptera; family Noctilionidae; genus Noctilio; species Noctilio leporinus. The sequence goes on along the minus strand of PVIW01002705.1, from coordinate 146,043 downwards.
GCTCACGCTGGGGGGTGGGGGGTAGTTCTGTGGGCCTGGGGCCACCCAGATGCCACCTGCCTGGAGCGGAGACCCCCCTGAGGATGGTGCCGGCAGGTGCTACAGGGGCTCTGTCCTTTCTATCCGCAGAGAAGCGGTTCCCGGCGTCCATACTCAGGAACACGGCTGAGTTCTGGAACTCGGAGGCTCTCTAGCTGTGGGAACACGGGTTACTTCCAGCGTAGGGGTCCCATCCCGGTCCAACTAGTTGTTAACACACACGTGGTGTGGGAGATGTGCCCCCAGCCTGGCCCGGGTCCCCCAGGTTTCCAGCCTGAGCCACTGCTTCCCCTCGCCAGCCTGCGGGGCTCCCTCTGAGGCCCCAGCTCCACCCCTGCACCCCAGGTTACCCCAGAGGCCTCGGAGGGCCATCTGTGTCACTTCCAGGAGGCTTCAGTCCTCGGACCCTGGGCACAGGGCTCCCCACGCAGCAGCTCCATGGGCCTGGGGGTCTCGGGCTGTGCTGCGCACAGAGACACCCACGAGGGGCACAGGTCTACCTCCTGTCCGCGTACTGGCCTCGCTGGGCGGGAGGGGGAACGTGGCTTGATCCCGTGGCGTGAAGCAAGGCCGCCTGTGATTGCCGTTCCGGGCAGCAGTGAAGGCGGCACCAGGCTGTGTTGTGACAGTTGGCGTGGGCGCGTGGAGGCCGTGAGGGGTGTTGACAGCCCCGCCACAGAAGTCCCAGCTGTGTGGGCAGAGCGCGTGGCTGGCGGGCTGGATCTTAACGTGAGGCGTGCGGCCGCCCGGTGCGACCGATGAGGCCGTAAACACTGGCTCACTACGGGGTGCGAGGCTGCCGTGGGCGGCCGGCCAGACACGCAGAGGCGAAGGGACGCCCAGCGCAGGGAGTGACGCGGAGCTTTTGTGGGCTGAATATTGGTGTCCCCCCAAAATCCCCGTGTGGAACCTCCCCTGACGTGGTGGCATTAAGGGATCGTGTGTGCGGCGGAGGGGTGGTGACCAGGGTTAGATGCCCTCGTGAGGGTGGAGGGCGGGAGAAGGACACTTTGCTCCTGTGAGAGCCGGGGCAGCCCTGGCCGGTGGCTCCGCGGGTCGGAGTTCGGCGCCGTGCACCAACCGTGGCAGGTTCGGTTCCCACCCGGGGTGTGTGGGAGGCGACCGATTGATGGGTCTCTGTCTCCCTCCCCCTGTCTCTGTAAAATCAGTGGGGCATGTCCTCCGGTGGGGAGTAAGGAAGGCAGGAGAGCTTGGCTCTCCTCTCTGCTCTCCGCCCTCCGCCGCCTGCCGACAATGAGAAACTGAGGCACCACGGGCCCTCGGGAACCTGGAGGAAGGTCCCCCTCAGAGACGGACCCTGGCAGCGCGGGGTCTAGACTCCCAGCCCCTGAACCGGGAGACGTAACTCTCCTGCATGGAAGCCACCGGTCTGGGCGTTTTGACATCACGGCCCACGCTGCCTAAGTCTGACTACATCCGACTCGGGACCCGTGCTCCAGCCGGGGCTCTTGTCCAGCGGGAACCAGACGAGGCCCCAGGAGGCTGACATTCGAGGGAATGACAGAGGGCTCTCTGTCACACGTCTGTGACCAAGGCTGTGACAAAGGTCACGCACTATGACCCGTGGGCTTCACAAGTGAAGTGCAGGAAAGCACGCGTGAGGCCCTGGGCCGGGGGTCAGGCGGAATCCCAGGCGGACACGCAGCCACAGGGAGGCGGCGCTGTGCCCAGAAACTCTGGCGCGCCTGCCGCAGTTTGCAGCACAGTCACCCCTGGACACAGGCTGCCGCTCTGTTCCCGTTTTATTGTGCAAACCATCCGGTTCTGCCAGGCCACCCAAAGGTTGCACCGCATTCCAGCCTGGTGACATGTTTCGATGTGGATCGCCGTTTCAGTCCAACGAAATGACCGTGAAGGATGAGATTTCACATCCTGAGGCCCCTGGGGAATGTCCCCCGTGTCTAGAGGTGTGGGCTGTGCACAAGTGCCCCTTTTACCGGCCTGGTGCCACCTCACCCTGTCCCCTGCTCAGTGTCCCATGACATTGACTTGATACCAGCATCCCTGCCCTGTGGCTTTGGACTGGGTTCAGGCAGCGGGGGCCCTGCAGGAGGTGGGGGCCAGGGGGTGGGTGGGAGGCCCTCAGCCAGCCTCCTGCCTGCGGCCTTCCTGCTTCGGGTGGGGACTGGCCCCCCAGTCACCAGCCCTGGGGACAGCCCTGACCTTGGCTGGCTTTCCCCAGTCTTGCCTACACCTGAGAAAATGTCCTTTCACTTCAACTTCCCTCCACTTCCTGGTGTGAGGGCACCGTGCCCCTCCTGCCACTTCCTGTCCTGCAAAGTGCACCAGTGTCATTGTCCCCACAGCTTTTAAGCTCTTTAGGGAACCTTCTGCCTCAGTGCCTTCTTCTCTCAGGAGCGCATGCCTGCAGGTAACAACTCAAAGGCGAAGGAGGGCTCTGCACCCACGTTCGCCTTTGCATTATGTAGAATATGCTAATTTTTAATTAGCATCACCGAGATGCTTAGTAAGTAGCAGGTGTTAGAAAGTTGCATTTTTTTTTTTTTTATTCTTCCCCACATTAGACATGGAAATGATAGTCTCTCTAGCTATTCCACCCATTGCTAAATGTTCCTCCTCGGTTATCCCAGATAATGCTTCTTTTTAGATCACACGCATACGCTTAGAGACTTTTAGGCTAATTAATGTTCCATATTAGAAGGAAAAAAATTTCATCAATCCAGGGCGGTGGGATTAACATGATTATTAATAACAGTTATCACAAACTGTAAATGTAGTTACAACATATATGCCTAAAAATGATGTCCTTGCTTAAAAACAAAATATTGAAAACTGTAAACACAATTTGCTCCCAAAATTAAAACTCTCTGCATGGCTACACTTTGTGAGTAAAATGTGTCTGGCTTTTGGCTGAACAGAAATAAATGGTAATTGATTATTCACACATACCATTATAAACGAATGCATCTAGCATATCCAGAAGGTACAGAGCCTTCCAAAAACTGCACCGTCATGTAAGCTACGGATGGGGGTTTTGGTGACGTGTTTCTAGGGGTTGAGAAATAAAGCCAGGAGCAGGTTTGGAAGAGAAAGGACGTGCCCAAGCCTTCTGCAATGAGCTGGGTGCCCAGTACGGTGACTGAAAGAGTTACCCATGTGGCAGAAACCCACCACCTGCCCAGGGAAAGCAGGTGTCCACCCAGCATCCAGACAGAAAGCAGTGAAGTCACCAAAAGAAACGCTGTGGCTGAGTAAGGGGGCATGCGCTTACCACCGGCACGAAACTGGTTTTTAAAACTGAACTCTACACAGAGGGCTCAGCCAAAAGGGTGGTTGGTGGTAGCGACTCTAGCGAATAGGTCCTGAAAGGAAGCAATGTTTTGTCAAATGGACGGCTTATTTACACAGCTTTTTCTTTTCTTTTCTTTTCTTTTTTACATGGATATCCTTATGTAGAGAAGAGCTGTCTAGCAATAGTTTAATACTTCCTACCTCTCCTTAAGAGGGTGTTCAATGCTAACAAATACGCACTGCATGAGCCAAGACGCCTTCCCTGTCCAGGGAGAATAGAGGCGGTATCAGCTCAGTGGTGGGGTTCACCCCAGGAGTTGGAGAAGGGAGGCGTGACCCCACACCTCACCCCGCTTCCTTGTCTGGGCCACAGGATACCCAGGTAGCTGGTGAAACATGATTCAGGGTGTGTCTGGGTGAGGTTGGCATGTGAATCAGGAGGCAGGGTAAAGCAGGTTGGCCCCTTTCTGTGGGTGGGCCTCACTCTGTCCGTTGAAGACCTGAAAAGAAGGAAATGGCAAAGTGAGGGGGGCTTCCACTTGCCTGACAGGAAATCAGTCTTTCCTGCCTTTGCACTCAGGCTGCAGCATTAGCTTTCTTGGGTCTTGGGTGTGTTGACTGGAACTCACAACAAGGACTCTCTGGGTCCGCACCTTGCTGGCCTCTGGTCTCGGGACTTGTCAGCCTCCAAGGTCTCGTGAAGAAATAGATCTTTCCCATCATCATTTTATAAATGGGGAGTTCCACGCGTTGAGTTTCCTTCCAGTGGAATTCACCGAGGTCAGGTTCAAGGACCCAGAGAGGGACACTGGTCAAAGGACATGGCGATTCGGCTCTTGGGTTGTAAGTACGACCTGACGTCAAACGTGACTCTGAGTATTTTGCCGGAGGCCCTCCACTTCAATCCAAGCCATGGTACCCAGGGGAGCCTCTGAGGGCCACGGCAGGGACATGAATCAAGGCCAGAGTAGGAGGATGGACCTCAAAGGATCTTCCCAGTCTCCCAGAAGCCAACAGCTACATGCGGACTCATTGCAAAGAGTGAATGGCCGGACCTGAGGATTCGGTGTTGATTTCCCCTTTCCCCCTGCCGCTTGGTCCCTCTTTATGCCTTCAGCCCGGTCCCTTTCGTGTGTCTTCCTGCCAGCCACCAGGCCCGGCCTGGGGCACACGGCCACCCCACCCAAAAATAGTTGACCGTAGCTGTTGGGGGAGTGCTGGGTACCATATTCAATGTACAGACTGAGTTCTTTATTTAGTACCCGAAGGTTTAATCCATATTTATTCCCCTCTCCCTTGGAGAAGGTATTTAAGGGAAACTGTAAAAATGACAGGTTCAAAACTACCGTTGAGTCCTGTTCTCTTGAGTTCTCCTCCCCCCACTCCATCACACGGCGGGTGCAAGGGGCAGGCAGGTGGCCGGGTGGCAGTTCTAACGCCCGGTGTCCTTGGGGGAGTAAGAGAGGGAAGAAGGTGGAACAAGAATGGTGCGCCCCCCCAATTAAAAGAGAAAGAACAGCTTGATCCCGATTCAGAACAGACTTTCCAAGGGCGGTGTTTGCGGTTCACAGGAGGTGGCACTTGAGTCACCTGGACAACGATGACCTGGGAGGTCCTGTGCTGCAAAGGGCCACTTTGCTCTCGCCAGGGAGGGAGAGCACAGCTCTAAGATAAAGACTCACCTTCCGGCCACTTTCCAAGCAAACCAAACCCCTGGTCCTTCCAGAGCTGCTCCCCTGTGCCTTCTGTGCGTCCACCTCCATCTCCGCTTACCTCCTACACAAATCACCAGGCACAAGCCGTTTTTCGCCTGCGAACCGTCCGCGTGTGTGGACTTAGCCATGTGTTACCTGTATGTCGTGTGTACCTATATGCATAGAATTGTAGTACACGCCTGCGCCTGCGTGGGGGCATTCTGGGTAAGGGACAGAGATGACGGCTGCCATCCAGCCGCCTTTGCTGGTTTGGCGCGGTTCCAGGTACTCATCCTCGCACGTGATTTTTTTGTGAATGTAAAATAAGCCGCAGAGGCTCCTCAAGTCCCTCCCAGCTTCCCAGGCGCCAGGGCCCGCGGGTGCGCGTGCGCGCCCAGGAACGTGCGCTCATGCCTGTTGCGCTCTGGCCCTTGGGAGCAGCTCCAAGTGCCGGTGTGGGAGGCCCTGCCCGGGTGCAGGAAAGCCGCGTGGGAGACCTCCTGGGTGGGCGCATCGGGCGCCGGGGTTGGTCAGCGCGGGAACGGGACCGACCTCTGCGTGCGCGCGCGCGCTGGAGAGCATGGGGCCCCGTGTGGTCCCGGAGCAACCCAGGCTGCAACTGCCGAGTCCCAGGCGCGCCTGGGGGTGGCGATCGGGCAGCTCAGGGCGTGGTCGCTGGGCCCCTTGCCGCCTTGGGGGGGCGCGGGGTCCCGGATCCGAGCTGGCGTGATTCTGGGGCCGTGCAGACCCCTTGGTGCCGGCTGGACCGGAGGAAGCAGAGGGGACCAGAGGCGTAGAAACAAGGGCACGGGGCGGGGCCGGCTGGGGCGCAGGACCCGAGCAAGCGGAGCCTGGGACGCCCGGCGCGGGAGCTGTCCAGCCAGGTGCGGCTGCGGCGCAGCGGCCGCCCCGCAGGTCCCCGGGAAACCGAGAGCAACCGTGGGGACGCGACGCGTGGCCCCTAGTGACCCGAAACAAAGACAGATTTGTCAGCTGTCCAATTCCCCCCTCGGCTGAGCTGCCCTGGCCCGCCGGGCTCCCCCTGCCGCCCCCGCCCGGTTGGTGCGCTCCAAGTCGCCCGGGGCAGGAGGGGCGGCTCGCCACGGCCGTCCCTGAGGGGCTGGTGAGACCCAGCGTGCGAGCCGGGGGCGCACGGCCCCACGCGGACACGGGCGGGGGGCGTCTGTCGCGGAGCAACTGGCTGCGCAGGGGCTCCCCGCTCTCCCCCACCGCGGGGTGTCCTGAACCTCCACGCGCCCGCGCCTTTCTGGTCCAGCCCCTCCAGGCTGACACACGTGTCCGCGCGCACGCGCACACTCGCACACATGCCCCTTCCGCCCGCGCCCGGCTCCGCCGCCACGCCGGGGCCCCCTGAGCGACAAGTGCGGGACGCGGGTCCTGCGCTGCCTGCTGCCGCCGCGCCGCCGAGCGTCCTCCGAGCGCCCCGCGCCTCGCGCGGCTGCCTTGGGCTAAGCGCCGCCTGCGAGCCCACCGGACCCGACACGCGGGCTGCGGGAGCCGGTCCCACGGCAGCCCTCCCTCCGGCGCCCGCTTTTGTTTAAAGCAGCTGGAAGCCCACACCCCCCTCTCCTCCGCTCGCCTCTCCCGCTTTGATTTTCCTTCCCCAGCGGCGCCCCGGGGAGTTGGCTGCTGCCGGGACCCGCCTGCCTGCGGAGGAGACAGCCGGGCGGGCGCAGGTGGGGAGCCCGCGTCTGGGGAGAATTCTCTCTTGGAAGCAACTCCACCCAGCCGCCGCGCCGGTGCAGCCTCCCCTTGGATCCCCCTCGAGAAAATGGATTGAGTTGCCGTTTCCTGGGCCAGGAGTCGAGTTCCTGCTCGGGGCAAGATGAAGGAAAAGGCGATGATTAAGACCGCCAAGATGCAGGGGAACGTGATGGTGAGAGCGCGCCCCCCGCCGGAGGACGCGCGGGAGGGGGGGCAGTGAATGGGTGTGCGGAGGGGGTGTCCTGTCCTCGCGAGCTCTGAGCCTTCGGTAGCCACCCAGACTCCCGTGCTGCCGGCGGCAGCGCCACCCCCACTCTGCACCCCACCCGCCCGGTGGCCACGGCGGTGGGGAGGGTCAGCGGTTCATTTGCAAATCGCAACTTTGTGGCTTCCGGGTTCCTCCGCTTTGCGCGCGTGGCTGGTGTCTGGCACAGGGGAGGGGTGAGCCCGGTGAGGCAGGGGCTCTCTCCGAGTTCCAAGTGAATACCCCCAGGGCTGTGCTGGGGGAAATGCGGAGACTGGTGGTCCCCGGCCAGGGGGGGGCCCTGCCTGGTGCCCAACCCGGCCTCTGGCTTGAGTCCCCGGACCCAGGACCTGTTGGGGTTAGCAGAGCTTCTGGTCCTCTTGGGGCACCCTAGCCCCCTGCTGCCTTGTTGCCACTATCCAGGGGCAGTGCCCTGGACTGGAAAAAGATGACCCCCCACCCCAGCCCAAGGGTGACTGTGCCAGCAAGCACCATCATGGCACCGTGTCCCCTGAGGGTTACCACTGTCGGAGCTGTCCGTCAGCGTGGGCAACTTTGCTAACTCAGGACCCCCGAGTCCCAGCTCCGCCGAGAGCCCATCCCTCGCCTGCCCCAGAACCGGCTCTGTTTCTCCACATGGGCCCTGCAGTGGGGGTCCCCGCACCTCCTGGCGAGGATCTGGAGGTTGCCATCTTGTTCTGCTGGGATGGAGCTGTAGCTGAGTCTGCAGGGCTGCTGGAGGGCGGAGAGGAGTGTCCCCGAGGTTTCACCGTGCAGGGCACCTTCTGTAAGGGAGGGGCCGCCCGGTAGGGTTGGCGCGTTCCTTTATAAGGGTCAAGGTCTGGAGTTGTCTCCGAGGTGGGGGGTGGGGGTCAGAGGTGAGTTGAGACACCCTGCCAGCCCGGCGTTCCCAGTTCTCGCTTGACCCAGAGGCAAGAACTGGAAAACGGATTTGAATGGACGGAATCGTCCGCGTGCCTGTGGGCACCTGTTGCGGTGGAGGAAGGGGGCACCATGTGCTCGGAAGTTGGCTTCGGGCGAGAGGTGGCCCCGCTCCATGGCTGTGGCCTTGGGAGGGCTGGCACCATACCCTGGGGCCGTTCTGCTGGGCACCCCCAGCGACAGCAGCCCCTCCGTTGGCGGCCCTGCCCCAGTCTGGGGGCTCTCAGGCCGGCTGCGGACCTGATTGCTTGTTTGTGTGCGAACGCATCTGCTTCCCTCATTCCCCGCTCCCCAGTTAGCCCTGATTCGTTGCATGGAAGGGGCAGACACATGGAGTGAGATGCCTTCTGATGAAATCCCTACGACCTCTTTTATATTTCGCTGTGGGACGTAAGGAAACCTGCCCCGTTAGGACTGAGGGGGAAAACAAAGGATTCAAAGGAATACGAATGATACTCATAACCCATGATGGACTCGTTGCCGAAATCTGTTGTCAGATAAGTGTTTCTTCTCCTAACGCGCCCCAGTCTGTGCTTTGCTTTGACTCCAGAAAAATAGAGAATCAGAGGAATGCGAATGCCATTGGCCCCCTTATTCTGAAGAAGTAGGTTCCACATGGCACCTTCTTCGGGCTAATAAGTTCAATGGGAGCCTCAAGAATTCTGTAGCGACCAATCCCATTTTCAAGAGCACCGAGGGCCCGAGAGGAAAAGGAAAACACAGACTTAACTTGGAAACGGTCTTGCAGTTCCCAAATTGGTCATTACGGCTCGCTGCCTGCTCTCTGTGCCTTTGTTTGCAGGTTCTGGCCTCTCATGAAATCCACGCCGCCTTTGCGGGGTGGCCCTTCCGTGCTGTCCTCATTGGTCCTGGGCTCTGTGACCCCTGGTTTTTCACCGGTTGTTTCAGAAGGTGCTGGTGGGCCTGTTCCCTGCTCCCCCAACTTGATGGCAAGGCAGGTGCTACTTTGAATCTGGGGTGCATCCAGGAATACCGTGGGCGCACGCAGTTGGCAAGTTGTACCAGAATTCTGGAGAAAAGTCCATTTCAGAAGCTTGGTTTCCACCGTGGTAGCAAACCACGTTCCTTCTGCAGCGGAGCATAGCAAGGAAGACACTGAGATGTTTTCTCACTCTCACAGCACAAGTAATTTTCGAACAGCTCTGTTTTCCTACAATCCTGACTAATTCGCGGGGGGGTGAGTTGCCTATTGGCTCAGCCCCAGTCTTCCTTTGTCGCTGTTATGTTGGCATCCTGCTTACCGAATTTAAGTGGAATTGGCCGTTGTAGAGAGAGGTTTGGCCTTCCGCAATAGGTTCTAGGGACCATGGGAAAGTTTCTTACCCTAGTGGGTTTCCTACTCTGTCTGTCTGCCCTTAGGAGACTAAGTCAAGATTGCTTAAAAAGTGAAGGTCCCAGGGACCACCCTGCAGCCATGGCACCGCACCCCCCTTTCCTAAAGGTGGGTACGGGAGGGTACATGGAGGTCAGCAAGCCAACAGGGACATGGTTGGGTTTCAATAAAAGTTGCCATCTGGGAAATCCTTTTATAGGAAAAGCTGAGAGTTTTTATTTTTCCTTTTTATGGCCCTGGGGCTGAATTGGGGGTCTTGGGTCACAGGTTGGAGGTCCCTGTGAGATGATGAGCCAACGATCGGTTCATACCTGACCTTCCCATTCCTGGAAACACACCTGCTATTGCCTCACACGGGTTGGGACCTGGAGACAAAAAGCCGAGGTATTGGGTCTCAGTGTGCATCACAGCAGCTTTTTGGAAAGATTTACCTTATTGAAATGGGCTCCGGAAATTACTTCTTGGGCCACAGGCTCTCACGTTATCACTGAGCATCCCGTGATGTATTTCTGTTGCTATTCCTCACATCCTCTTGATTCAACGTCCCACTATGAAACCATCAGCTGTGTACCTGGCCTTCGTCTGCAGGCGTGAGGGCCGCGGGCATCTCATGCACCTTTCTTACCAGGTCTGTAGATCGGCCAGATTTTGAATGAATTGCCAATAAAATACACACAGAATTGCTTACATTGCCAGGAAGAGGTTCCTGACACTAGGATGGTTTATAAAACGCCTTAGCTAACACGTGGGCGCATAGGGCTGTATGAAACCCCAGCAGGCCCCTAGGTCTTCATGTTGGGACGTAGACAGACACTAGGGTGGGCCCTGGCCGGTGTGGCTCAGTCAGTTGGCACATCATCCCGCGACCCAAGGATTGAGGATTTGACCCCCGTTCAGGTGTGTAGGATCCCCGGTAGAGGGGTGGATGGGAGGCAACCACTCAGTGTTTCTCCGTCATGGCCATGTTCTCTCTCTCTAAAAAGCAAGCAAAGACTGTCCTCAAGGTGAGGCTAAGAAGGAAACAATACCACGTTGGCCTTTTCTGTACCAAAGTCATTTCTCCCTTTTCCATGGCCTGTCCCGGATGCTGAGCACATTGCCCCAGCTGGTTCACGGTCTGCGCTCTCTGTGTTATTTCCGAGAGGGGTGGGGCGTTCGAGACCCTCAGCATCTTTGCTGCGCACAGGCGCACGCAGGCGAGGGTGTCGAATCAGCGACCGGGTGGTCATGTCCACGGGTCCCCTGTGCTTTGGTCAGCAAGGTCTGCGATTCCCGTCGCCTGTTTATTCTTTATTTTCTGTGAAGAATCCCTTCAAGTTCGAACGCACCAGGCAGCACGGGAGGGGCCCCAGTTTTGGTTGCTTGGCTAGACAGCCTCACTGAGCTCAGGAAGCTGCGTCCTCTGTTGTGGCTTATGACAAAGGATATTAAAGGATGTGGATGAGCAGCCAGATGAAGACACACTGAGGGGGAGGACAGGGAGAGCCCCCCACACACAGGGGCCAGTTTCATTCCAGGGACGTGATGGGAAGGACCACAGCCCGAGCAGGGCCCGCAGGCATGCTGAGCGGAGAGGCCCAAGGTGGTGAGGACCAGTCAAGGCCCCTCGCTGTGGCTGCCTGTGAGGCTGGAGGTGCACCCCGTCCTCTGCCCCCCAGAGCAGCAGCACTTAGCCAGGGCTGGGTGATAGCGCCTGCTGTCAGGTTCTGAGGCTTTTGGGGCCCTCGGGGCAGGCGGGGCGGAGAGGGGTTGGTTGAAGGCAGACGTTTAAGTGCCTGGGAAAACTTCAGTGACTCCCAGAGGCTGTGCAACCCACACACCCCAACACACAGACCCAGGCACACACGTGCACCTACACCCCGTGCAGCCAGGGTGGGGAGCCACCACGTTAGGGGCTCGCATGTGAATCCACGTTGCCATCGCACCCTGAGGACGTAATCAGAGCCTTTGGGCGAAGCCCGATGTTCAGGGAAAGCGTCGTGAAGCTGGTCTCCGGGCTTCACCCAATCGTCCTTCTCCTCCCCTTCACCCCGGAGAGGAACAGCCCTCTTCTGACCGTCGGACGCTCTGTCAGGTGTCTGTGACCCACCTGGAAAGTTACAGCAAACCAAGCGGAGCAGGTGGAAGTGGGGAGGAGGCGCAGGAGACCTGCAGGACAGGGCGCGGGACTCCGCTTCCTCGCGGGTGAGGTCAGGGAACTTGACCTGATGGATTATTTCCAACGTCCCTTACAAGTCCCCCCGCCCCCGACCCCCTGACCCCTTGGCAGGCTTAGCACTGCCCTTCAATACTGACCTCAGGAGCGGCCTGCAGGCCAGGACCTTACAGCTCCTTCTGCTCTAACTTCCGGGGCACCTGCTGGGTCGGGAGTCCCTTGCGCCACGTGCCACTGTTTAGCTGCCAGGGAACTAGGGAGGCAGACGCGCACCTACTGCCAAGTCGCCAAATCGAGAGCGGTCCCATCCCAGGCCCGGATGACTCAGGCAGAAGTGTGGGTGCCCCCGGGCCCTTGTGTGTGTGCGTGGGGCGTACCCACGGGTGACACACGCGCTTGTCAGGGGAGAAGCCATGGGAGAGCAACCCCTTTCGGTGCTGGGCTCCCTTCGCTGTTGGACATCACAGCACCCTGTCATGCAGCAGTTCGGGGAGGGCCTTCTTGTCACCAGCAGGGCATGACTCCCCTCCTGTGAAAGGGAGAGGGGCTGCCTTCCCGCCAGGCCGGACACCGGCGTGGGGTGGGGGTGGGGTGCGTCCCCAGAGCAGCACAGGGTGATACCATCTTTTTTCATCATAACGTCACTTGAAAAGTAAGATTGTCCTCTCTCTGCTTTCTCCCGGCTCCCTTGGCGAATGCTTCTACGCACGCTCTCATTTCAACTAATTCCGATGTTTTATTATTTTTGGTCACGTACGAACGGGCAGTAAAACCTCTCCCCATGGGAACCCGGCTGCGAAGCGGAGGAAATTAGACGAACCGTCTTCCACGATTCCAAGACCGGGAGCTCAGGTGGCACTTTTCGGGGCGTCCTTGGCACCTTTCAGCTCCGTGTCCTGCCCCCACGTCTGCCTTTTGGGGAGATGAAGATTCATGATCTTCCAGCCAGAAGGTCTTTCATTCTGACGGAAAGGACTCACGCGTGAGCTAGAGTCCCCTAAGCTCAGGCTACAAAACCAACACGAAACGCACCGTGTGAGAGTCACCCATCATCAACTATGACAGAAAAGCCAGGATTTTCAGGGGAAGGACTCGTTTTCCAGAATCGGCGGTTTACCAGACCAGGCCCGATGCTGAACGCACTTTTTACAGTAGGATTTTCCTTCGCCGTTCTCCCTGCTCTGGCTCTGCAAACTGTTCCTGTGTTCCCGAGACCCCCGCCCTTTCATCACAAAACCAAGGGCGTTACCTGCTTACCTTGCGTGTCCTGCATTTCCAGAGCACGGTGTGATTTCGCGCGCGCGCCTTGGTGTGCGGCCTACAGGGCCTGGAAGTTGGAAGAGAATCTAGAGGGCTCTAGAACCTTCCCTCTTGGAATGCTCTGCCCCTGTGGGGCGTCTGGCCCGGGGTGGGGTGACCGAGTTTACACAGGCAGCTGCGTGACTGATGGTCCTGTCTGTGCACAGCTCTGCACCCATGCTGCGTGACAGACTTTAAAATGCGTTGGCATCGACTGAGCGAGCGCACCGTGCCCTGGGGAGGTGGGCACAGCCCCCTCTTCCTGGGGGTGACAGTGCGGCTGCCGGAGGTCGAAGGGTACCTTCCCCCGCAAAGGGGGTACGACTGCGTATCCAAGGGTAACTGTAAATGCTTCTTCCTGCCGCCACCAGCTGGGGGTGGGGGAGGTGCAGGAGGAAACAAGGTGCCCAACCCTGGGTGGGCCAGGGATGCTGAGGGAAAGGCCGGGAACCCGAGGCCGTGGAGTGAAAGGGGTAGAAGGTAGAACCCGCCTATCAGAGGCTGAGACAGGCTGGGTAGCTTGCAGTGCTGAGACTGGGAAGAGGGACAGAGGATCCGGTCTGTTGAGGGATCCCAGGTCTTCTGGAAGGAGCAGACTGGGGCTGTGCGGGGCCCAGGGGCTGAAAACCCCTCTTCTTTCCACGGGCTGAAGGGTCTTCCAGGCCACCTACGTTTCCGCAGCCCCCTCTGGACGCGTCTCTGTCTCCGGGGCCTTGCTGATTTGTATGCAGACCCTCCCGAGAGGCCTCGCTCCCATAACCTAGTTGTTTTGCCTTCTGAATAGCTGGCTGTACAAAATCTGCGGGTGAGTCCTGCAGGAAAGGGCTTCCAGTCATGTTTCTCCGCCTGCTCCTCCCCCTTTCTGAGTTTTGCAAACCCACGTGAGGTCCTGGCCCCGAGGGTGTGAAGCTTTTCACGGCGGGATAGTGCCTGGCAGCTTGGGGGATGGAGCCCAGCGGCCAGGGCTGGCCTGTCCACCCCCCCAACCTCCGCCTGAGAGATACTTCCCGGCCGGAATCAGGGGTTGTTGACCAAGACACGGCAGGGCTTCTCTCTTGCCCACACGGTGTTGCCTGGGCTTTGTTTTCCGCTGAATTTCGTTTCCCCTGACAAAGTACACTTGGGGTAAAAAGGCTCCTGGCGAGGGGTCCCCAAAGCCTCGTCGGATTCTGGGAAGGAACGGAGGCTAAGCGGGTCCGCGTGGCCAGACGGGGCGGCACCGGGACTTTTCGATGCGGATTTACTGGAAAAACCCGAGACCTGGATTTTGAATGTCATTCAAGTTCTCCAAGAACCGCGTGAGTCGCGAGCGGCGTTGCAAAAGCACAGCAGTTTCCCGTAATTTACCTCTCACGCTGTGCTTCTGAGAAACGGGTGCCGCTCCACGGGCTCTGGTGTTGAAGGAAACCGGCGTGCGCCGGTGGGAATGCGTGTGTGCGTGTGTGCGTGGGCTCCATGTGTGTGCTGCCATGTGTGCGTGTGCAGGGAAGCGGGGCTTTGCATCCCTCTTGGGATGAGACCATCCGCTCTCATCTGTTCCTGAAAACAGAACCAAGGACAGCGGACCCAGGCGCCCAGTTTGGTTCTGGAGAGGCACCTGAGTCTCCCCTGCTCTGAAACGCATTTCGGGAAGCAGATCCCAGCCAAGAGCCTTAGAAATGACATTCCTGGGCCCCACCCACACAGGCCAGACTGCAGACTGGGAAGGGGGGGCCCCGCACCTGTCTTTCAATAAGTGATTCCGCTACAGGCCAGAATGGAGCTCCAAACGCGCCGGTTCTCAAGCTTCTACACTGTAGGGCCAGTTTGTTCTTTTAATGTCCATCCATCGTGGACTTGTAGGCTTATAAATACAACCAAAGTGAAGTAATTTAAAACCAATGGTATATAAATGCTACCCACCCCTGATAGTTTGTATTACTGGATTCAGGGATGTAAAGTCACTGTCACGTGGCTGCAGACTGTCCTAAAGGGCAGACCAGCGGCTCCTGTACTTGGAGCCCCAGTGGCCTGCAGCCCGAGACCAGGCCCAGGGCAGCCGTGGGCTGTGGGGGTTCCACTGCCTCCTTCCCCTGCAGGCGGGTGGGTCCCACAGCTGCTTCTGCATTAAAGCGCCCCTGGGGAAGTCGGGTGAGGTCAGTCTGGTGACAGAAGGAGCTTTAAACCAACCTGTGGAGGCAGGAAGAAGGCGCACTGCTGTTTAACTCAGGGGCAGGGACGGTAGGCAGGTGGGTAGGCAGGTGCGCAGGGAGGAGACCAGGTCAGGGGACAATGTCACACCCCTGTCCCCAGGCCCCTGGGAGGCGGGCCCTTGGCCTTCCTGATGGTTACTTTAAAAAGATCGGGGGGGTGGGGTGCTCCCAGGTTCTGGAGGACACCTTGCTGAGTTTCGAGGCTGACAGGAGGTATTTGTACCCATTAAAATGATGGACACACAGACAGGATTCGGAAAGCCCAGAGAAGGAAATTTTGAAAGAAGATGGTGGGGGTGTGTCTCATCCCTCATTTTCAAAGGGAAGCATTCAGCCTCTTGTTTTTAGTTTGCATTTTCCCATATACCCCCCAATTCTGAGGGTGGTGTGCCTTAATTTTTGGCTTCTCAGCCTCCCTGACAGCAAACTTTTTTGTAACAAGCAGGGCAGTCAGTCGGGACCCCCATATGCCTTTGTCTTCTTAGCGTGACCACTTCCTTTTCCATTGGCATCCTGACAGGGCACTTCTACGGGCAGATGGGGGTCCAAGGGATGGCTTTCATTTTTGAGTTTCCTTGTTAGGAAAGAAGGGGCATTTCCCCACTTCACTCCAAAGTTTCGTTTTATTTCTATCTTGGGCTGTGATAACGGGAAATTATTTATTTTCCTGGACATCCAGGGAACGCTAATTACTGCGAATAAAACCACCGGCTTTCTTCCCGCCCCTCCCAAGCGCAGAAAGGAGGCGATGTGAAAATGCTCTTAGGCAGATTTTAAAATTGCCTGCGACATTAACGTTGCTCCTGAGAGGAAATGCATTCCCAGGGTTGCTGGGGGTCTGGGACATTCTGGTGCCCAGGGCTGCCCCTGGACCACCCCAACCCACCTTTCCCAGGTCACCAGCGAGGGGGGACTGCAGAGTCCGGGAGGGGTGGTCCTTGCCCTGCAGCTGGCAGGAGGAATTGTCCTCCAGAATGGGAAACAGAGGAAGGTGAGGGAAAGCCTGTCCCCAGCATAGTGACAATAAGGAAGGACTCTTCTCTGGATGCCTGTCTCCTGTGGGGGCCCCTGGACTGACCCCAGTGGCTTTGCTCAGCTCAGTTACATGGGGACCAGCATCTCTCTACTGACGTGGCCCACACGTCCTGCCACATGTTTGAAGAACAAAACTTCAGGATCTCTGCAGACAGGTTTTCATGGCTGTGTTCCGCTTGCCACGGGATCTTGGCACAAGGGCACCGTGTTCTAGAAGCTTCTGACTACCTCACCCTTGTCTCGGTGTTTCTAACCCTGGATGTATTCCTGCAAAAACACCAGCCAGGCACCTTCTGGAAGATTCCTATGACCACAGAGGAGTAGGGAAAACACTTTTGTTGTAGGCATAAGGATCCGACAGAGGGTGACACTCAGCACAGGTGGTCCGCTAAGAAATGCAGTAAAGGATAGACGTCTCACCCATCCATGTCATGCAGCCCGTATCATACATGTTTGCGTGACTCACCATCTCTTGTCCTCATGTGAGGGGCCTTCGCAGAACCGTTGGTCATGCAGTTTGCTCAGATGGTGGCCGTCACCTGGTGCTGGGGTGGCTGTCCCAAGGCAGAGCAGACCCTGGGTGTGTACCTCATGTGGTGGCTCCCGGGGTCCTGGGAGGCCCGTGTTGGGGTCCTCACCCATGGGCCTCCCGCGTCTTCAAAAGCACACATTTCACACACAAAAGGGGACCTGCGGTGACGAGATTTTCAGGGACACAGTCTAAGAAAAAGGCAAAGACAGAAATATTTTCCCTTATTTTCAACCAAGAGGATGCCGTGTCTTGTTTTTTAATTCGTGTGCACCGTTCATGCCAGAACCTTCCAATGCCCGGCCTGCTGGCGGCCGGCACAGTGTGGGGTGTGCCTCAGCCTGGACCCTGGGAGAGGGGCTGTCCTCTCATTTTTCCTAAGGGGCAGCCGTTAAATAAACTTAAAATTATATATATCTCTGCCTATTTTCTTTGGCAGGCAGGTATATTGAGCTGTTCATTTCTGCATCCCCCAGGGGTCTGGTGATGTTTTTAAAGAAAACTAATGAACCAATGGATAACCTGGGGGAAGGTGTGAACTCTCAGCCTAACTTTTGAACATTGTAGCGTCTGTTGGAAACCCTGCAGTTGTGTTACATAGTAGCCAGGGGTTGAAATCTCTTCTCCAGTAGTCATGTTTCTAACAGTCTTTCTAGCCCTGGCTGGTGTGGCTCAGTGGACTGGGCATCACGCCATAAGGCAGACCATTGCCAGTTCAATTCTGGGCCAAGATACCTGCCTGGGCTGCAAGTTCAGTCCCTGGTTGAGGGGGTGTGTGTGACAGGCAACCGATCAATATTTCTCTCTCACACATGCATGTTTCTCTCCTTCTCATTCTCCCTTCCTTCCCCTCTCTCTGACGATAAAGAAATAGATGCTTAAAAAGATTTCTTTTCTATGCACAACTGTGTTTGGGAGTTTTGATCCATTGCTCATCTTCAGATCATGGGATTCCATGGAAAAGTACGCTTTTTCCTAGTTCTTAACAGCGCAGGCCTTCAATGTGGTTTAGAACATATCAGAGTAATTCTG
This sequence comes from Noctilio leporinus, assembly GCA_004026585.1. Lineage (NCBI taxonomy): Eukaryota > Metazoa > Chordata > Mammalia > Chiroptera > Noctilionidae > Noctilio > Noctilio leporinus. The sequence continues at coordinate 128,530 of PVIW01002705.1, read as the reverse complement.
AAGACAGGGACCTGTCATTTCTGTGGGTTCCTGGAAGCTTCCTTACAGGATCGTCATCTCGAGACTGGGAAGCAGGCAGGTTGGGCGTTATTTGCTGTAGCTTCACTACTGAGTGTAAACATACCTTCACTGACCTGGGTGTCTGCCCCTGGGACTTGCGCTCATGGGCTCTCAAGCTCCTACTTGGACCTGCCCCAAGCACATCCTACCTTCCACCCCTGGTCCACGTCACAGGCTGAGGACACCCACCGCGTCCCCCTCTGCAAGGTCAAAGGCTGGTGATGCCATTCTTGGAGGTCACTGTTGAGTGTTACTCTTCTAGACCTTTAGATACATTTTAAAGCATTGTGGGGAGCCCTTTGTCACTGCGGGGCAGGGAGGCTACAACCTTCAGAACTTGGTGACGGACCCTCCAGGTCCCCTGCTGCCACCGCTGGGTGAGACAGGTGAGCCAGCAGTGGCATCAGGAGCCACCTTATTTGCAACGCGTCACCCAGTGTTGTCTGAGGGTGACAGTCATGGCTCCTGTGGGCTGAACTGTCAGAGGGAAAACCTGGATTCTGTTGCCACCAAAAATAGGCTGAGTTTGTTCCTGAGTCCCCTTACTGACCCGAGTCCAGCGTGGGCTAGAATTGTCCCGTCCGCAGGAGCGCAGTTCCGTTCCGAAGGGCCTGCCCCGTGCCTGTCACAGTGGGTGGGGACGGGTTCCAGGAGGAAAGGTCTGCTAGAGAAAAGACACCCTCTCTCCACTGGTGTCCCCATTTTGAAATCAATTCAGCATGCAATTGTACATGTGGTGGGTGGCGTACCTAGGTTACCTGGGTGAAAGTCTAGCACCTGGGTGTTTTACAGATGGACATCGGGCTGACACTGGTGCTGCCCTGGTCACCCTGTGTCCCTCAGGGCCGTGGAGCCCAGGGACAGAAAACAGGGGTGCTACCAGCTCCATCCCCCCAGACTCCTGGGCTCCCCTCCAGCAACTGCAGGTTCCAGGAAAAGAGAAATAAACTCCCTCCTTCAGAAAACGTTTATGAAACCTCGTTGGTGACTCATGTGCTGTCCGAGGGTGATGTGTGACCTTCCGGTCCAGGGATGAGAGCCAACGCCTCCTGGTTAAAAATAGGACTCGTTTGGACCTTTCCTGGCACCAGCTTTCAGGGTTGCCCAGGTGTAAAGGCCGGTCACCTTTCTCCTTCCGTGGATGAGAAAGTAAGAGAAAGAAATGCTGAGACCAAAGTGATTTTTAGCTCCTTAACTTCTCTTCTTCATTGAGGTAGAACTGGAGTAGAACATGGCAAACGTTTGCTGTGTCTAATGTTATACTCACCCGTGTGTGCGAGCCACAGAGCGGTCACCACCCAACACCTGGTCCCCCTCGTTCACCCTTCACCCACTCCACCCCCCACCCAACCCCTTACCCTCTGGGAACCAGCCCTCTGACCTCCGGACCTGCAAGTGTGCTTTTGTGTTGGATTTTGGTTTGGTTTGATTGGCCTTCTCACACCCTGAGTCTCACACTTCAGCAAGTGGCACAGGAGGCGTATCGGATACACGGGATGTTGGTTGCAAGCAAACGAGGACACCTTGCACCCAGTTCTTAGGCCTCGTGCACGGAGCTGTCACCTTAGCCTCGCTGCTGCATGCCTGCCCCACAAACTCGGTGGTGGACACCATTTCCCGGAAATAACATAATCATAAACCACCGTGTCGCATGGGTGCCTACCACGTGTTCTCAGGGGACTTCATCTGCTGCGGAGATTGACGTTTAATTCAGACTGAAATATCATTTTAAACGGCCCGTTTGAAGATGTGTTCGTTATGTCTGTGGAAATGATGTGTCACTAAAGACTCCGTTCGGCTGAGTATCTTTCGCTGTCTTGACATGATGGATCGTCTTAATCACTTTGGCCATTTCCACGAAGGCAAAGGAAGAGGGAGGTTTTTTTTTAAAGTGTGACTGAGTGGTGTCCCTGCGCAAACCCAGGGAGGTCATTAGCTTCTCTAACAGGTTTGGGGTGATGAAGTCAGAGCTGAGCTGTGTCCCCGGGGAGGGTCCCACGGTGGGTCCGCTGCAGGGTTCATGGTTGAAGCTCCGACCCACAGGTCTTACCATGCACTGCTTATAATCGGTGGGAAAATGGTCTGGTGGCCCAGGTAATGGGCCCATGTCCCTCTTCCCTGTTGGGATGGCTGAGCCACAAACTTGTGTTTGCATCTTCTTCTTTGAGGCCTCTTTGCAGGAAGCTGGGTTGGGGTGAAGGACAGAGCACTCATGGCGGTGGCCCCCAGGGGCCCCACCCCAGTCTCACACTCGGCCTTCCTCACGTTACTCACCCCCTTTCTGTACATTTAACCCCTCAGTCAGCCCTTACTCCTGTCAAAGTGGTATAGCTGTCTACATGGAGGGAAAGAAATGCATTTAAGACAAGCTCTCCTGATTTTTTGAGGGTTCCAAAAAAAGGAAATATACTTTGGTCCAAGAACTAAAAACGGAGGTGGAGGGATTGGAGAGACCATCAGTCCCACCCTGGGTGTTTGGGGGGCCACCACTGGATGTTTTCTTTACAAGTGGCCCATAATGTGACACTGCACATTACAATCGGTGGGCTCTAGATTTGCAGAAAGGTGATAAAACACAGTCATGCACCAGTTGAGGCAGAAACCCCCCCATGTCAGGGGAGAAGGGATCTGCAAGGTGTGTGGAGGGGCTCCGATGGGCACCCCATGTTTCCAATGTGTGTGTCTTGTGGCCTTCGGAGCCAGCTGGGGACAGGGCATACACCGCTGGTACATGGCAGGTGAGGCAACATGAAAGTGGACCAGACACCAGTGCTGCCATGTGGGCGGGACAGTCACCTTGAGCAAGATGGGTGGGTTTTTACCCACAGCGGCCTTGGAGGGAGGGAGAGAGAGAAGACGCAGAAGGAGAAGAAGAATCAGGAGGAGGAGGAAGAGGGAAAGAAGAGGGGACAGAAAACAGAAGCATCGGTGGGAGAGAGCACCGCTCAGTCCCCGGTGTGCCAGGGATGAAACCACAGCCTTGCGGTGTGCAGAATGATGCTCCAAGTCCCTGAGTCACCCGCCAGGGCAGTGTCATCATTCTTACTCCACCACCAGCCCCAGCGTGTCCCCACAGTCACTGGCATTACTCAGGGTGAAGCCCCAAACCGGTCCCAGAGCTGCCCTCCGCCACACCGGCCTCTGTGGGCCCCCAGCTGAACTCGGTGATTCACTCATTCCGCAGAAGTTACCTGGCTCCTGGGAAGCAGCAGCCACTCTTCTAAGCTTTTGGACATTCCCCGTCCCAATTCATAGGTGCGGGGTCCCTCTGCCATCTGTCACCTACTGCTGGTCACATCTGTGTCTCTCCTTGTAGCATATGGTACCCCTAGGGATGGCCTGTCACGTCAGAGCAGATGTTGCTCCACTGATTTGTGAAATTGTTTTACATGTGGCTTGAACTCACATTTATATTCTAATAGGAAATAAAAAAGGAGGAAAAGAGTACCGGAGATTCCACTTCTGTTTAAGGAGACAGATGTGTTAAGCTCCAGATGGCGTGGCTCAGTGGGTTGGGCCTCATCCCACAAAATAAAAGGTTTCAGGTTCCATTCCTGGTCAGGGCACACGGGTGGGTTGTTCTCCACTGTGTGGTGGGCACCGTTAGGAACACGGATGCGTTGGGTGTAGGTGACTCCCATGTCCGCAGTGGGGAGGCTGGATGAACATTTATAAATAATGGTCACTTGATCGAAGGACAAACGGGGTATCGGAAAGTTATCCGCACATTTTCCCTCCCCTGTTCTTCCCTTACCTGGGACTATGTCTTGGTCACAAGAACTGGTTGTTACAGGGACCAGGGTTGAAGAGATCATTTGCTGTTTATAATTTCTCCTCACAGAGCATCCCACCAAACGAGCAGGTCCGTAGGAATAATGAAAATGTAAAGCAAAGGGTATTTGTCACCAAAAAAAATGCTTCCTGGGTAACATTGTATTTTAGAGGGAAAACTCGTGTTTTTCACTCAAAACTCTGATTTGCAAATAACGGACACAGGCCTGTACTTAGTGTAAGACCTTCCGAAGTGAAGATTCGCCGGGGGTTCTGTCGGGCGGACACAGTCCCCGTGGCAGCTCTTAGCATGCTGCTACAGCACCGACATACAAAGACAGTGCAGAACGGGCGTACCCTGACTGAGATCACGAAATCCGCCTCCCCCGTGTGCAGCGGAGGCTACTGAGAGATACGGCGAACTCGGTAACTGTGCGTACAAGCCAAGAGCATCATGTTATCGTAAAACCATTGGGTTCCTACCCATGTTCGTTGGCAGCGAGCTAGAAAACATGGAGACCGTAGAGGAAAAGTCACGACCCTGTATTTTTCTGCCCCCCCCAGGGGAAGATGTACGTTGTTAATACCATATGCTTTTCTCAGGCCTTTCCTATTTATCTACATTAAAAAATACTTGGAAGGGCACCGTTGAGATACTGGCCGGCCTGCCGCATGAGTCCACGCAGAGGGGCAGCTGGACGGGGGACCCCAGGTGGAAGGTGTCCGGCGTGCTGAAGGTCAGCGGCTCGGAGGGGAGGCTGTATGAAAGGCTGGTCAGAGAGGGGCTCCTGCCTCTGCAAAGACTGAGCGTCTGCCTAGTGAGACAGCGGTGATCGGAAGACAGGAGCAGAGATGTGAGGCCGGCCACCCCGCTAGGGCTCCGGGATCACACCGTCTGCTGGTCTGGGAAGACCGTGTGGGTGGGTGCGGTGGACCCGCAGGAGGCCATTTCTGTAATTCGGTCAGGAAGTGACGGGTGGCTCAGCCCAGGGAGGGGGTGCTCACCTATGGAGGCAGGACGGGGAGACACAGGACGGAGCACGAGGTTTCGAAGGCCAGCGTCCACGTTGCCCGGCATGTGGGGCACGGAGGCTGGGAGCCTGGGAGGAGGGGCGGCATGAGGCTGCCGGGGACATTCGTGATGGCTGTGGACGAAGGAACCAGGTGTCCCCCGCTTCCCGCAGGTGGAATCCATCGCTCCGCCCGACTCCCCTCTTCTCCTCTCGCTTACTCATCTTGAAATCATGGCCACCCGAAAGACTCCTTCTTCTGCCGAACTCCTGAATCCGAACAGCAATTTATTTCCTTGCCGGGAAGGGTGACTCGTCTTCGTACCTTAGTCATTTGCGTGACTTAGACGGCGGTGCGAGTGATCTGCTCCTTGTCTGCAATCCCACGCCAGAAAGGCTGGCTTATTCTATCACCAGGCATTTTACTGTATCTATTCATTAAAGATATTTTATTTATTATTTTTACAGAGAGAGGGGAAGGGAGAGAGAGAGACACATCCATGGTCACTCACGTGAGGCAGCTGTGAGTTGACAGAGAGCTGACGGGTTGGGGACCCATGGTCTCCACCACGTGGGGCAACCATGGGGAATCGTCCATCAGCTTGGGCGTCGGGACACTGAGCATAGGATGCAGAGTCGTTTTCTTTGTCCTTGAGCCCTGGTCCCCTGTACATCCCCTGTCAGTCATCAGACAGGAAGGAACAGGAGGGAAGAGAGAGAGAGATTGAGGCATTTAGTGGTAGCTAGCAAATGGGGTGAGTTTGACTTGGGAGAATGTTACTAAACCTGGCTTCCAATAAGCTAGCCATGGCCACCACGCCTCATTGGAAAGCAACGCTCACAAAGCGGTTCCGAAACCATTGCGGATGGCGGCGGTGGTGACATTACAGGACCAGCCGTGCTCCGCCCCTGCAGGACATGGCTCCTGCCTGGCTGTGTGTGTGTCTTGCTGTCCTTAGAAAAGCCACCTTCTAAGACTGTGGTCGCCGATGTGGACTTGGAGCCTCCCCATGGAATCCAAACCACTGAATAATGACCAGAAGCAATATGGTGACTGTCACCGAAGGCCAAGGTCATGTGACCTGCTCTCCTTAACAACGTGTGACGTGGCTGGCAAGGTCGGAATGGAGGTGCTGAGAAGCCGTGGGGTGAGAGGGTCACACTCGCCAAAGCGTGTGCCAGGAGGAAGCAGATGTGTTGACCCACCGTGGCACCTGCCAGAAGCCGTGGTGGTCTTTCTTCAAGGGCGAAGGAGACAACTTTGCTGTATTTTCAGGCTCATGGTAGCCCTCTTTATGTGGGGATACCTGCTTTTGTGGGTCGTTCTGCTTCTGTAAGTGGCCGGCCTCCTGCAGCCACGAGGGAAGAATGTCTTCTGCTTGATCGGTTTCCTTCCTCCTCCAAGAACACGCAGAGCGAGATGGCCGTGGCCAAGGGCTCTTGCAGATGTGGTGGGAGCAGGTGGGACGGAGGAGTCGCTGTGCAGAAGCCTGCACACCTGGGGGTGGGGGCCAGGCGACCTGGTCCACAGACCCCGCAGGTTTATGGAGCGCTGGACCAACTTGTACGAACTTGAGGAACTGAGTAGCAAGATTTCGGGGACTGCTTCGTCCAAAGACTGTGGGATTCCTCTGGGGGAGGAACTCTGAGTGGGGACACTGAGGCCTAGGCTGGCGCTGGCTTTCTGCACAGCATGGCTGGCAAGGGACAGTCTCCCGTGGTGGCCCTGGGGAGGCTCCATCAGTGAGCCAGGCTTAGGGTGATGGCGGTGGGGCTCTAGCACATCACTGGGCGCCCCCTCCCCGTGTTCCTGGCTGCCGCCCTCCTGGGGTGGGCCTGTGAGGGTCTGTATGCCAGCATCGCCCCCCAATGTGAGTTTATTATGTAAAAGCACCTCCCCCCCCCTGCCCCCGCGACAGCCAATGCCGGTGGTGTGGGCACCTGACTACGGAGGCGCTTGCTTCCTACCTTTGGCCTTTCCAGGAAGGGGCCGGGAGGGAGTGGCGGGGTTGGGGGACACAGCAGCCCAAGGAGGGGGGTGCCGGCTAGGAACAGAGGGTGGGAAGGGAGGCTGGACCTCTGAAGTCAACATGCGAACCCACATTAGTGTCAGGTGAGCGTGGGGCCCTGGCTCAGCAGGGACAGATGCTGGCCGGTGTCTGACCTCTGCTGACACAGCAGGTGGCATCTGGTGTCGTGGGCACCCAGCGGGTGGGACCCTTGGTCTGTCCCTGTAGCTACGGTTCAGGGAGCCTAATTCCAGGCGCCTCTGATTTTGCCTCTTCCCGTCGCCCTCATCAAACCCTTATTTTTGCAGCTTCTATATGCACGCTGGGCAGGGGCCACGGAGCACTTGAGGGGCGGTGTGCCCTCTGCTCCGAACCTGGCACCTGAGTCGCTCAGCTGACCCTGACCAGGGAGACCCTGGGACCCCTGCCCCGCCCTTCCACTCTCGTCCGACGGTCTCTTCCCTTTCATGTGGTTATGATTTCGCACGAGCCTTGTTCACCCCTAAGCATGAATAGATCCCTAATACAGTTTTATTCAAAAGGGGCCCCAAGGTAGTTGGTTGATTGATTAGAAAGCTCCTGAATATAAAAGTCTAAGGAGCCAAGGGAATGACCCTCCACTTGGCAGCGAGGAGGGTAGCTTGAGGCCAGAGACCTTCCCTTGTCCCTCCGACTCCACTAATGTCTGCGCACTTCGCATGGGGGCCTGGCCCTAAAGAACAAGTAGCCGTGGACCTTTCAGGCATGAGATGGATCCAGTACTTTTTAAAAAGATTTTATTTATTACTTTCAGAGGGAGGGGAAGGCAGAGAGGCAGAGAGGGAGAGAGACATCCATGTGTGGTTGCCTTTCGCCTGCCTCCAGCTGGGGACCTGGCTGGAGACCTGGCTGGAGACCTGGTTCTGTGCCCTGGCTGGGAATCGAACCAGCGCCCTTTGGGTTCGCAGGCCGGCACCTTATCCACGGTGCCACCAGCCAGGGCTTGGAATCAGTACTTCTGACTCACATCAGGGGCCCAATGGGACGATCTGTCCAACCGGCACCCCACCACATGGACGCCCTCCTCTTCTTCCATCCGCCCCACCTGCTTGCCCTGCGTGGGGAGCCAACGCTGGGGGCCTCATCAAGATCCCCTCTGCATGCTGGTTCCGGATATCCGGATATCCGTGTACTTTCTAGTGCCTCCCACCTCCGTTGCAGACGCCCCAGGGGACCACACCCCCGCCGGTCGGCTCCTGCGGGGCATGAATCAACAGGGAACCCAGGAGAGATTTTCCCAAGGTTCCTGCCAGGAAAATGCATCTGCCGGCGCCGGTGTTTACAAGAAGCAATTTTGCTTCCCCATCAGCCGGCCGTGTTTATTAAACATGTAATGGAGAGTTTACATTAAACACCTCCGTCTCCGCCGTAGCAGGAGTCACCCCGGGCCGCACGTTTGGGGAGCAGCAGGGGAGATGGGGTCTGCCCCCGGCACCTGGCCTGAGGTGGGGGAGGGTGGCCCCTTCCTCCCGACCCGTCTCCTCAGATGCAGGCTCCGTGGCTCGTGGGTCGTGTCTGTCCACAGAAGATGGTCCTCGGGAACTAGGGGGGGTGCCGCCCCTGGCCTGGGAAGGAGCTGGGGTTGTGTCAGGAAGCCCTGTGCCGGTCTGCCCACAGTCAGCAAACATGTGTGTGTGTTCATGCATACGTGTGTGCATGTGTGCGTAGGCATGGGTATGTGCGCACACATGCGAGCCTTGTGCACACGTGCACGTAGTATGGGCACGCACATGCGCAGACATGCATGCAGGTATACGTGTGCACATGTGTGTATCTGCGTGTGCAACCCCTCACCATGAGGGTAAGATGATTTCAGCCATTTGTGGGAGGACACACTCCAAGCTAAGATGTCCATGGAGGGATGGGGAGGGCGACTTGGCCCCACCCAGTTCACCTGACCTTGAAGCTGATTCTGAAGGGCGAGAGGTGGCCGTTGCCTGCAGGGGCCGAGGGGACATTCTGGCCGTGAGCGGGGAGCCCGTGCAGAAGGCCTGGGGGCAGCTGGGAGGGAAGACAGGGGCGGCGTGAACCGGGCCACGGCCCTTCTTCCTTCCTGTCACCTCCCGCATGTGCCTGCAACCACCGTCCCCAGAGTGGCTGACACAGCAGGAAAGGGTCGGCTCGCGCTTCCAGGCCGGAGCCCGAAATGAAGGAGCTCAGTGGTTGAACCTGCTGGTTGGCGCGTCATGGGGGGCGGAAGAGGCGCGGGGAGGAGGCTGGGGAAGGAACGGCTGCCCAGAGCGCGTGTCCGCAGCCCAGGAGGACAGGAAAAGGGGAATGACCCTTTGGTGACAGCTCTTGCCTTGACAGGACTTGGTAGCTGCTTGCAGACGGGGACGCTGAGTAGCTCCGTGTCCTTCCCAACCTCCACCTATAACACCGCTACCAAGTGGCACGGACATAGCTCGTCATACAGGAGTGACCAGAAGGAGGACATGCCCATTGGGAAGGGGGTGCATGCATTCCTGTCTGAAGGCAGGGGCTCTGGGAGCAGGGAGAGCATTGAGAGAAATCGGGGGGCGGGGGAGGGGGAGAGGCTGGGGTCCCATGAATCCACAGGCAGCAGCCTCTCCTTTGCCTCTATTTCACCCGCAGAGCTTCATCGATCACTTCAGAGTTGCCTTTTGGGTCACCTCCCTCTGTGTCGGCTGACCCGGGTTGCAGGGAAATGTCCGTCTGTGCAGACCCCTTTCTCTGACCATGGTTGCCGGAGGATGACTGAGAGGTGTTGCATCATGGTGATATTCTTCCCTGTGGAGGGGGACTTATTTATCGTACTTTACTTTTAGGTGGCGTGCTCCTACCCATATAAATGTTTACTGTGCCTCCCCCCCTGCACCAGACACAAGATAAGACACCTTACCGACCTTCCCCCATCACACAGACCCATAGTGCCGCCCACTGGGGACGTTTGTCTTCAGGGGGGACCCAGCACCTCCTGAAGGCCGGTGCTTCTTTGTGTCAAGAACAACGTGCTGACACAGAGTAACTGCTCAGCGAAAGCTAAAGTAAGTTTCCTGCGCTGGGTGCCTCTTCGACGGTGCCACCCACGCGTCCCCGGGGACCCTGCGGGGATGTAGCTTTTCTCATCACCATTTGACCAAGTGTCTCATCGCTGGCACCTGTTGGGCAGGTGGCGGATCCCTGGGTGGCCCTGGAGTGACCTCAAGTATACGAGGCCTGTCTGAAAGCCTCGGCCGTGCAAACGGTTTTAATTCTGTTGACATCGGCGCGATACTTTCAGGACGCACCTCATATAGACGTCAGGGGACAGATTTGCTCATTTTTCCTCCGGGGGGTGTCAGCAGGAGGGGCCCTTTGGTTTCGCTAAAGGCAGAGTGGGGGACGCCCGGCGTTCATTGGAGGTGCCCCACCCCCCAAGAAGGACTGGGAGCTGAGGGTGCACACACCTCTCACCGGGGGACACCTTCTTGTCAATAAAGCACCGTGGACAAGGCAGCTCTGCCTCCTCACGGCACTCGCTCCTTCTGCTATGAATAGTTTGTAAGTCTCCGCTCAGTCTCCAGGGCACGAGGCATCACATTCTCCACCACGGAAACTTGGGACGCCAGCAGGTCCAGGAGCGGCTGCAATTTCAAAAGGCTTATTAACCAGCGCTGTCCTACGCATCGGAACGCGGAGACAATCACCTGTGTGCATCTTTTCCTGGGCACATTTCCACTTTCTCTTTTAGGATCTTGCTGGGTGGGGAGACTGAGGGGGGCAGCAAGACAGCCCCGTCCTTGTCGGCGGCGCTGTGGGGTCACCCGCGAGGCCTTCCGTGGCCGCCACGGGCAACAAATGCGGAGACCCCCGGTCTCTTGTTTGACCTCTGATCGTCTCGCCACCTCTCAGAGCATGGTTGTCACCTCCTGTCGCATTCCCGGCACCTTGGAGGACTGAGGGTGGACGTGGTTCAGGAGACAGGCAGGAGGGGCCAGGGTGGGCGGCTGGCGGGGGGACTGCGGCCTCCCTCCACCCGCTAACCTACTGCCCCATGGGGGGCACGTCCCTGACTTTTCAGTGGCCCGACTTCCTTCTGCCCAGAACGGTGGAACGATGGTTGCCGGAGTAAACTGAGCGCGGAGACGTTTGTTGGCTCAGCCAGGGTTTTCCAGGCAGAATGAACAGGGTAGGGGTGGGCGTAGAAATGCAAATGTTCTTGGCTTTGCCGTGTGATTTGCAAGAAATTCTTGATGGGGGGGCCAGCCAGCAGGCCGCAAGGCTGGGTGTGAACAGAACCCTCCTGGGGACACCGGTTTTCACCCCCCGCCCGGGTCTTTAATTCACTTTTTGCACCCCGGAGATGATCCTGAGAGGCTTCCCCTAAGCGCGGCGGGAAAGGGAACATTCCGTATTCTCCCGGAGATGGAAAGGTCCCTGCGGAATGGCCGAGACAAGGGAGGAGGGACTCTGCCACCTTTTGGGACATAAACGACATTTCGCAAGAGGAGGCACTTGACCAACTGGTGGGGCATGGAAAGTGAACTTCCCCTACTACTCTGACATTTCTGAAATTCTAACCCTGGAACGATCTCTGAGGACGAAAAGCCTTTTATTTCAAGTCCACGGTAGTCCCGAGAGGAGAAGCCTCTGCGGAATTCAATCTAACAGGCTGAAGAAGCAGTTGGTCTAATCTGCAGTCGCCTTACTTCCAGGCACCGGGTTACTCACCAGCGGGAACACAGGTGTCCCTTGACCACACCCCCTGGACTTGGACCAGTAAATCAATCTATGTTCTCTTCCTTACGGTTTTCTTCGTAACGTTTCCTTCCTGCCCGCTTACATGACTGTAAGAAGCCAGTCTATGTACGGTACATGGAACATACAAAATATGTGTCCACCACCTTCCCTGGTCAACGGTGATTCGTAGTTCAGTTTTGGGGGGGACCTCAAAAAGTCATGCGAGATCTTTGACCGTGTGGGGTCAGCGCCCCTCTCCCTGGGTTGGTCAAGGGTCCGCTGTGTACCTTCTCTTTCAAAGCAAAACAAACCCTCGATACGTTGTTTAAAAACTCCTGAGGGAGAGATTCCCGGCTTCCACCCGCAGTGGTTGTACATGTTAGGGTCTGACCCGCACGCCTTCTGCTGTCAAATCCT
>PVIW01002705.1:0-116441 GCA_004026585.1 Noctilio leporinus | reverse complement strand
CTTGGGGTTTTTCATGAGGATGTGAGCCAGCCGGGCGCTGGCCTAGATTCTGTAGATCTGAGGACGTGCCCGTCAGGAGAGACGGGGCGCACAGAAGGGACCCGACCACCCCGTGTCACTTCGGATGGGGAAGGGTCATCAGCGGCAGGACCCACCAGGGCTGTGCGGGGCGTCAGCGACCCCTCCCGGTTGGTGGGCGGGTGGTGTGTGGGTCAGCAAACCCAGTGTCGAGAACTGCAGGTTCATGATGTTCCATCCCTGACCAACTTGGGCGAAAAAATTCGTCACGATTGAAATGTCCACCAGGGGCACCACGGACGCCTTTCCGATCATAGGAGTGAAATTGACCTCGGATTGGTTTTTCAACGAAGTGTTTTGTGTTTTGATGGTAGTGGAGATGTAATCCAAACACGATGTGACGTGTTTGCGGGTGGATGACGGAGTGATTAGGTCGTCCGGTCACCCACAAAGTGATCCCCCAACGTTACCTGTAACCCTGAGGCCCCACCCGGAGTTCCTACAATATCATGGATGCTATTCCTGTGCTGGGCTTCACGCGCCCAGGACCGTTCTGTAACCATCATCTTAACCCCTTCCCCTCCTTCCCCCACCTCCAGCAGCCCTGCGTCTGTTCTCTGAATCTACGAGCCTGTTTCTGTTCTGTTTATTTTGTGCTTTAGGTCCCAAGGAAAAGCAAAACCATGCAGGGTCTGTTTTTCTCTGCCAGCCCTGCCGCTGGCTTCTTCCGCGAGGTTAACATGGCTGTTCCGTCCGTCAGTTCTAGGGGCAGGTGGCCTTGTGTCTCTCCTCATGGACCACCTTGCCCGGGGAGGTGGGCACTCAGAAAGCTCAAATCAGGTCACTTAAGCACACGTTAGAAAGAAAGAAAGAAAAATAAATGTTAACCGGATTCTCTTTAAAAAAGAAAAAAGATTTTATTTATTATTTTTAGAGAGAGGGGAAGGGAGGGAGGAAGAGAGGGAGAGAAACATCCATGTGTGGTTGCCTCTTGCATGTCCCCCACTGGGGACCTGGCCTGCAGCCCAGGCGTGTGCCCTGACTGGGGATCAAACTGGTGACACTTTAGTTTGCGGGCTGGTGCTCAATCCACTGAGCCGCACCAGCCAGGGCTGCACCCCTCTCTGTGGGGCCTCAGAGCGGGGACCCTGGGCCAGGGCAGCGGATGGTTCTGAGTCCCCCCTTCCTTCCCGGGCGGGGTGGCCATCTCAGGTTCCCCGAGGACACACTTCCTTCCTGGGCCTCCGCGTTGCTGTCTGGTGTGAACACAGTGCTCAGTGCAGGTGTGTAAGAGCAGCGTTGGTGGGGGTCCTCCGCAGAGCCAAGGGGCGATGCAATTGGGACCAAACTGGGGCACCGGGACCTGAACCCTGGAAGCCAGCCACAGTGCAGGGACACCGAGAGCCACTCAGGAGCTGTCCCCTAGCCACCCGTGTCCTGGAGGAGCCCCGAGAGTGAGCAGGGAGTGACTTTCTCCAGGGAGTTCATCGTGGGTAGGTGGCTTTCCCTTGGCGAGGAGGCAGGGCAGGGCCACAGGACCATGTGTGGGGCGGCCAGAGAGGCCAAGCCGGTGGCTGTGGCTGGGCTCGGGGCCAGGAGGGCTGGCAGCACCGGCCTGCTCACAGCACCCAGACCGGCGGAGATGGCGGGGCCCTGCGCCCTCCCTGGGGTGCTGGTAAGGGTGTGTGGCAGCTGCGTGCCAGCTGGGGGGAGGTGGGAGGTTTCACCTTTGTTCATCTGTGGTGAAGAGCCAGGCTTGCCTTTTTTCTTCTTCCAGCCTTTCCAGTTCTGATCTCACCACGGTTTTCCAAGCTGGAATGCCAGCCAATCGGCTGAGGTCGCAAAGAGGAGAAAGAGGGGCCAGGCAGGGCGTGGTTCCCAGGCCCCCCAGCGAGGGGCACAGGCACGGGGAAGCCCAGGTGGGCCTGGGAGAGGGGGGCTGCTTGGTCCATCACCTGCCAGAGGGATGGGCGCTTGCCAACCTGGCTGGGAACCCGCGGTGGGAGGGGTGGCGACTCAGCAGGAGGCGAAGGGGGGCGGAGGGGAACGGAGGGGTGCGCCAGCCCCCCAGGTGAGCACAGGGCCGCCCTGCCCCCCAGGACCGAGAGCAGGAGCCAGTGGAGGTGTGGACGGTGTGGCGTCATTGGCATCAGGGACCGTGTGTGACGTCGGCAGAGGCGGCCAGATCAGCGTGACGTCAGGGGAGGTGTGGCCAGTATGATGTCAGCGGGGCGTGGAGGGAGTGGCGTCAGCAAAGGTTGCCTGTTTGATTCCCCGTTGGGGCGTGGGAGACAACTGGTCGATGCTTCTCTTTCACCTTGACGTTCCTCTCTCATTAAGAGGGGAAAACAGGAGGAAGGAAATGTCAAACATGGTGCTGACCATCTGCCAAAACACAGCGGAATGCGTAACAAACTCGCCGAAAGAGAAAGTCTGGGGATTTCCTACCGCATCTCCCGCTGGAAGAATGCCGCGCTGTATGATACATATACTATATGAGTCGTTGTGCTCAGCAGCTACTGTCACTATTTCAACAACCACAGCTGGTATTCTGCAAAAGCTAGATAATGTATCGATCCAGTTTATACCCTTAGGTTAATATAGTATAGACGAATGAGGGAGAATGGGTGGGGGGGGATTGATCAGTTGCATGGGAGGCCATTGTCAGGGGAACTGGCACCCCGAACCCTTCAATGCAATTGAGGCCACGTTCCAAGTGTGGGGACATTTTCGGATGTCCGCGTCTACAACGGATCGGAGACCTGGGCACCCGGGGGGAGTGACTGAGAAGCTGTGACCGTGGGCCTACGAGAGAGCATGGCACACAGCCAGCTAACAGCTCACCTGCAGGGAGACCCGCGTGGTTATGGTGTCCTTTGTAGAAGAAGTTCCCCGCAACTGACACCGGTGTTTCCAGAACTGCCTGTCTTTTCTCTTGGGCCGTGAGCTCCCTGAAGGCACAGCTTTTCTTTATACCCCAACTTGTATTAAATGCAGCGTAACGCCGTTTTCTTGACGCGTGGACTTCCACCCACAGAGCGTCAGTTAGCCCTGGCACGGTCTTTTGTCCGTGAGCTTTGAAACCGTAGGGTACAGGTGGGGTGGGGGCCAAGGAGCCATTGACGTGGTTCTGAAGGGCTGAGCCCCCTTGTGCCCCCTTCTGAGTGAGGGTGGGACCCCCCAACAACCTCCCAACACAGCCGGAGAAGCTCCACCCCACTCCGGAGGGAGACAGGCACCAGGAGCCCGGCTGCCCGTCCTGTGCGGTGCGGTTACCTTCGCAAACTGTCGGCACTTCTGGGAGACCAGGGACCCGACAGAGGGGCTCACCTTGACCCGCCGACCTCCTGCTTCCCGCAACCCACGTGGCGCTTTGACCCTGCCTGCTCATTGTTGTGGCCGCTGTGTCCCCGGTGCCCACCACGTCCCATGTCACGGAGACCCTCAGCTCCGCGAAGGGGCCTTTTGCAGAGTGGAATCCCACCCTGCTAAACAGTGTCCCTTCATTTCTGTTTGGCTAGGAAAAGATGAAAAAATCATTAAGAGCAACTCAAAGGTGGACACTTTACATTCGAATCATTCAGAACCCGTCTAATCGACTTGGCTGTTCACCAAGGCCCCCACCCGCCCTGCATACACGGAGCCTGGGACCTGCCTTTGACCTGGCCCGAGGCAGGCTTAGGGCCACCAGGGGTCCCGAAAGCTCATTTGACTCCGGTGTTTTCATTTTGAATAGAAGGCCTTGGGCTAAGAGGACCAATAGAGTCCTGGGCGGGTCCTGGCTGCGGGAACACGGCCGCTTCCTCCTCTCCGGGTAATGAAGACCCCAGCAGATGGCTTCTCCCTGGCGGTGCTCTTCCCGACCACCAGTGGGCAAAGTCCTGTGCTTGACACTTTGCGGCGAAATGGGAAGGGGACCCCGGGTGGGTCTGTCTTGTTCCCTCAGCTGGGGAAAAGCAGAAGGTCCCCCCACCCCCAGGAAGCAGGGGAACAGTGTGAGGCCACCGGGGCTCGCGGGTGCTGTCACGGGCATGCAGGCCCCCCTGCAGGTCGTAACTTGGCAGTTCCGTGTTTGTGTC
Organism: Noctilio leporinus; assembly: GCA_004026585.1. Lineage (NCBI taxonomy): Eukaryota > Metazoa > Chordata > Mammalia > Chiroptera > Noctilionidae > Noctilio > Noctilio leporinus. The sequence continues at coordinate 112,344 of PVIW01002705.1, read as the reverse complement.
GTGTACACGGAGGCGTGTGTGCCCATGTTGTCTGCCAGGCTCTGCAAGTGGCTGCTAGGGCCGTGCTGTGAGGGAGCTCAGCCCGGCTCCGGCTTCGGGTGCATCTGGGTGAGCAGACTTGGTTCACGTGGCGTAAACTGTCACCTGGTGGCAGCCGTCCTGAGGGTCTCTCCTTTGGTGCTGGCGTGGGGGGATGCGAGGGCGGGTACGGAAGTTGATCCCCACGTGTGCCTCAAACTGTCCTGCGTGTGGAGGGTGTGGGGGTACCTGCGGGCGGCTGACAGCAGCAGACCGACGGGGAGCCCCACGGAAAGAGTACTAGGGGGTGGGTGGGACCCGATTAGGTAGCAGACCATCAACGGGAGGAGATGAGGGGATGAGAAACATCGCTGGCTGCTCCTGTCCCCCTGTTTGACCTGCGTCACCGTGCCTTTCTGTCCTGCACGTGTTGGGGTTGCTTCCTTCATGGCGTGTCAAAGCCTTGGGCTAAGTAAGACCCAAACAGGGCGTTCAGAGGGGGAGCACAGAAGGGAAAACAGTGTGTGTGTGTGGGGGGTGAAGCATGGTTTCTTGGACAAGTTTTCAAGGAGGGAAGGACTCTGGGTGATGTGTGAGACTCCGGCAGGTGAGGTTCAACCAAAAGGAAAGGCCTGTGTCCTGCTCACTGTGGGGGAGCCCGGGAACCCCGGGACAGCTTCCACAGGGCATGTCACATGTCAGCTGCTGGGCTGGTTTTGCACCTGCAAGTGCGTGTGCTTGTCTTCCTCCCAGGACCAGGAAGCATGGTCTCTGGGTGGCCAGGGCAGGAGTGCAGGCAACTACATGGCGACACACAGGTGTCCACCGGTACACGCTCAGAACAGGGGCACGTCAGCTGGGCAGGGGATGGGGGCGTACAGGTGACCCCCGTATAACACGGCATTTCTATACCATGGTTTCACTCTAACACGGTTGGAGAATTAGGGAAATCCCCCCAATGACACGGAGTGTAATAGCTTTCAAGAGCACAAGCTGCCTCATTCGAAATCAACAAAATGTATGAAGGTCTCTCAGCTACAATAACAGATTCTTTGCAAAAAGTACAGGGGAGAAATCGGGATAATGGTGAAGGGAGTTCAAAGGATGAAGGTATCTGGTCCAAGCAAAAACGCTCTCAGCGTGTGGTGGCTTAGTCGTGATGGCGAAGAAAATATCACGCATTGCAGATTGATATGTGATCCTTTGGGGGGAAATTGCTTTAATAAAGATATTCCTCTTAATTATAACAAGGTAATAGCACGTTTTTAACATTGTTTTGAGCGTACCCCGCTTTTTGGTACTAGGTCTTTGTCTCGTATAATGCGGGTTTGCATCGCACGGTGTTTTGTAGGAAACCCGGCAACCGTGTCACATGGAGGTTTCCCTGTATGTCCCATCCCTGGACGGGAGGAGCTGCCGTGTCCCCCGCACTGTGGAAATGGAGGCAGGAAGCGCTGCGTTCACTGTAGCGCCGGAGAATTCTTTTCTGATAAAGCCTGAGGAGGGACCCACTTTCACTGAGTGACGGCCTCACGCTGAGAACTGGGGTGCAGAGTCCGCGATCTACACCTGGGCGCATCGGTGCAGAGAGGCCGTGTATGTTTTTGTCTTTAAGGGTTCTTTTTTTTTTTTGACCCATACGAACAATGATACACATCCGTCTCCCCGAATCCAGCCTGATTTTCCACAAAGGTCGGCCTGCCGGGTTTGAAGCCACACAGATTGCTGTCGGAGGGCAGGAGACCCCGTTTCCCCCTTGTCTCGTCAGGGTACTCGGAGCTGGGCCCTCAGCTTTGAGGGGCTTCTGTAGCTGTAGTTTATTCCCACGGGAAATTGTGTACAATGTCCCGTTGGTTCAACGTGATAGCCTTTTGCCCCTTACTGGGAATGTAAATGGAAGTAACGCATGAATCAGGTGTGTTTCTCCGACATTGTCTCCTGTGACCGGTGTTGGTTGTTTGCACGGGGGTCAGTGTGGCCTGTTAGGTCTAGAGGGGTCATTTCCCTCTGCCTTCCTCTGTGTTCACGGGCCTTCAGGAGGACCTTCACTCCCTGACGTACTGAAAGTGGTCTGGGCATGATACAAATTCTTGTTCTCCGAGTATATGCTTTGGTGAATAGCAGAAGGAGAGAATCTTTTTTGTTGTTGTTGTTTGCATCTTGGAGGTTGTTAGTTGCAATTCTTACCCCAAGAGCAGAACTCATGGGATTAGATTCCGGTCCCACGGTGCGCCCCACCCCCGTGGGCCAGTGTGGGAGGGCTGCCTGGGCACCCGAGGGGGCAGCTCCGTCCTGGGGACCCCCACCCGACAGGTTGTGTGTGCTCTGTGGGAGCTCAGGCCTGGGGCCCCATTTTGGAGCCTCGTTAAATGAAAACCGATTGTGGGGGAGGAAGTGTACGAATCATTAACGTTAATGAACCGTGCATCAAGAATTCAGTGTGGGGGCGGGGAGAACCCAGAAAGAGGCTGAGGAATGAGCCTTGGGGGACAATGGGGCCCAGCTGGAGGAGGCGTTGCGTAGGAGGCTGGACCTGGCGGCTGGCCGTTCTGCCGGGAGAGAATGGTTTTTGGGTGCATGGTGCGGCCGGCGCATATTTAGGGGTAAGAAGGACACCCTCGTCCCCTTCCTGTTGGACACAAGTGTGGGTGCATCTAACAGGAGGAGCCCCGTTTCCTCTGCATCCCAGAGATCTGGCCCTGTAGGCTCACGGCGGGCACCACACCACCGTGTTGACCACACGTGGTCACCCAGTGTGGCGTCAGCACCGGGCTGGGTGAAGTGACTGGTTCCTGCCACCTTTTGTGGTTGTGGGCAGGCCTGGGGGCCCCCTCGGGTCTCGGGTGGGCAGGGCTGGGGCTGAGGTGGGGCTGGGGGAAGACCGACTTTGGGGAGAAGCTCCCTATGGGGCAGTTACTGCCAGGGCTCCTCATGGGGGGAGGAGGCACAGGGATAGGGACCCCACTCACAGCCGGTTGGAGCTTCCACACCATCGTTTTTCCTCATCATTGGTGACAAACATGATGGTGAGCATGGAGTGGACCCCTCAGGCAGTTTCCCCCAATGCCGGGTGGACCCCGTCAGGTGGGGGTTCATGGTTTCGATGCCATCGAATCCCACTCGGACTCACTCCTACCTGTAGCGTGGAGGAGGACGTCCTTGCTTGTAGCAAGCGATGCAGTTCGGGGGCAGGAGGCAGAAATAGGTCCTGCCCAAGTTCTGGATGTCCACAGGGCTAAATTCAGCTGCCTTTGAAGTCACAGAAAGGGCTCAGCCGGTGACGGTCCCTCTCAGAGCCAAGCCAAAAGGATTACGTAACCCCGCAGCCACGCGGCTCAGCCTCCAGACCCTGCCTCACCCCTAACAGCTAGTGGGATGCTGCTCAAGTTCACAAACTCTCTGTGCCTTGTCCTCGCCAGAGAACGCGGCCCCAGTGCTATCTTGTGGACTTGACATAAGCTCACCCTTGCAGAAGGCTTGCAAGAGTCGCTCCTGGTTGGATGTCCTGCGTATTTGGTGCAGGGCCTGGGCATGCACAGCAACGTGGCTTTTTAGGCAGGTGACAGCCACCCCAACAGGGACCTGAGTCCCGCCATTTTCAGCCTCATGGCAGCTGTGACAGGAGCCTTAGGAGGTGACTCTGCTCAGAGACTTGCCATGGGCATGGTGCCCCCTGGAGCTGTGAGGTGTAACAACATTGGTGGGCAGACACGGCAGCCACCAGTGGCTGGGCTTCCACGTCACTCATGGAGCACTTTGTTTTATTTGTTAAGTTTCACACCCTCACCCAAGGATACATTTGTGGATTTTTTTTTTGAGAGAGAGAAACAGGGCAGGGAGACAGACAGGAACACCAGTCAGGGATCAAAACCACAACCTAGGAATGTGCCCTGACCGGGGTTCGAACTTGTAACCTTTTGGTGTGTGGAACGGTGCTCCAACCATCTGAGCCACCGGGCCCAGGGCTCACAGAGTTTAAATCCCCCACCCCCACCCCCTGGGATGCTCCCGGGCCCAGTGTCAGGGTCCTTCTCTCCTCCTGCCCATGTCCCTGTCCCAGCCTCTGTAACCACATCTCAGGGTTCTTCACATCTAGGTTGGGGGACTGAGGAGAGCAGGTCATGGCCTGGCTGGGGTGGCCCTCCCTCTGTCCCGCGGCTGAAAGGGGGGCCGGGAAATGTCACCTCTCTGTGTGTTCAGAAGAAACACCCCAGTTTGCTGAGTGTCTGCCATGATTAATGACCCCTAGGCAACAGAATCTAAGTGGTGAGGGTCTCCTGTATGTTATAACTACTTCCCCTGACATTTTATTTTCTGGTCACAATGGCCCAACGAGGTTGTTAGTCACTCTACTGTTTTTGGGGGTGAACAGATTCAGAAAAACCTAAGGGACTTGCCTGAGGCCATGCCCCCGAGAAACTGGGGAGCCGGGTGATAGTCACCTCCCAACACTGAGTGCCAGCAATGGGGCCAGACCACGCCTGATGCCCAGGTGGAGCCCGAGAGCAGGAAAAAAAGAAAAAGAAAAAGGACCATACATGGGTGGCTTTGTCGCTGTTGTCCTGTGACATTTTTCCGCCCTGTGTTTTGAGTGAACTCTATGACCAGGGGTGCTGTGGACATGGGTTAAGCAAGTCTTCATCAACTGGCGGGGGGTGGGGGTGGCAAACTTTAGTAGAAGCTGCTGGAAGGCTTTCCAGGTACCAAGTGGAAGTACGGAACTTTTCTCCTTCTTGAAAGCTGTGGGCTCCTCTCCTGGGGGCTTCTCCCCAAAAGCTTTGCGGCAGGTTCCATGCTCCTGAGAGGGGCAGTGACAGGAAGTGCCGTCGTTAGGAGTATCATTTACGACATGCAGGAGGACTCGGACGGCGTCCTCCATCCCTATTTTCTCTCCCACCTGTGCTGGGACTGTTTCCCGACTAGCTGCACCCCTGCTGTCACTTGACCGACAGAGGGTCCGGGAGCCAGTGGCCTGGGAGGAGCCCGGCATCCGCCCAGCAGCGTCTCCTCCCTTGAGCTGTCCATCCCTGTTGGGCGAACTTGTTCAAGTCCAGCAGAAGGCAGTGCCCCTGGGAGCCTGGTGCCCCCAGCACCGGCAGGGAGCCACCAACTGTCGCAGCATATGGTCCAAGGCCCCAACAGTTCCAGCCAAAGCAGCCGGCCCAGAGCTTTGTGCTGTGGGCTCACCCTTCTTGGAAGACAGATGGGCTTTCGGCTGTGCTCCCCTGGGCCTGCTGACCCTGGAATGGTGAGGCTGCTCAAGGATCGCCTGTGAGGCCATCTGGGTTCCCTGGCCCTGGCTTCTTGCCTGGCTGGGGCAGAATGCGGCAATCGGTGCCCGTGCCCATGCATGAATCCCCCTTTCCTGCTCTGCTGCTCTGCTGGGCCCCACGGCCTCGCAGCAGGAAGCGCTGTCCTGCCTCCCCACCAAATCATCCCCTCAACCCAGAGAAGAGTCAGGGAAGCAGCTACATTGTATCACTGGAGCTGGAGACAAAGGGAGGTGGCTACATTGTATCACTGGAGCTGGAGACACAGGGAGGTGGCTACATTGTATCACTGGAGCTGGAGACACAGGGAAGCAGTTATATTGTATCACTAGAGCTGGAGACACAGGGAGGTGGCTACATTGTATCACTGGAGCTAGAGACACAGGGAGGCGGCTACATTGTATCATTGCGGCTGGAGATACAGGGAGGCAGCTACATTGTATCTATCACTGAAGCTGCAGGCATTTAAAGCGGCTGCAACCATGTGCTCAGAAACTTGATTAAACTTGAATTTTATCAGGTTATTTCCTCCAGCTCACCTGTCTTATGTAAGACACTAAGCATCTCGTGAGGCCACCAGGGTAATGAAAGCTGGCGGTACCTAAGGTAGGTGTGTCTCCTGTTGTCACACCCTGCTGGGGTGATGGTGGTGGTGGAAGAGGGGCCAGGAGTCACCTCTGTGTCCTTCCAAAATTTGTTCTGGATTTGATATTCCTGCCCCAGGCTACTTGCCAGCAGGTCAGCACAGGAGCTTCGGCCACAATTGATTTTTGCCTTAGGTCAAAAGCCTTTAAATAAAGATCACATACCAGCCTCTCTTCACAGTCTGGCTTCACCACGTCCATGGTCAAAGATAGATGTAACCACAGCTTAGGCTGTGGCATGTGCCCACATCAAAGTCCAGAAAACTCAGCCCCCTGACAGGCCCCATGTTCAGGCTTTGTGAAATAGTAGAAGTTGGAGCGGAACTCTTCACTTAAAGAGGATCATTTATTCACAGCATTTCTTACCAGAAGAACTGTGGTTTTTCTTGCCACTGTGGTAAAGAATTATAGACCAGCAAGCCTTTTAGCATGCACACCAAGTTTATGAATGAATGGGGGAGCAAAGCAAGGGTGGCCAAAGGTAGGGGTGGCCAGCTTGCCTTAGAGTGGCCAGAGGCTGGAGGCCAGAGGGCCAAGGGAGCAAGTCCTCTATTCTGAGGACTCATATTGCTTACATATTGCTTCATGGACAGAGGTGGCACCAGCTTTTCTTGAGGTGGGGGGAGTGACTACCCAGACTTAGGTACATGTGGGGATCTGTTAGCCCAAATCCTTACCTTGCTCCAGACCCCATTTGTTCATCTTGTAAAACACATAAGTGAAGGAAGGCTGTTAGTTAATGTTGGGGCAGTTTCTCAATGTTATTCATGGCTCTTTCTGTCAGCGCCAAGGACTCCCTCATAACACCAGTAGTGACCAGAGTCAGGCAATGAACCAGCGCTGTTTTATGGGCTTCCTTTTGGGTGCTGTGAACCCTCCCAGGACTTGAGGTAATAGCACAGCTTCACAGGCTTTCCTTCCCAGGTAGAGGAGAGGACACATCGAGTTTCAGGGACTTTCCTCCTCCCTGCTAACGTAGGGTTTCCCGTGACGCTGGAACACCTGACAGTGTGATCAGGCCCGGCTCCCGACTGCGGGGTCAGCAGGTGACACGTGTCTCCCTCTGTTTCCAGCCTTCCCGGTTAAGTTCTTGGTTCGCCTGCAGTGGCGTTCCTTTGTTTCCCTTCTGCTACTCATTCTACTAGAACACGCTAATGGCCTGAGGCCCCCACTGCCTCCTTCTGGGGGACCCCACCACCCGCTGGCGGATCCACCTTCGTTTTGTTTCCAGTAACTGTAAGATGAGATTCATTCTCAATACCTATTTTTCTATTTGATCGACCCAGGTAGCAACTCCTGCTGGAGCCAAACAATCGAGTCTTTCTTTAATCCCACTCCCTTTTCTAAATTAAATGAACTTTACTGGTGGCAGATGAAGGCAGCTTGGCTTGGGGAGATGTAGATGGAGGTCGCTGGCATTGTCCACAGTTCGGGAATTTTTATACAACCCGGCCATGCGGTTGGACTGATGTTGTGCTGAGAACATGCTTCCATGCCAAAGCGGTGGGTTCCCAACTCCATCAGGTTCCTGGTGCCAAATCCCGGAACAGTGGTACTTGGTTTGGTCCATTTGTCACATCACTGGCCCCTGTCACAGACAGAAATAGTCTGAGTTGAAAGTGTGACAAGTCTCATGGCCACACCTAGGCTAGGTCCCCAAGGGACCATCAGGAGTGACGGTGAGTGTGGGTGGCCTTTTCCACAGGCCTCTATGTCCCCTCCCATTGCCTCTCTGTCCCTGCAGTCACCTCCCCTGGGGCCACCGATGTCCCCCCACCCAGAGGAGAAGGGAGTGGCAAAGGGACCCGTGATCCAACGCAGGTCCCCAGTACCCACAACGCCGCATCCCAGAAGTTCCATGTGGGGGCTGGGCAACAGTCACTCCGATGACATCCCACTTTTATACCATGAAAAGGGGCTGCAGGCAGCTTCACACCTTAGCCGGTGGGTCCCATCATGTTCACTTCACAGTGTTTTTGACCCTGACCCTGACCTTGACCCTGACTCTGACCCTCCCACAGCTCAGCAGCCGCTGAAAATCTTCGCTCACCTCAGCAGGGAGCCAAAAACTAGGTCATTTGTAACCAGCTTGTGAGGCCTGAAATATAAACCTCAGCCCATGAACTTTAAAAACACAGAAAAGATACCCATCATATTTGCCTTTTCACTAAGAAAATACCGTCCCACGCCAGAGGGGCTTTTATATTATTCCCTCTGCCAGTGTTTCCGCTCTCGCATCAGGCAAATGTTATTTCTGGAAGCTGTGGTTGGTGCCGGCGAGCCAAGCCCATCAAACAAAAAGCAGGTTTTTAAGCAAAAGGTTAATTCCCTGCGGGTGAATCTGGACAATTTGCCAGGTGCGGGCTTGCGGTGAAGACGGAGCTTCTGCTGGCGAGGATGTGGGTGACCAGCAGATGCTGGTGAGGAAACCAGGGTCCTGGGGTGCAAACTCTCCTTGCAAACGGGGGACTGGTGAGCTGGAGGGGGTTGTGCCACCTGGCCGGGCCCCCTGGGATGCACGTGACCCCTCCTGGGCTGGAATTACACACAAGGACAAGAACAACAAACCAGTGGGTGTTGTCAACAGCAGCTGTTGACAGGGGTGTCACCGGTTCCATTCCCAGGTGGTTTCTTGTCTCACCAAGAAAGAGTGTCGGAGGTTTGGTCCCTGGGCTGGTCTTCCTCGGAAAGCCAAGTTCCGCTCCTTTTCCCCGTGACGTGAGGCTGCCTTTTTATTACATTTTTAAAAATTAAGCAGGACATTCTCTTGCGAAGAAACCGATGATCGAAAACCTGGCCGCGAAGAGCTAAAAGGATTCCATGCTTCGAGTTAAAGGTAGGCCCGTGTCAACCTGAACCAAGGGGAAATTCTGGAAGTGAAGAATAGAACATCTGAAAGGGAGATAACCCGTGAATGTGACCTTGGATTGGGCAGTGCTTTCGTAGACGTGAACCCGAAAGCAGAAACAACAAAGGGGGGACATAAATTGGACTGTATCTGAGTGAAAACAATACTTGGCTGTATCTGGAAGGGAAAACACAAAATCAGGGGAACTCGTGCTTCTCCGGCCTCTGCCCATCTCTGGCCTCTGACCGGAGACTCGTCCCAGATGTGTAAAGACTAAGATCCAATAATAAAAAAGGCAAATGAGCCAACTAGCCAGGGCATGTACCATACCGCATACATCTCTTTATTTAAGTCCTTGACCTGTTGATAATAGTTGTGTTATGATACGCCTGTCTCTCCGCTTTTGTCTGTGGGTTGATTTTCTCTGGGTTTGGGGTCCGGTTCCCGTGTCTGATCATTCTTCACAGAATGGACCGTGCCCTGGACCCTCAGCAGACAGCAGGTAGAACGTCCGGGCTGCCCGGATTTCCCCTCCCCCCAGGGTCACAGCCTGGCACTACCTGCAAACCGTTATTTTATGTATTTTGTCCAGTGTTATAATCCCTTACGTGCGGGAGTAAATCTGATGATACATTCTCACGATGGGATCCACAGGGAGAGGGGAGCGCTCTCTTGGCAAGGCCTATATTCCTTTCCTGGGGGGCGTTTAAGATAAATAATAAGGTGAACAAGACTTTTGAGTGTGGTATGTGTTCCTTAGGGAAACCTGGGCTCTTCTTCAATTCAGGTCTTTGGCATGTTTTTGTTTTAGAAATGAAGCATTTGTATCTGTATTCACCTCACACCGTCCTAGATCCGATGACCACGTTCTGAAAAGTATCGTCAAATTGTTATTTTATGGGCGCGCACGGGTTGCGATCAGCCTCGGGTGTGCTGATGTCAATTTCCTGTCCTGGGTGGCAGGTAACGTGCTCCTCCCATCCTCAGAAAACCCTCCAGGACTGCAGAAGGGACAGGGTGTCAGCTCTTTCCCAAGCCCCTTTCAAAGAACTCCCCTGCCTTTTGGCTTCACACAGGGGGAGGCTGAGCCCTAATCTGACTCTCACCCGACGGTGAAGGAATAGAGGTTCAGGGCCACCCCGACCCCCTCTTGTGCGCTCCTCTTTGCCATCAGCTTTCAGCCTCTCCCCATCATTTTATTCTTCCAGGCTCACGCTGACCTATGTCGCACCCTCCAGTTCTAGAAGGTCAGGTGCTCATGACAGGGCCAACTTGGCGGATTGGAGGAAGCTAAAATGAGGAGACCCCCAAACAGCGTGGGCCTGGAGCCCTCTGCCTCAGAGTGCTGCAACCTGCGGACCTTCTGAGCTAACACGGAGGCATCAGAGGTGGGAGCCCACCCTTCTTCCCGAGTGTCCGCCCCGGCCACGGCCATGTCCGCGGTGGATCCAATTTATTGTAGCTTAAGGCCCGTTGCGTCCAAGGCGATGCACGGTTTCACGACCTCCTTGTTTCGGTCACAATGTTACAAGCGCAGTTCTGCTACCGTTGCCCGTCCTCCCGCCCTTCTTTTTTAACATCCTGCAATATGTTAAACATGAAAGCTTTCCCCCAGCAACAGGCTCCTCTCCCTCGCTCCGAAACATGCCAAGTTCATGCCTGCATTGCAGCCCTTCTCGCTGCTGTTCCCTGGGCCCGGAATGTCCTGTGACAGGTCTGCCTGCGGCTGTCCCTCCCCTCGCTCAGCCAACCTGAATGTCACCTCCTTGGAGAGGCTTTGGCGGACCGACTGCCAGCTAAACGCTTTCCCTCACCCCCAGTCGCACTCTGTCTTCCTTCTGTCTCAGTTCCCTCTGAGCGTGTACCACTCCACAGACATTAAACAAGGAAATAATCCTGAATGATTGTCTCCGTTGCCCCCGTTAGAGCAGGGGACGGGGCTCGCCTGTTGCTTTACTTTCATCTCTGGAAACCTGGGCTCCATGCATATTTATGAAGAACATTTCAAATTTAAAAACAGGGAAGGTTCGGCTTGAAAAGCGGGTTTCCGTGTGTCTGGATTGGCAAGCCGCTGGCATGCCCGGTTGCAGAACAGCTGAATCAAGAATCAGAGGGCTTGGAACGTAGCCAGCGTGTCGACATTACTGAAGGTGACCCTGAGCTTCCGTTGGCCCATCCATCAGATGCTCCCACTGCCGCCCTGGTCTTCTGCCTAGAGCTCATGAGATGAGCCGATGAAACCAGGAATCGTCACGTACGAGAGGGTGGGAAAGGGCCCCGGCTGGGTGGCTCCGTGGGTTAGAGCATTGTCCCAATTTGCCCAAGTTACCAGTTTGTGCTCGGGTTAGGGCAAGAATGCACCCATGTTTCTCTCTCTCCTGCTACCTCCCTTCCTCCCTCTCTCTAAAAACATAAACACCAATACATAAAAGCAACTTTTAAAAATTAGCCCTGGCTGGTGGCGCAGTGGGTAAGGCGCCGGCCTGCGAACCCAAAGGTCGCTGGTTCGATTCCCAGCCAGGGCACATGACCAGGTTGCAGGACACAGCCATTACCTATGAATAATTGGCAAAGAAAAATGGCCTTCGCCATCAGTCAGCAACTCGCGCGTCTTCTGGGTACCGAGGGCTGAGAGGCCGCTGTTCCAACAGAGTTTATCTTCTCAGATTTAGTTTTGTGAATCGCCTCCCATGCCGGAGAGGAAAATGAACGTCCTGTCTCAAGCCAGGCTGGCTGGCCTGACCCCCTCCCACCTCCGCCCATATTTACCTGCCTTCCACTGCTTTGGTTTTAGTGTCTCAGTTTACATTGCACCACCAGCTTTATGGTGTTACCCTCGGTGGAAGGAGCTGCACTAGCCCGTGGGGTTTCTTCCTCGGTGTTTTATCCCAAGGCTGAGACACACCCAGTGAGGCTGTGCTATTTCCTAAACTCCCCCCTCTGGGAACACTGCCGCTGAAGGACCGGGGCAAGAAGAAACACCTTCGCCCGGTGGGCTTTCTCCAAATTCTGGGCGTGGTGTTCCTATTGGCTTATAAAGAAAAACCCGGCATTAGCCCTGAGCTATGGCTTTGCCCAGGTCCTGAAACCTCTGTTGAGAACTTCCACCAATAATAGCAACAGGGGACACGTGATGAAGCCCGGTCTTCCTAGAAGTTGCATAAAGCTGCTTCGGGAGCTTATGTGCGAAAGGCTGGTCATGGGATGTGATGCTCAGGGCCGGCCCTGCCCCTCCAGAACCCAGCCGGGCCCAGGCGGGGGGACCCCGAAAGAGAAGACTCAGTGCGGCACCATGGGCCAGCGGCATCTCCCTCCGGCCTCCCTGTTTCTCTGCGGGCCAGGTGAAGTCCAAAGGGGGCTCCAGGGAGCATGTCTGGGGCTCCCAGGTGCCCTCAGCCCAGATGTCTCCACGTAAAACTGAAAACATGAATGTAGGAGCAACCACATGGAGCTCTGCAATGCAGGTCAGCCCTCCCTGGTCACGTCATGACCGGTGACATTCCGAGGGCCACTGTTTCGTTCCTTGTAGCAGGTTGAAGGGAGCTCACCTGGTGGTTCACGCTGTCCCCAATGCAGGGACCTGAGCGCAGGGTGGTGATACTCAACGCGCTGTGCAGACTCAGCCTCTGTCTACCCGCCTCCCCCGTCCCCGCCCCAGGCCCCTCTGTTCCATTTACCTCCGGCTGCATGAACCCCACCCCACCCCACCCCCGCGCAGTGGGGAGCATCACTTTGCATTTTTTAAAGAATGGATCGTAGCATCACAAAGACCGACACTCTTCCAACAGCATTTCAGATTGGCTTTTAATTACTCAACAAAGAAGAAAGAGGTGAGAAAGGGGTGAGAAAGGACACGTCTGTCCCTGTGACCCATGCATGTGAGGGCCATCCCGGTGGTGATTTTAGGGTGAGCCTCCTGCTTTTAAATGCTGACCCGCGACCTTTGGGGGTCTGGCTGTTCTGGGAGTTACATTCCCACACTCCGCCAAGAGGCGAGGTTCCACCACCAGGCTGCATCATCGCCTTCTCAACTTCTGTACTAAAGTAAGAAGCGTGGGGGACAAGGAACTGTGAGAGGACACGCGATATTTATCACCTGAATGACGACACTCAGCCTGGCCGATGGGCCGCCTACCCGTCCACCCATCACGTCCACTGTTAGGTGCCTAATTCAGAGGATGGGACGAGGCGGTAGATTTATATGCGAGCATGATACGCGTCCAAACCATTTCTGTGTGTAGTGTTTGTCTTGTCCTTCGCAAATCATGCTGCCGGAAGACGGGTGGTAACGGAGTGACTTGCCCTGCGTGCTTACCGCCTGGGCTGGTTGGAGACAGGACGGGTTTATTGGATGGTCCCCTCGACGCTGGTGCTTATCGGAATATTGCTGCCCGCACACGGGAGTCCAGAACAGCAGGCTAGTTTGGGGAGGAATGGCACAGTGGAGTCCATGGGTGGCGGTCCTTTGCTTCCATACTTGAAACATCCCTTAACCTTGTACAGGTACTAAATCCAGCATGTGGTTCTCCCTTAGACGTTTGCTGACCGACTCTTACCTAGATAATCACCTGCTGCAGCAGACGGGCTCCCGTCCTCGCGAGGGTGACAGCTAGACACTCATGTCTCGACTCTCCTCTCTCTTTAGAAAGTCCACAGGAGATTCTACAGGCTGAGGGTGCGTGGCATCCAGGTGTCAGGCTGTGAGTTCCGTGCGCGTGAACAGGAGTCCTTGCCCTGGCTGGTGTGGCTCGGTGGATGGAGCACCAGCCTGTGAACCAGAGGGTCGCTGGTTCGATTCCCAGTCAGGGTACAGGCCTGGGTTGCGGGCCAGGTCCCCAGGGGAGTATCAAGAGGAAGAATTTGTCGGGGGTGAAAGGCAGAGAAAATGTTGTTTCTCACTAACATTTGACCAGCATTTTGGGGGGTCGTGGTGGGAAGGTGCTGCGTTTTCTCCATTTGTGACAACTGTGATTCCCGGACATGACCGACCTGGCTGTCACCTCACCGCATCTCAGTCAGTCAAGGGAGCAGGGGGCAGGAACCCAGCGCAAAATCCGAGGGCTCGTTTGGAACTTTCTTGCCACGGGTAGTTTAGTGCTGCTGAGACCTTCCGGCTGGGCCTGTCCTATGAAGTAAGGACCTCAGTGGTGTTTAATAGTAACGCCTTTAATTACGGCATGCTGTGAGCCCATGGGATATCCCTTCAGCATCCCCATGAGTTAAAAATCAATACAAACGTTGAGTTCAAGAAGGGGAATTCTACCCGGTGCGGCTGTTGTCTCTTCCGGTTTCGTTTGGTGAAATAATACAAGAGGCGCGTCCTAAAAGCTTTGCCGTGTAATTAGGATGAGGGCATTCTGAAGGGAATTAACCTTGGCATGATTACTTTTGAAGCATGTGACTGTTTGGAGGCAGGTGAAAGGCAACCGCACATGGATGTTTCTCTCCCCCTCTCTGCCTCTCTTCCTTCCCCTCTCTCTAACAATAATAAATAAAATCTTTAAAATAAGAGGCTATACTATTAAAACAAAATAGAAGCAGAACCCTGGCTGGTGTGGCTCAGTGGGTTGAGCGCCGGCCCGCAAACCAAAGGGTCGCCAGTTGGATTCCATCAGGGCACAGGCCTGGGTCACTGGTCAGGTCCCTAGTGAGGGGCACACAAGAGGCAACCACAGGCCCTGGCTGGTGGCTCAGTGGATAAGGTGCTGGCCTGTGAACCCAAAGGTCGCTGGTTCGATTCTCCAGCCAGGGCACATAACCAGGTTGCAAGCCAGGTCTCCAGCCAGGTCTGTAGCTGGAGGCAGGTGAAAAGCAACCACACATGATGTTTCCCTCTCTTTCTGCCTCTCTCCCTTCCCCTCTCTCTGAAAATAATAAATTAAAAAAAAAAAAATGAGGCAACCACACATGGGTGTTTCTCTCCCTCTCTTTCTGCCTCCCTTCCCCTCACCCTTAAAATAAATAAATAAGATCTTTTTAAAAACTAGAAACAGAGGCGTGAACACATGGAACAGACTGACAGTTGTCAGAGGGAAGGAGGGAGTGGAGCTGGGTGGAGGTGGGCAAAGGGGGGGTGAATGGGGGTACCTATAATGGTGCCAACAATAGAAAGAAAGAAAGAATGGATGGATGGATGAAACTCAAAAAATAAAAATTTAACATGATGTGTCCTTCAAATTAAGTCACCGTAAAAAAGAAAATGCATTTGCGTTAAAATGAAAATCTGTGAAACCTCCCACTTAGGGGAGCGCATCCCAAGATGGAAGCTGGTGACCCTCAGTCCCTGCAGAGCCACCCCCCCCCCGGGAGGGCCCACCCTGCTTATTAAATAAAAGCCCCAAAGCCCCACCCATGCGGACAGTTTCTCTCGGAGGGGCCAGGACTCTCAGACGCGTGACCGTCACCCACGCGTGGCCCCTCTCCTGCTCCGCTCCGCCCCTGTTCAGAGATTAAGCCCATTTTCACAAGGCCCAGTGGACAGCATTCTGAGTGACCTTCTGCGCCATCTCGCCCTGTGCTTCTGGTTAGGGTGTCATGTCCCCTGTCCTGTGGCATTTGAACCCTTCGAGGGCCGCCTGTGGTCCCTTGTCCCACTCTGCCTTCCTCGCCTGTGTCTCTCCTCCTCCTTCCCCTCCGAGGAGAACCCCCCACTGCCTAGTGTCCCCCTCCTCCGCCTGCGTGTTCCTCAGGCTGTCCTTCCTCCCTGCTCCTCATCCCAGAAGCTGCACGTGTGCCCACCCACACACATGCATAGGTACACATGTGCGTGCACACACACACACACACCTGTATCCCCCAGTCCCGCCTGGTCCCGCCTCTGGGGAGCCTGGTTCGTGGGGGTCCCCGGGGCACCCCGACGGACCTGGGGAATTTCTCTCTGGAAAATTTCCAAGTAGAGATTTTCTGCCAGATTTTCTGCATCAGGTCGAGTGCAGGGCACAAAGGAGTCAGTCCCTTTGAGGTCAGGCCCGTTCCCTCCGGAGGGCAGCGTGGAGCAGGCGTGAGGCGGCCCGTGTCACAGCCTGCAGCGTTGGCCTGGCTCTTTGTCCCCCACCCCGAGCCGTGTTCTGGCGAAGCGTTGCTGAATCTCCGCGGCCTCACCCCCCGCATGGCGGCGGCTGCTTCTCTCAGTCCCGCGCGTGTCTGATGCGTGTGGGGTGCCTGCAGGTGCGTCCGGCAGCGAGCAGGTGCTCAGCCCTGGCTCTTGGTCAGGGGGCCGATGCCCAGGGTCCCTGTTGGGACAGCAGCAGGTGTCCGTCCTCGGGGGCTCAAGGAGCAAGGGTGGTGCCATCATGCTGGGTGGTTATAAAATGCAACACTCCGTGAGCTTGCTGGTCGGGTGGGCATGCTGGCGCCCTGCACCGTGAGCTCCAGGCTCCTTCCTCCATCTCCGCTCCGGACACAGCTGCCCCTGAATGCCACCTCAGCCACTGTCCTTCTGCAAGTCCCAGGGGACAGCCACTCGCGGCCAGGTCTGTTTCCGGCAGTCTCCCTGCAAACTGTCCAGAGGACCAGAGGGCCTCAGAGGCCTTGAGGGACAAGTACCTGAACTCAGGTCCCCACTGACCCCTGGGGTGGAAGCTGTCATGGGCAGCTTCCCCAGCTCAGCCCACAGCACCTCCCACCCCTCCCACTGTTCCTGCAGCTGGTGGCCCTCCCGCCTGTCCTTCCTGCCCCACCAGGGAACACAGCCACAGTCTGTACCCGGTTCCACCAACTAAAGTCTCTTTTTTTCCCCAATTCTCATCCAGTTCTATGGAAATATGACCAACACGCAGCACTGTATAAGGTTCAAGTGTACGGCACAGTGATCAGATATAGGCGTATTGTGACATGATTGCCACGCACGTGTCGTTGACATTCATCATTGCGTCCAGACAGACATGAACAGCCAACGTGTGTATTTTCCTGTGATGGGCACTCCCGGGTCTCATCCCCCCATGACGTTCCTAAATTCTGCCTGCAGTGCGATGTGGTCACCGTGCTATGCTTATTTATCTTAGAAATGACGGTCCTACCTCTGGATCCCCTTCTTCCAATTCCCCCAAATAGTTTTACAGAAATGATTTTTAATGGCAAAAGCTTAAAAGTGTGTTCTAGGCTTCTCTGTTGCTCTGGTTTCTATGTCTCCTTCGTTCCAGGGAGTTTTTCTCCATGCTTTAGGCTCAGATCTGTGCTCATGGTAGAAATCTTGAGGCAGGATTTCTTCACACGGGGGTGTCAGGGTTGAAAGGAACAAAAAAAATGTCATAATTGTTGCTACCACCGTCTAAATGAGCCATAGCTTCCTTCACTATGTCTGCAGATCACCCACAGCTTTGACAACACCTGTGACCACTAGAAACCACACATGTCTTCGTATCGCAGTGACAATTGAAGATATCTTGGGGTGTAGGTCACTGTCACCATGAATTCAACAGCGAGTCCAGTTGAACTCAAAGCCTTGGGGGAATCTTGTTCCCCTGGAGACCAGGCTGCATCTTTTCCTTATGAAGTTGTAAAAACGTTTGCTCTGCTCATTACCATGCTTCTTGGCAAAACAGGAGCTCAGTTCTTACAGTCGTCGAAACAAAAAAGGCAGGATCAGCTCAATTGGCATGTTTGGCTGTCCAAGGCAATCCCATGGTTAAATATTACAAATTTAGCTAAGCTGAAACAGCCATGATGCCCATACTTCTTTTTTAAAAAAAATGTATGCCTTGCTTAGAGTGTTGTCCCAATATGTCAGGTTTGCAGGTTCAGTGCCCGGTCTGGTCTAGGTGTGTATGAGAGGCAGCTGATAAATATCTGTCTCTCTCTCTGTCTGCCTGTCTGTCTCTCTCAAATCAATCAATATATATCCTTAGGTGGGGATTAAAAAAAAATTTAAAAAGCGTCAACCAATGAATAGGTAAATAAGTGAAATAACAAATTTACCTCCCCTCTCTCAAATCAATAAGTGACAGATTTTAACCAGACTGTGTTTTAAATGTATGATATTTTGTGAGTCATTAATGAGCCAGTATAAACAGATTTTACGTTTTATAAGTCATTTTCAAAATAATGCATTTCTTTGTAACCTGACATGCATTATTTTATACATTTAAATATAAGCTCTCCCAGCCAGGGCACATAACCAGGCTGCAAGCCAGGTCTCCAGCCAGGTCCGCAGCTGGAGGCAGGTGAAAGGAACCATGCATTGATGTTTCTCTCCCTTTCTTCCTTCCCCCTGCCCTTCTCTCTGAAAACAATGAATAAAATCTTTAAAAAAAATAAATATAAGCTCTGAGAAAAGACACATAAATTTTACCAGATTGTCATAGGGCTTCATTGCTTGTCTCATTTATCCCCAAAGAGACAAAGAAAAGTCTAGAATCTCTGTCCCCAAGAGGTAGTTTCCTTATTATCTTCTCTGTTCTCTAAATGTTAGGGTCTCAGCCTCTGTCCTCCTCCAACTATATCCCCACCCTCTCTGAAATTAGTGGCTTCTTCATCCTGTGAAACTGTTTTCCTCTCTCCCTCCCTGAACGCTTGTGTCTCTGAGGCCTTTCTTAGCGGACCAGTAAGATGGCTCATTATAGGACTCAACTGAGTTCCTCTGTAGGAAGGGGCGCATTTCACCAAGTCAACACATCATCTGCCCAGAGCCTGAATCCAGAGATGGAGTTTGAATCCAGCGATTCAGGCCCAGGACTCCAGGGTGCTCCATGTGAACTACTCTTTTAGATGCTGGGCATTCGTTTAAATCTCTTTCAAAATCAATACATATCTACTTGTCTTTCCTCTGCTTTGTCCCAAGAAGGCGCATGCCACTGTAGTTAACAAAGAAAAGAAAGAAAGTGTTTGTTCTTTTCCTCTGTGTGTGTGTTTCTCTCCTATTCTTTTTTCTTTTTTTTCTTTTCGTGGCCCTTCTGCCCTGAGGTTTGATTCTGCAGAGGCGTTTCTTGCATCCCCAGCTGTCTCCCTGTCTCCACGTGAAGCAGGTCACACGAACTAATCTCCAAGGCCTTGTCCCGGGCCAGCGTGCGTATTTAAATTCACCGTGGGAGGAGACCCGAGTCTCCGGTGGCCTCACAACCTGGGTGAGAAGTGATCATTCTTTATATTGACCACAGTGTCCCAACATGTCCCACGAGGCTGTCCATCATCTCCACAAAGAGGTGACCTTGCTGCTATAGCCCTTTCAGCTTCGTGTGTCTTCAGAGAGGTTGTATTTGTCTCTCTGAATGATCCCATAAGCTAACCAGCAGTTGCCCATATTCCTTGGTTGATTAATTGTCTACGAAAGTAAGAACTGCATCAGGAGCCCAGTTCTTTATTTTTTGTTAAACCTGACAGAGTCTCAAAGACTATCCCACATGCTCATGCAACATGCTTCTTTTAACTTGGTGCCCACCCCTGGGCAAACAAGAAGCAATGTTTATTGCGGAAGGCTGCTCCTTCATTCTAGTACGGCATGGTTTCTGGTCCCTGTTGCAATTTGGATACACTGGATTAATTAGAGCTCACTTTCGGGCACCCCACAGAGTAGTGTCTATCGATACCTGGCCATGTAGGTCGACCACAGTGAAAGTGGTCGGAAGTTCACGGAGACGCTGACCATCAGGGATGTGAATTCCAGGAAGAGGGCGTACAGCCGCATCAAATCACAGCTTAACTACGAGGCCAACTGAAAACCCAGCATTTCCCTCTCTAGCTGTTGTCCGGTTGTATTTGTTCCGTCTCAGGAACATACAACCTTCATTTTCACCTGGCCACGGTGATGTACCTGGTCCATTTCTTTCGTGGCAGGAAAGGTATTTCGGTTGCTCATGGTATATTTTTAAAGCTTACGGCCTAGAAGAATCTCAGGCGCCCCATGGTTTCAGCCCTCTGGATGTAGAGTGGAAACATCAGAAATCTAGAGATGCCGTCAGACTCATGTGAGGTCACCCAGGCAGGAAGTGGATCCGACACCCCACTTGCTGCTGCAGACCCTGGCCATGCCTTGAGAGGCACCCACCAGTACCAGGGTTGTCTACTCTACAGCCATGGTCCCTGAAGCAAATAGGGGAATGTCTCTTGCCTTCATTCCCTGCCTTTCCCTCTGTTCTTCTCTGTACACGCATATGCGTGGCTGTTGAGATCAGTGGTACCTTTGGGTCCTGTTTTTGAGTCACCTTATGATACACCTTATGTTGGAGCCTGACATCCATCACTCAGCTATAGAGAGGATGGCCCCATTCTTGCACCCATTCTCCATACATGTATCATGAAAGTATAGCCGACGACAGTCCCCAAGTGCCCCTTGCAAATGTCCGGCCATTGTTGGAGCCTCCATCTCCTGATGTGGGCCTCTGAGAGTCGTTCAGTTTCCTTATCTTCATTCTCCCCTCCCTCCTGTCATCACTGTGCTTGGAGGTTGCTCTTGTTTAGGTCCGGCTGCTTACTGCGGCAAAAGCCCATACCTGAGAAGCAGGTGCTCATGCAGAGGAAAGTGCCAGCCACCTGGGAGATGGGGGTCTCTCCCCTCAGAGCCCATCCCCCCATCTCAGGTGCCCTGGCTGGTTTACATAGGGAATCACGAGAAATTCTGGTGACATGCAGTTAGTTTCTCAGTTCTGCCCCTGGTGGTTTTCACATCTGCTGAGTGTGTCATCATGGGGTCCCATGGTTCCACCTGCAGGTTCACGGCTGACGTCTGGGAACAGGACACACAAACAGCACCTCTGCTATTCCGATGCCAGCCACTGACACCTGTCCACTTTTATAGCGGTCAGGACCAGTCCTCGACGAAGCAGGAGCTGCAACTGCCTGTAGAACACTCGTACGGAAACACTTAACACGCGAGTCTTCTATGAGTCTGTTAGGACAGCCTCTTCCATGATTACTACCTGATTAGGTTGTGTTTATTTCAATCGCTGGGACGGCTTCGTGAAAACTCATCCATGCGTTTAGTCGGTTCAGCCTCATCATTTGTTGGATCCAGAGTCTAACTCTTACCCACTCCAAATTGAGAGGCGGCCTTTTCCAAAGCTAAAACACGTGCGTGATGGCCAGTCCATAGCTTCCACCGGACATGCCCCTGGGGGTTGGTTCCTCCTGATACAGTTTCCTTCCACCCTTTCTGCCCATTCTGCATCCAGCCAAGGGTGCACTAAGGCTTCCAACCTTGTGGGTCTTTCCCAGGGTCTGCTTTTTTGGAGGTAAAGTCTTCACCTTTCCTTCATGGAGAATTTACTCACCACTGACTAGTCCGTGGACAACGTCTTCTTCCATGGCCTCTGAGGACATGCACGGCAATGTATTCTTCTATGCCCTTCGTGAACGAGAACAAAGAAGAAGCAAGGTGTGGCCGAGTCAGGGTTTCCCTTGACGACTTGAAAATAGGCCACTGAAATGAGTGAGCTGCTCACCGGAGTTCACCCTGGATCCCAGCAAGGAGGCAGCAGTGGTGTTGGCCACAGTGTTCACTCATGCAAGTCACTCTGGTCATTCCTGGTGGTGACCCAGGAGTGCAGGCCTGAGCTGTGTCTCCCTGACACGTCCGTGGGCAACCACTGTGTTACCTCTCTGCCCCAGTCAGAGGACCACCGCTGTCCTTTTCCCATGCAGGGGCTCTCGGGGTGCTGGTCATGGGACTAGGGGTCACGGCATCAGGCTCCTGGTGCCCACGTTTCATCTCTACATGTAGGGAACCCTTGAACATGGGTTTCAACTTCTCGAGGTCGCTACTAGGTAGATTTTTAAAAATAAACACTGACAAGGGCTTTTCTCTTTTTGATGATTTTCTTAACACATTGTTGGCCCATCACAAAAAACACACGTTGTTGACTGATAGCAGGTTAACTCGTGTGTGAACTTGCACCAGCTTATACAACTTTAACAACTCAGAGCAATATAGGACTTTGTAAACGTTTACTTAATCATGCTTGATTGCGTTTACTATAAAAATTATTTTTCTAGATAGTCTAGGTCTTATCACAATGTTAGTATTTAGATTCATTTTCGTAGTCAATTATGAAACAATAGCCTGTGACGGGATAGCTTTTGTATAAAATTGCTGATTAATCACGCGTTAATCATGTGTTCATTTTCCCATCTTACTTTATGGAAGAGTGCGGTACGTAATGCATCTAACATACAAGATAGGTATTAATTGACTATTGACATTATCAGTAAGGCTTCTGACCAACAGAGGCGACCAGCCATTAAGTTTGGGAAGACTCAAAAGTGATAGGTGGGTTTTCAATTGCACAGTGGGGTGGGGGTGGTCAGTGCTCCTAACCGGGGCACCGCATTGATAATCTAACACTCGATTCCAGTGAGGGGGTGATACCCCTTGGAATCTGGGGTCCCAGCCGGCGCATCTCCGGTGAGCGTGCCTGGTCACCAGCAGACTCAGTAGGCATTATATCTGGGCCCGAAGGCCCAAGGAAGTCAGGAAGCAGTTTATTTTCAAATAATAGTCAGCAGGATGATGTTGTTCTGTTGCATGTTTCTTCGTCTTTCCTGCTGAGACTGCAGTAGGCCTGCGTGCGCTGATGCAGACCTTTGGGAGTTCCCAGTGGCCCAATGACAGTGACCACAGAACCGGGGAGCGAGTGGCAGGTGGGGGGCCTTGTGGAGCTTGGGAGGGAGACAGTCTTCCTTCCCGGGAGCCAGAGAGGACAGAGGGAGTGGACTCTGGCCCCTTCGGCCCTGCCAGGTCTGTGGGAGAAAGGTCTCCGTCCGCTCGTACACTGGAATCCGTGTTCCCCGGGGTCCCGCGGTGTTCCCGGCACAGAGCCAGGGCTTGGAACCAGGCGGCAGCCTCCCAGGGCCACAGGCAGGTTGTTCAGAGGTGCGCATGTAGCTGCATGTTTTCCCGGACATCACAGGTAGCCCTGCTAGTGAACTGTCACAGGGCTGCCTCTGAAGAATCACTGATAGTGCCATAGAGAACAGCACTTGGGCGCTAAAAACAACTCCCTGGGTGGGAAAGCAATTCAAGGATTGAGCACCAGAGCGTCCCAGGACCCTGGTCATGCACCATGGGCGGGGGGGAGGGGGTGCCATGTGCCGGCTCAAGGGGCTTGTCCTCCAGGGAGGAGGCCCAGGGGACATCTGTCAGATGGACCAGGAGTTTGCAGGAGGAAAGTGCACATGGGGCAGCTGGTTTTTCAAGCTTTTCTTTCAAATCGTACACTAGCGTCATAACTAACATGACCGGCCAACGGGCCCTGGTCTGAAAGGCTCCGTGTGGACAACACAGCATCTTCTTATCACCGGTGTCCCCACCAGAGCACCCCCCCCCAGCAGACCCTCACCTGGTGGCACATCTGGGAGGAGGCACAGTGGGTGACAGTGGCTAGAATGAATTGCGTGCCTGCTCTGCATACCAGAGGGCTCCTTGTCTGAACTTGACGCAGACCCGGTCCTTGTGATGCAGGGGCTTCTAACCGGGACAGAAGACATGGCCAGCCCGATGTCCTGCCCAGGGAGGAGTGGCTTTTGAGCTGGGCTTTGAGGACAGGCCATTCCATTTCGCAGCTTCTTGGGATGTGCTTTCAGCGCGTGACTCACCAAATGGCAGCAGTGAGCGTCCAGGAGGCTGGGAGGGGACCTTCCGGAGAGCGTAGCCCTCGGACAGACCCTGGCTGGAACACCTCAGCCGCCGCGCTTGGGGACGTATGGAAAAGACACAACTATGCTTCCCTCACCAACGCTTCCTGGGGCTCACGTGTGCCCATGGGTTGCTGGTTTATTTGGAGGTGTCCGCCGTGAGCCACGGATGGCCCTAGCCTCCCCGGGCCAATGCCTGTCTTATAAACGCACCCTTGTTTGAAAATACAACTGGCTATACATTGTGTGGCTTCTCCAAGGGCGTAAAACTCACATTCTCTGAGAAGCGTGGGGAGACCCGGCATCAGCCTCTAGTCTGTTTTTTATCCTAAAAGAAAGAGGAGGAGGAGGAGGAGGAGGAGGAGGAAGGGGAAGCACAGGGGGGTCTCAGTGGAATAAGCCAGCCCAGGCCAGGTGCAAACTGCGTGTCTCCCAGCCATCACTCCAGGGGGTAGCTCCCGGGCTGGACCCCCACCTCCTCAATGCCAGCTCAGTACCCCGCCCCATGAGCACCCAAAGGTGACCCAGGATCCCTTCCAAGCCACTGAATTCTTGGCGCGGGACCCCTCTGTACGATGCCCGTGCTCCAGGCTGATTGAAAATGTGGCTTTATTGCCCCACCCCCATCCCCACCCCCTTAGGAACGTCCGTCTTGAATAAGTGAGAAGACAGGGTTACGGTTCATTTCGTCTAAGAGCGCTGAAAACCGTGATGGCCCAGTCGGCCTCGTCCTGGGAAGCGACGAACACCCACCAAGGGGCGCCTGCGGGCCCTGCGCCTGGGGGGCGGGGGCGGCGCTGGCGGGCCGCCCGCCGCTCTGAACGCCCACAGCGCCCCCGCGCGGCCGACCGGCTCCCCGCCGCCTCCTCCCGGGCGCTCCACACACTTTCTCTGTTTCTCGGCTTGTTCCCTGGCTTCTGCGTTCGCAGCGGGTTGAGCTCCTCAGCGGCTGTCCCACTCACAGCCGCCAGGGACAGGGTTTGCCAGGTTGGGGGGATGGTGGGGGTGCGATCACAGGGGTGCGGCGGGGGCGGGGGTGCAGCGAGACTGATCAGCGAGCCACCCGGGCAAGTCTGCCCATTTCCCTCGTTTTGTTTTCTTCTCGGTCAAGCGAAGACCGAAAGCCAGGGGGTCCAAATAGAAAACGGGCTGCCAGGTAAAGGAAACAACCCCTCGCAGCCCGGGTTGCGGGCTTTTCTCCACGTTCTCTGTCTGGACCAGATGGCTGCGGGCTCCGCCTGCGTAACGCAGCAGCGAGGAGCGCCCTCTGCCGGCGGGGCTGAGACCCTGCGCCCCCCAAGTTCAAAGTAAGTTTATTTTGTGAAGTGATGGAAACAGGTACCTGTGCAGAAAATAAGTGCCTTCCCAGGTACGGAATGAAAAACTACTTTTGCTGATTGATGCGTGAGAGAGAAACAGCGATTTGTTGCTGCACTCACTGATGCATCCTTGGTTGATTGTTGTATACACTCCGACTGGGGATTGAACCTGCAACCTTGGTGTATCGGGAGGAGCTGGCTGAGCTGCCCGGCTGGGGCCTCTTCACAGGAATTCCAAGTGCCAGGTGTCCTGAGCTCATCAGAGCTGGTCTGTTGGTCTCTGTCTTTACTCCTCATGGATTCCTGGCAACCTGGACACATGCTCGGGTGCTGTCCTCCTCCTCTGGGGTGGGTCCTGTCCCCTCCTGGCTCACCCCACACCAGCTCCTCCAACGCCAGGTCTGTTTGGGGCCACGAGGTTGCCCATTTGGGAGTCCCTTGAGTTGAAGGTGCTAATGAACCTGGGAGTTTTATTCTTTTAATTTGGTGAAGCAACGACTGTTGCTCCTAGCTGTGTGCTGTTTGGGGTGGGAACTCCTCCTCTGTGGCTTTGTTGTCCCTGCGGAGAACTCCTCCCAGACAGGTTGCCTGCTTCATGTACCGGGAGGCTTCGGGGCCTGCAGTCACCCCCTCCAGGCCCTGCAGGGGCAGGAAAGTCACCAAGAAGCCCACAGACAGCCACGTGGCCTCCAAACCATAGACCACAGCAAACAAAGTTGGGGGAAGCTTCCTGACATGTTCTACTGGGCAGCCTCCACCGTCCTGCATTTTGCATATGCTTAGGAAGTTTGGTTTTCTCCTCAAAATAGCCCGTTCCTGGAACCTTTCCCTGGTGCTGTGTTGTGGGCGAGTTCCCCGGACACCCTCATGTTGCCAGGTGGGAAAATGGGTGCTTCATCCATTGCTGTGCAGAGAACCAGCAGTGGCAGAGCAGGGGACCAGGTGTGGCTTCGTACCAGTTCCTGATGGTGAGGGGCTAAGACCAAGGGGTTTCTGTCAGCGGATGGGGGCCTGGGGAAGGGGTTCAGAGGCTCTGTCCACACTGCTGGAGTTCTGGGGCTGCATCCACATCAACACCAATTTGTCTTCCGGTGGCCACAAGTGGCCACAGCATCTCTGAGTCATGAAGCCCTCTCCCACCTTGCTCTAGGGCAGAGAGCCAGGGTGGGAGGCATTGCAGGGGGGCTCCCACCTTGCTCCAGGGCAGAGAGCCAGGGTGGGGGGCATTGCAGGGGGAGAGACAAGGGTCCCTCCTCTTACCACTTTCTGCCACGTCCAGTCGCTGCCTGGAAAACATTTTCCATTTTGGCCAAGGAGGCAGCCTTCGCTTGAAGACAGAAATTCTATGTTAGTGGCAAAGAGTGAGAAGGGGTGCAGCACAGCTTTTGGGTAACTGAGGAACAGCTGGTCCTGGCTCCCAGTATGAGCGTGCAAGACGCGTGTAAGGACGTGTCTGCAGAAAAGCTTCAGGGAATCCCCTCTGGGAACACACAACAGGAACAAAACGTCGTGGCTTCCTGCACAGCCCTGGTTCAGTGACTGAATTCTTTCTCACACGCAGCTCAAACCTGCAGCTGCTTTGGAAGTCAGCGATCAATAAGGAGGCATCTTTGTGGACATCGGCCCTTGTGCCTTGAGCCGTCAGATCTGACCTCTACTGTCTGGGGAAGTGGGAAGATCTAAGTCAAAGTCATGCAATTTAGTCAACCTGAGCTCCTCAGGCCTCTTCCTCCATGAGACCGTTGAAAGAACCACAATTGCAGGCATCCTTGTCATAGGGGTTTTCTTCCTAAATATTAGTGACAGAATGGGACAAGAAGGAGTCTAGGTATCACTCTTTGTTTCTCTGACTGCAGCTCTATGCCCTAAACTGCCCTCCGTGTGCTTTGGTCAGAAACAGAGTCTGAGCACATTGGGTTTGATGTCATCGCCACAACATTGGGTGTGACGTCACCGCCGTGGCGAACATCCGTTCAAGGGGCTGTTTTCCATTATGTGAATAAATCTGAATAGGCTGCCATCCTAGGACTCGGCTACGTTCAAGGCCTGATGTTCCCAGGGTCTGATTGGAAGACAATACATTACGGTGTAAGCAGTGAACTCAAAGAACTAACTCCCCTAACAATTACTTCCATTTCTGTTTTGCATTTTCTGTTCAGCACCTATTTTGAATTTTCTGTTCAGGTGCCCATCGTATATACGATATGTGTAGAGACCCCAAGGGCCTATGGTGTAAGTGGGTAGCTTATATGAAGTCTTACGCTTTCTCTTGGCATGCTCCTGAATGCTGTGTCCCGTCTCCCGGTGTCATCGGAGTGGGTAATGATGTGTTGCTTTCCTCGGAGTACATTAAGAGCTCAGGAAAGATATTTATCTTATGGATTTGACTATCTCAACCGGGAAATTTAGAATGTATTTCGATCACTGTCAGCCACTTACATCTCACGTGGACTTGAACTTCAGGCTGAGTGTGGTACCAGAGCTCTGAGAGAGAGAGAGAGAGAGAGAGAGAGAGAGGGAAAGAGAGAAATCAAGGGAACCTGCAAGACATGAAAATGCAGCCTCTTACACAGCAGGTTGTCCAAGGCGGCTCCAAAGGGCTTTGCAAATATTGATCCATTCATCTGTTTTCATGAAGATTGAAAAGGTTCTGTATAAGTGATACAATTGGGTATTATTGGGGTGTTAAGAAAGGAAATGGCGGGAACTGTGGGTGTAACATGGAGGGTCAAGGTAGTGGAACCTACCAGGAACTCCAAGGGCAACCTATGGAATGGGGGGGGGGGCACCTCAGCCTACTGTAGAAGAGGGTTCATTTTGTGTGTTTTTTTCTGAGCGAGGGAAAAGCACTTCTCAAATTGCAGGCTTACATACCTAATGGATTTATTTAGCCAACGGGCAATTTCTGTTTACCTGTCAAGCAAAATAGAAATGGAAGTAATTGTTAGGGGAGTTAGTTCTTTGAGAACCAAATTGCAGTGATTCCAAACGCAATTAGTAGAATAGGAAAACTTATCTTTCTCCTTCCGAGGAAATTGTTCTGACCTGGGGGTGGTGGTGCTGGCAGCCACCGTGCACCATGGATTGAATTACCCGCATGATCAGGCCAGCGCCTTCGTTCTCACTTTGTTGCTCCTAATGTCATGTTTTCATTAATGAGAACCCAATGCCTCTCAGGTTGGCCACACCAATGGCTGGACAGATCGGGGGATTGCATCCCCACCTCTGTGTCTGCCTGAGACAGAGTTCAGTCACGAAACATCAGGTTCAACTCTTATTCTCGTCCCTTGGGTTAAGTCTCCTGCTTCCTTATTGAGGACCTACTGTGTGCATATCGATAGCTACGTATCAACATTAAAGGTGTACCTGTCCACAGAAGGTGTTTAAAACGCAGGAAATCTGCTGGGCCACCAAGAAAAGTTAACAGCCGCATTGGCCTAGTTTTACACGTGTCGGGATGTCCCCTGGAAATTTGGGGGGAAATCTTAAGTGACGGCAAAAAAAAAAAAGAAAAAGAAAAAAGAAAGAAAAAAAAATGGATTTTACAATGAACATTTTAATGTGCCTTAAGGGCATAGACTTGGGAAAATTAAGTTCGTAAATGTCAGTTCTCAACTTGAGTGTGTTTATGAACGCCATTTAATTTGCGAGACAGATTTAAAAAAATAAATAATACCTGCATGAAGAAAGCCATGAGGATTTTTAAGTGAAACCCATTGAGAAAGTGAGGCCCTTCTCTCCCTGCAGTTCTGTGCAGCAGCTCTGCCCAGTGGCTGCCTGTATTCTAGCCGGAAGCGGCGGCTTCCCAAAGGGACAAACTCAGAGTCCCTCTGGGGTCAGCGCCATGAGGCGGGTGTTTCAGCCACCACCTTCTTCCCGAGATGAGCCTTAAATATCTCAGTTCCAGGGCGGAACAGCGTCATAAACCCCCTGCACGGGGCGGCTGCAGGGCATTTGCTTGCTTCTCTGCACGGACCCTGAAGATAACCTCTGCGTAAATGCGGTGGACAGCCTTTGCCCACGCTCAGGACGGGCGAGTCCTCTTGCTAACTAGTTCCATTTCCGGAGACAACCAGTCAACATTTTCCGGACCTTGCGGGGTCCCTGGGGTGCCGTTTGGAAAAGCACTGTCCTGGGTTCTTCTGGGCAGTTCTGAGGCAGTAGTTCGGGACCCGGACCTGGAGTTTAGTTTCTCGCAAATTCCTGCATGATCCGTGCCCGGCTGGTCCAGAGACCACCCTCTGGGGGCCCCTGTGAGTGGACAGTGGGTTGAAAATGCTTCTTCGTGCACCTACAGTTAGCAAGTAGGGTGTTGGGGTGTGAACAGGTGGTTTCCAGCAGTCTGTTTCTAATAAAACTAGCCATGGCCGCCAGTGTGCCTACACAAATGAGAAACTAAGTACTTCTGCCCAACTGTCCGCGGAAGGAAGACGTTACCACCCTGTGGTGGACAGAGTCCATCCCAATTCGCCAAGAGGTGTGCGGACTGCACTCTGTGAATGTGGGGACTGTGCTCATTTTATTGATCGTTTCGTTCCTAGGACAGGCCTCTGTGGCCGGCACGCAGTATGTGGGCCGTCAGACGTCCCCGAGTAAGTGCGGGAAATGCTGACCATCAGCACTGGCGTCAGCCGTGCCATTTTTAAAACCCTCGCCCCAGATACGCTTATTGATGTTAAAGTGAGAAGAGGGAGGGGGAGGGAAAGGAACACGGATGGGAGAGAGAAACTTTGATCGGTTTCCTCCCACACGTGCCCTGATCAGCGATTGAACCTGCGGCCCTTTGGTGTTCCGGACGATGCTCCAACCCACTGAACCCCCCAGCCAGTGCAGCTGTACCATTTTCCACGGCGGGTGTGGATTTCAGTTTAGTCCCCTGATGACATCAGTGTGAAGTGTAAGGTTTTGGAAGTATTCAGAGAGCGGCAAGGGATTTTTAGAGGAAAAGAAATACACGGAGGACTGCTATCCATCCAGAGCAAACAAGGATGAGAGGCAAGGAAGAGAAGTGGAAGAAGGGAAGATAAAAGTGGGAGGAAGAAGAGCGAGCCATGGCCCAGTGTGTGAGTTGGGAGGTGGAGAGGGGAGGATGAGCCCCTGAACGAAGGAAGGGGAAATTCTGACACACTCTTCCCGGGCTGGGAATAGAGTATTTTCACTAGGTGGACGGCCGCCTTTGGTTGGATCAATGGTGGTTGAATTTACTTGTGTCAGTCACTGGCGTGTCTGCCACACATGGATCATTGGCCGTCCCTATGTCTTGAAATGCTCGCAGAAAAACCTGGCAGTTGCACGGTGATTGTACTGGAGGGGCAGAGGAAAGGGCTGTTGGGGGTTAAAACGGAACCTCATTAATTTTACAGTAAGCTATCCGTTTGGGCTAACATAAATGTTTTCCTTAAAAACACATTGATCTGTTCAGTATCTATTTGGAAATCTCCCAGTGAGCTCCATTCATACTTGAATGCTGCGGCTTTTAAAAACCAAGAATAGCCATTCTTTTTTTTTTTTTTTTTTCTTGAGCTGGGCATTTTCTGTGTGTAAAGAAGTCGTGCTACCCAGACGTTAATTGGTAGTCATCTTGCACAAATTTAAAAAAAAAAATTAAGAGCGAGTTAGATAAAGATGGAGAGAGAGTTGCATTAAGAATGTGCTTTGTGTATTCATGTAGCATTCTCAGGCTACCGAGTTGTTTATTTCTCCCATTCATACGAGTTCAAGGGCATCTGCATAGCTTACAGATTTACATGATTTAGGAATTCTTTTCTTCAGCGTATCCTACGCTGGCCATTTAATTTCTCCGTTTCACTGCCGGGAAACAAATAGAAATCCTAAACAGGGCACTGTCCTCCCCCTTCCCCTTGAACAAACAGGGGAATGGAAATCCGGAGGTAACTCTCCTAGAAATAAGAAAACTTCTTAACTAATAAAAAAATTGCTTAGGCTGCTGAATTCGACGTGCTTTTGGTATTTTTACAACACTGAGTTTGCACGGAGGCCCAAGAGTTGCCAAGAGATGCTACTGTTTTGTAGCATCTAATTCCAATGAGTTAATCCTATCGGCTTGGCAAGTTAAGTCCTGGAAAAATAAACACACACGCCTTTAAAAAATTATTTATTATTTTTAGAGAGAGGGGAGAGGAGAGAGACATCCATGTATGGTTGCCTTTCACCTGCCTCCAGCTGGGGACCTGGCTGGAGACCTGGCTTGCAATCATGTGCCTTGGCTGGGAATCGAACCAGCAACCTTTGGGTTCACAGGCCGGTACCTATCCACTGTGCCACCTGCCAGGTCACATGCCTTGTTTTACAAAATGTGATTGCAGGTAGAAATAATCCTCTGGAACTAGGTAGGAATAAGGGTCAGTGGACATGATCTTGAGTAGGAATTAAAATCTTGATATGAGATCCACCAAATAGTTTCAGAAATATTTTTTCGGACTTACCCAACGAGCAGGACAGAGATGTTCAGAGACAGGCTAAGTGGGGGTGGTTATTGATGAGTTCCCTTCGGCCGGGCTGCAGCTATATTGGGGTGCCCACTGC
The DNA here is from genome assembly GCA_004026585.1 of Noctilio leporinus. Lineage (NCBI taxonomy): Eukaryota > Metazoa > Chordata > Mammalia > Chiroptera > Noctilionidae > Noctilio > Noctilio leporinus. Next base: position 81,137 of record PVIW01002705.1, on the reverse strand, counting down.
AAAGTTTTGCTGCTCTTCCCAATATCTGCTCCCGTGTCTCGGGTCTGGGGTCCTGCAATGTCATTGAAGACAATTGATTAAGTGAGCTGATGATGCCTCATACATCTTCAATGCCCTAGCTTGCAATTCTGTGCAATCGCTTTGTGCTGCTCACCCTAACATCTTCACCCATTTGCACAGGTTACATAAGTGAGACCCTAATGGCGTCTCTAGTGACTGAAATGTCAGGATCTGGAGCCCCAGCAAGCAGCAGGGGTGTCCCAGTTAGGAGAGGCAGCCCCCTGGGATCAGAAGCACAGCGGGGAGGTGGCTGGGATGAGAGTTTCTCTTCATCTAAATGGGATGACTTTTCAAGTTTCCTTTTAATCCTCTATTCAAAGGAAAGTGGGCAGCCAGCTGTCACCCCCAGCCCTGTGCGGGGCCACCTAGGCTTTGGCCACCCAGGGAGCCCTTGAGCTAGAAGGACACTGGTCTCTCCCTCTCGTTGTTATTTTTTGTTTTGTTTTTTAATTTTTAAGATTTTATTCATTATTTTTAGAGAGAGGGAAAGGGAGAGAGGCAGAGAGGGAGAGAGACATGCATGTATGGTTGCCCTTCACCTGCCTTCAGCTACGGACCTGGCCGGAGACCCGGCTTGCCACCTGGTTATGTGCCCTGGCTGGGAATCAAATCAGAGACCTTTGGGTTTGCAGGTCCGTGCTCTCTCCCTTGTTTTTAAGTTGGTGAAGAGGAAACACGTTTTGAAACCATCCTAAGAGTGGCCCCGGACCCTACAGGGCTGTGTGGCATAAAGTCTGATGGACATGGGAGCCCTTGGGCTCAGGGCTTGGGGAGCAGGCGGAGGGGCCTGGAAGGCGTCCTGTCCCAGGAGACTGTTCCCCATCCAGTTTCTCCTCCAGGCTGAGAGACAGGGGTAGAGGGAAGGTCAGGGCCAGGCAGGTTCCTGGGGCAGCAGCCAGGACACGGCCTTGGGTTCAGGCCCAGCCAATGCCAGGAGGCTGCCTGTCTGCTTTTCTGAAAACCCAAGAAGAAGCAGTCCTGGGACAGCCCGCCCTGCTGCGCCCTGGAGGGTGAAGGCGAGCACGCTGCCCTGGTGTGAATGTGAAGGCCCCACGCGGGGTGCTTCCCCACCTGCTCCTGCTCTGGAGTTTGGGGTCCTCGCCCTGGCTGGCTGCGACTCAGGGTGGCACCGACGCCCCTGTGGGGAAGGAATGCAGATAGGAGGAAAGGGGCGCACAGGTGGGGTAGGGGAGAAGCAAGAGCGCCCCAGACTCTGGAAGGAGGGCGGACCCCCGAAGGCCAGGGAAGGAGGGAGCCCAGCGCCTGCGCCCTGGGTGGAAGCGGAGCCAGTGCGGGGCCAGGCCGCGTCCTTCCGCGCGGGGGCGCAGCAGCGCGTTGTGCGGCCGCAGAGAAGACGCGCACCCCGAGCCCGGCACCCCACCCGATCGGTGTCCTTTCTCCCCGCTCAGTGCGGGGCGGGCGAGCGGGGGGGGGGGGTGCTTTGGAAAAGTTGCCGGTACCCCAGCGCTTCGCCCTGCTGGTATTTCTGGAAAAGGAAGGGCGCTTGGTGCTGTGTACCAATGGGGCTGTGCGGGGAAGAGCATGGAATGGAGGGCTCTGGCGGCCCCGGCCCCCGGCCCCCCTGCGCCAGCCTTCCCTGACCTTCCCTTCCTTTTGAGGCCGGATGAAGGGAAGTGGATGTGATCCGAGTGGAGCCTGGGTTGGGAAAGAAGAGGGGAGCGCGGAAAGGGGCGCCCCAGCCCCCTCCTTCCCAGCCCTTCAGTTTGCCCACCGTGTCCTCCCACCCTGTGCACCCCCGGGGTCCTGGCTGCTGTGTTCCAAGTTAGAAAGAAAAGCAGGGTGTGGGGCGCCGGAGGGGGTCAGGCCGAAGCCGCCAGGGATGCAAACCCAAGGGCGCTGAGCGCAGCCCGGCGGGGCGGAAGGGCGCCCTGGGGTGCTGTCCCCCACCCCTCTCCTCACCGCAGACCTCTTCTCACGCGCTCCCTCCCTGCACCGTGGGGTGCCGCCTCCGGCGGGGCTGCAGGACACCCCCCAGTGCGCCCCCCCTTGCCCCTCCCGCCAGCACCCACGACCTGGGAGACCCCCCATCTCCATCGAGGCCCGCACACCCCGTACGCGGAGGGCGCCCGCCCGTCCCCGCCGCCAGACCCGCCACCCAGGCGCCATCACCGGGCGGGCGGCGGCCCGGTGGGGAGGAGGAGCCGCGCGCCCCGGCGGCGCGGAGACCGTCCTGGAGGTTCGCCGCTCCGAGGCTGTGCGGCGGCCGGGGCCTAGGCATTTCCCTCCCTTTATCTTGTTTTGTTTTGTTCTCCCTTCCGCGGCTTTGGCGAGGCCCTGGCTGGCGAGGCGAGGGGACAGCGCGGAAAAGGGGAGAGAGAACACGCCCCCAGCCCCGGCGCGCCAGGGAGGGGCGGGGGAGGCTGAGCCGGCGGTCGCTCGGCGGGGACTCGAGGGTGGCGCACGGCAGAGCGGCGGCCGGTAGCCGCTCGCCTGGCTCCTCGCTCGGCTTCCTGGCTTCCCCCGGAGGGGGCGGGGAGCGGAACCGAGAGGGAGATCGCCGAAGAGCCAACGCCGGCGAGAGCGCGCGGGCACCCATGGCTTCGCTGTACCAGCGGTTCACGGGCAAGATCAACACCTCGCGGTCCTTCCCGGGGCCCCCGGAGGCCAGCCGCCTCCTGGGCGGCCAGGGGCCCGAGGACGAAGGCGCGGGGCCCAAAGCCCCGGGAGCCCAGGCGCCCGCGGCGGCGTCCCGGGAGCGCGCCAGCAGCGGCGGCGGGGGCGCGGGCGGCCGACCCCGGTTCCAGTACCAAGCGCGGAGCGACTGTGATGACGAGGACGTAAGAGCATCTTGGTTGGGGGGCGGGGGGTGGCGCGGTCCTGGGGCCGAGCACACAGGGCGACACGTAGGAGTTCCTCGCCTGTATCTCTGATGGTCTTTGGTTACCCTCTCCCGCCTCCCCTCCCCCGCTGCTCCGGGGAGCGCCCCCCACATACACTCCCGAGCGGCGGTGTCGGTCACTGCTGCCCTGGAGCGGGTGTCTGTCTGTCGCGGCCGCGAGTTGGGGGCCTGCGAGAGCAGCTGGCCGCCCTGCGCCCCCGGAATGGGGAACTGGCTGGAGGGTCGCGGGGACGGATGTCTGTTGTCCGCCGTGGGGCCGGGGCGGGGGCTGTGGACCCCAGCGGAGATTCGGTCTGGCTGTGCTGACAAGTTGCTTTTTCTTTCTGTTGCTGCTTGAGGACTGGGAAGAGCGCGTCCGGGGCTCATTCGCTCCCCGACCCCCCACCTGCCACTGGAGCCTATCCCTTGTGCCCCTCCTCCTCTGGGACCCTGCCCCTCCCTTCACCCCCGACCCTGCGCCTCTCACCTTCCCAGGCGCTTCCCCCCGCGGCTGGTCGTGGTGATTTCCTTTCATGAAAAAATAACAATAAACGGAAACCCCGCCATCCGAGGCCCAACCACCTGTCTCGGGGCCCAGCACGATTTTGGCTGCGGGTGGGTTGGGGGGCCTTGCCCGACTCCCGCGTGGCCTGACCTCCGGAGCAGCAACTGCCTGAGACGGTGCTGGCCGCAAACTTCTCCAGAAGCAGGTGTGCCTCTCTTCCCGCGCAGGAAGCCTGGGTTTCCAAGGTTGGGTTTGCCTATCGCCTTAGTAACCGGTGACTCAGTCTGGACACCAGGGGGGCTGCCCAGGGGGACGGTTCCACCACTTGTGTGGATCCGCCCTGCTTTCAGAGGGCCCGGCCAGGGTGACCGTGAAGAGTGGAAATGGCTCTTTTTTTGAGACCCTCTGTTTCCACAGAAAAGGGAAAAAATCCCAGGCAGGCCCCTCAGATGGGTGCTGGGCTGCTGCCCCTTGGGAGATAGGCAGCGTGTGCCCAGGTGTGGCACCAGGATAGGAGGGAGCTCGCTCCTGGGGTGCACCTGGCACAGGCCCTCGGAGGTGCCTCTCAGCCTCCCTGACACACCCAGGGCAGGACGTGTCCCTGTCCTGCACAGAGCAGGAGGCTGTGTCCTTAAACACACCCCCCACGTGTCCCCCTGCCTCCCTATTTGGTATTTGCAAGGTGTGTGTGTCGGGGGTGTTTTCACCGGGCCGGTTCTGGAAAAACAACCCTGAGGTGTGTGCTGCTACTGGTCGATTTGTGTTTCATTTTATGAATGAGGATGTGGAAACTGGCATAGAGAGGAACGAAGTTCGCGGGCGACGGAGAGGTGGCTTGTGTGTGATCCTGTGGAGATCTTGTGTGAGGCTCTGTTTATTTGTTCTTTGGATCCCTTGCAAACACCCCTGCTGACAGGGTGGCTGTCAGAGACATGTCCTTCCTTCCGTGGGTCAGGCCCCACGGGAAACGCTGGGGTTCTTCAGACACGGGATCCAGACATGGGCAGCATTTGAGGAGGGGGCTCCCCTGGGGTTGGGGGAAGATCCTGGACAGTTAAACTACCGAGAACCTGGGGAGAGACAATGGAACTGCAATGCAGACAGAAAAGATGCACTTTCTCCCTCAACCTGACTGAAAGCTGGGACTGTGTTGTGCTGGAAGTGAGAACAACATGCAGTTTCTCCCCGAAGGGCCCTAGGTGTCGCTAGGAGAAAGGCCAGGTGACAGGTTCCAACATTTGCTTCACAGGTGCCCCCCACCCCCCACCCTTTGATTTTCCGTTGCATCGTAGTCTGGAGCCCGTAGCTTCCTCTTTTCAGCTTGGCCCCCGTGTAGATCTGGTTCTCAGATAAGCAAAGGAGCCGACCGGAGGAACAAATTGGCAATTTCACATTTGCAAATGATCGCCACCAATAGGGCACGGAACAGCATATGCAACTTAATTTCATTAAGCCCTGACATCAGTGTGTTTTTCTTGGAAATGGCAGCTCTGTGTCTGTGTGTGTGGCTTTGACTATAGTGCATGTGTGTAGAGTATCTTTGTGAAATATATGTACGCATAGTGAAAATGTGTGATGAAACCAGCCTCCCGGGGCCAACGGGAGCATCGATTTCTTAAAACTTGGATGGGCTTTCCTCAGGAGAGTTATTCAAAGTTGGAAATGCCACACCTAAAACATGTGCACACAAGGTAGGTGCCCAGAAGGAAGCCATCACGTTTCCTGCCGGAACAGGGTGTAATTAGCTGAAAATAAGAGGCACTTGGTGAAAGAAACGCAGTCACTACGTATAAACACCGCCCTCCTGATATGAGCCTTGTCAAGATGAATGTATTCTAAGCGGCCGCTTTGCTGTCCACATGGGAACCTGAAGGTGGGCGGTTAATTGGTAACACATTGCCTTCATTCTACGTATTTCTGTGCATCCATTTATGACTTTGACCTTGGTAGTTGGGAAGCCGGTTGCCCTGGGGGAACTGTCCGAGGTGCTGAAATGTCCTCTTCGTTGGCGCCTGGAAATCTTTTCGCAGGTGGTGGGCAAAGTCCCCAATCCTAAGGCTGGTGACTTAACTGCACAGGGGACTTGGGTGGTGAGCTAGCAATGCATTACATATCTGCACCAACTACTCCTGTAAGGGATGCACCCCCGCCCCGCCCCAGAGTGGCACCACGGAAAAGCCTGTCTGGGGTGGGAAGGTCCAAGTTGTACCTTTGCCGTGGAAGTAAACCCAGAGAGCCTCCTCTCCCAGTTTCCTCCCCAATCTCGGGTTTATTTCAATGTGAAGTCAACCACCTGAGCCACCCCTCTGAGTAACCAATATCTATTTTGACTCAGACGTCTATTTGTAGCTTTAAACGTAAGTCGGCGCTTAAAGGAAGTGTTGCCGGAAGTGACTTTTTAATGGAATTCCGCTACTTCCAGGGGAATGGACTGTGACTACATGTTACAATATGGAACATTGCCATGTCCCATTGCTTGAGTATCTCTTCTTTATCTCTTTTTAAAATGTTTAATTCGAACGCAGTTGGCCTACAATATTATTAGTGTCAGGTGTCTACTTTTTAAATACTTTTAAGGACTTTGGAGGTCTTGGGTTTTGTCAGGGACATTGCATTTTTGAAGTCCCACCAGCCTGTTCCCATATTTTTGGTGACACAGGGTTTCCTGCCAATACAAATGTGGTGGCAGCGGGATTTTAAAAGAGCAAAATTGGCCAAAACAAGGGCTGAGCAAGGACCCACCACTTTCATGCCCCTTCAGCCACCAGCCAGCCCTACTCCTTTTTCTCCATCTTGATTTTTCATTGGCTCAATGTCAATATCCTGATGGTTTCTCCTTGGGATTGATTTATAAGGTTCTATTTTTAAAAGCAGCTTGGTGCCACCTGTATACTTAGATGCCCCGTTAGTTTTTCTATTCCAGTTTCCCATATTCTTACACATTTAATTTCACATTGTTTTCCTGATGTGTGAGAAAAAGACCAAAGTGGTGAGGGTTCCATGAATGTGTGTTGCTACTCTCATTAATAACATCAGCCCTTCATCATTCCTTCTCTACCACTTCTTTCTTCTTCTTTTACAAGCAGAACAGAAACAAAGATCATCTTTGTTGGTCCCAACTGCCACCGCTGGCTGCTGTCCTATTTTTCTTTCTGCGTTCATTATCCAACATCTCTATAGCTGATTCCACTTTTTATTCTCAGTTATTCTCCTTTCCTTAGCTAGCATGGTGGCAGACTTACAATCCTGTTGTGCAGAAGCTATGCAAATAATGCATGGCTATGTTCTTAATGAGTCCATGTAATGACCTGACTCCTCTTTTGTCTTTGCTGTTATAATCTTTGCTCTTGGTGATGATCATCCTACACTTCAAAATTTGCACTTTTTTGTATCACATGTGCTGTATAGATTCATGTCTTGTCTTGTCTGTCTGTTTGTCTGTTTGTGTCTCTCTCTGAATGTGGCCTTGAAGTGCTTTGGTATTTCCTTCTCCTACCCTTCATGTAGGAGAGATTAAGGGAACCTACAAGGTTTGGGCCTCTGTTTTCTGTTCCTCCATTTCAAGCCTCCCTCTGAAGATAAATGAGACATGAGATACATTAGAATTAGATTAAAGGGAGCTGAGTGTACCCAGCGGCTTCTGTATTGGAAGGTCACTCAAGGAGCTTCATTACATAGTTACGTGTTTCTTCTGAAGATAACCTGGAGAATTGGAGAGCTGGGAGGCCCTGGCCATCCTTGTCTTCAGGTTTCTTCCAGGCTCTTCCTTCTCACAGGAGACAGCTGGACTCTTGATTGTTCTGCAATGGCGACAAGACATCCCTGTGGACTGTGTGTCTAACTTTGCTATTTCCCCTTGGCATGTGCTCAGTCTCGGTAATTCTGCCTCATGTCCGTCCTACCACACGTCTTGCTGATCCTTGCACTTCCTGGCATGGCCTTCCATGTCTATCGGGACACGTAATGTTCTCCCCATGGTTTGGTTTCTTTCTTGCAACATTATGTATGTGACCAGATAAGCTCTGAGGGCATGATGGTGTCATGCCCTGTAATGCTGTATCATAGCACCCTGCTGGGTACAATAGCTGTTCTCCTAAAAAATACTTAGTCTTTGCACTTCAGCACATAGTTTAAACACGTGGGAAGTGTTTACTACTAAGGCAGACTGTGAAAGTTGAGGTAAAAGTGAATAATCACTTAACTTTCTCTCCTTTTTGATATATTTCCTTTCTTTTCCTTCCTTTTTCAATTGCACTTTGCTTTCAATATTATTTTTGCATTGACTTAAGGTGCAGAGCACAGTGGTTAGATAATCATGTACTTGACGCAGTGACACCTGGTATTTTCAGCACCCACCTCACACTGGACCTAGTTATCACACTCTCACTGTCTAGGTGGCAGTTACAAATAGTCACAGGCTACCTGTTGACCCAGAGGTCTCCCTTCTGAAATATATCCAAAGAAGCCCAAGACACTAATTTGAGAGAATATGAGCACCCCTGTGTTTGCTGCAGCATTATGTACAATGGCCCAGGTTTGGAAGCAACCCAAGTGCCCATCAGTAGAGGAGCAGATCAAACAGCTGTGGTGCATTCACACAAGGGAATGCCGTATGGCCATAAAAAAAGATGGGAATCTTACCTTTCGCAGCAGTGTGGGTGGACCTGGAGAACATTATGCTAAGTGAAAAAAGCCAGTCAGAGCAAAACAAATACCACATGGTCTCACTCATATGGGGAATCTGATGAGCACACTGAGCTAACAAGCAAAACAGAACCAGAGGTGTGGGTACTGGCAACAGGCTGGGAGCCGTCAGAGGGGTGACGTGTCGGGGCCTGGGAGAAAGAAGGGGAAGAATTCAGCAAAAAGGCCTCATAGACACAGACAAGATGTGCTGGTGGCCAGAGGAGATGGAAGAGGGCAAAGCAGCATAAATAGGGACATGGGGACTTTGCTTGCGGCAGTGGGCACCCAATGGAGGGTGCACGTGATGTTTTGTTGAGTTGTGCACTGGACACGTCTATCAGTGGTCTTGCGAACCAACGTCACCCCAATGTATTCAATTGAAAAATAGTCACAGGGTTGTAAAGTGCAAAATGGGGAACATAACCACTTAACAATATAATTCAAGGCCCTGGCTGGTGGCTCAGTGGATAAGGCACTGACCTGTGAGCCCAAAGGTCGCTGGTTCTATGCCCCTGCCAGGGCACGTGACCAGGTTGCAAGCCAGGTTTCCAGGCAGGTGAAAGGCAACCATACGTTGATGTCTCTCTCCCTCTCTCCCTCTCTCTAAAAAATAATTTTTAAAATCTTAAATATATACATGTATTTTCAGTCCCTGTAAAGAACCTGCTTATCTCAGCATAATGAGGACGATGCCTGTGTCACCTCATTTCACCCTCCTGGTGACCTTGGCTCGGTAGGCAACCAGAACAAGCACTAACCTGTGGGTTGGAACAATTAAAAAGGGCAAACCTAATGCCTTTGCCTTTGGATGAGTCCATTGTCAACTGCAAAATCACAGGGAGCCAGTGTCAACATGCGAAGAAGCCTTGGTCCCCTAGAGCCAAAGAAAAGTACATGTTTGCTTAAAGCCAAATTGGTTTGTGGAAAGTGAGAATTCCGCCTTCCCCATGGATCGCGGTTCTGTGGTGTGGAAAGACGTCACACGTGGGCACGGAAGCCGGCATTTCTGTTGCTGCCAGTGTCGACTTTACAATAACTTATTTGTGTGTGTTACCCGTAGAAGCGAGGGAATTTGAAGCACTCGGATAACAGAATATTAATCTATCGTCTAATAAGGAATCAAGTCCTTTCCTGCGTGAGATTAATATGCTAGCATCACTGTGTGGACAGGAATTTCTCTGGATGTTGGCTTCGGGCATTTTTTTTCTTCATAACATAGAGCTTTTCACAATTTTGTTCACAATGCTTTTTCTCCTTCAGAGTCAGATGATTAATGAGGCTGAATTCTGCAAGCACGGGCGGGATTTGCTGAGCAGGGCATCCGCACGGGTTGTGCAGAAGCTGCTCTTTTAATTACTCTGATGGCAGCAGCTCGCCTATTTGCCCATTTATCTCTGCAATATGCTATCGATTCCCAGCACAGCGTGCTGCCTTGACAGACCGTAATCCTCTTACAATTAAATTCTGCATGATTTGGTGCCCACCTGTGATTTTTAGGGTTTTGCGTTCGCTGTTCCGGGCATTGGGTTGAGTTCATCGTCCATGGGAAGAAACACGCCAAACCAGAGAACTCCCCAGCCTCCACGTTAATGGCTTTCTGGCTGTTTAGAATGATCAAGCGTTGTGGAAAAGAGCGTCTGGAAAGGGGACAGTATCTAAGTTTACAAACGAGAAGGGGGATCAGCAAGCCTGCCATGCAGTCTGGCAAATGACTGTGTTCTCTGGGGCTTAGGACTAATTTCATCGTGGCGTGGAGTTGAAAAAGTAGGAACAGTATCTATGGAAGTTTGAAGCAATGGGCTCTTTGTTATGCTACCCACGACGTAGAGTTGTATCCAGGATGCTTTATGTATCCCGCATACTGTGTGTGTGTGGATGTTGCATCAGCACGAGGGGAGCAGAGGGCACTTAGGAAGAACCAGGAATAAAGAAAGTTGGGGAGTGCAGAAGGTAAAGATGGGCGAAACACAGAGAATCACTGGCCTCCTATCCCCACCCCCTGTCTCAGCCATCCAGTTCTCTAAACTCTATTCAGACCCCTTGCCGGTCCCCATGCCAAATATCTGCACCCCATGGCCATCACAGCATCATTCACAATCACCAAGGTGGAGAAGGAACCCCAGTTCCCATCGATAGAAAGGAAGACGGGTTGCGTCTACGCAGCGGAATTCTGTGAGGTCGTAAAAGGTGGACTCTTACCCATTTGCGGCAGCACGGATGGACTCAGAGGGGGTCATGCTGAGTGAAATTAGGCAGAGAGGGACAAATATCATATGTTTCACCTACATGGGGACTCCATAAAGTACAAAACTGATAAGAAGGAAAACAAACCAACAGATAAGACCCAGGACATTTCGATGCTGAGCCGAAGGGAGGGGGGTTGAGGGAACAGAGGGAAGAGGTGAAGGGATTAGGAGGAACAGATCAGTAGGTGCCGGATAGTCATGGGACAGGGAATACGGTCACGAATCTTGTGATAACTAGGCTGGTGCCTGGTGGGCACTAGGGTTCCCGGGGGAGATTCCTTTGTGAATTACATCCATGTCTAGCCGCTGTGCTGTACTCCTGGAACTGATATGCTATCGTATGTCCCCTGCCATGGGACATAAAAATAAGTAAAACTTGAAAAATCAAGAGAAGAGAGAAATGGAAACCATCTGGGAAGGAGAAACCTTCTTCCTGTCTTGAGCCCTGAAGTTGCCTTGAGTCTCTGACACCATCGGGCCACCTGGAGTCCCAGGTGCATTTCCTGTCCTCTGTCCTCTGCACAGCTTCTGAGCCACGACACAGCTGCCATTGTGTGTCCCAGGCCCTCCCTCTTGTTTTCACGCCGCCACCATGGTTTCCTCACCACCCCCCTTGCCCACGTGGGGTCAGGAACATGCGTGGGGCTGTCAACATGGTTCTTCAGGACGCTTGAGCCCTGTTATGGTTCACCAAGCTATGCGGCAGGTGAGGGTTTAGGTCTCCCTCGCCCGTCTTTTCAATCAGTCAACGTAGCTCTCCATCGCCACGTGGAGAGGACTCTTCCCGGTGAATCCCAGTGGCCCATCGTGTGCCGCCACCCACGCATGTTTCTGCCCACGGTGGGCTCTCCACCGGCTCCAACGACCCCTTTGGAAGGCAGGCAAGCTCAGCAGAAACTTAGAGGGGGTACGGTTAGGTGGGGGGATGTCCAAGGGACCCCGGAGGAACAAAGTGCAGAAGCCAAGTTGGGTTCCTGGTTTTCAAGCTGGAAGTCAGACTCGGTGTCGGGAGATGGCAGGCTTTGCGTGGACGGGGGTGTGGGCCGTGGGCTGGGCTCCGAGGGAAGTTCCGGTCCTGCGGGTGCCTGGCGGCCTGTGCTCCTTTGTCCCTAAGAGGTTGGTGTGGCCCTGCCTCGCCTTGGCTCCTGGGAAGGGGGCGTCGGTCCAGCATTGTAAGCGGGGCTTCTGGAGCAAGGGCCAGGGTTGCTACATGCTTTCCTTTGGCCACAGGAGCCTCCGGTCTTTCAGACAGTGTCTGAGGAATGACTGGAGACCCTTTGAGCCTGAGAAGTAAGTAGCTGGCTGCCTGCCAAGGCTCAAGGGTCCCCGGTGCCCAGAAGAGTGAGCCCCTGCATCTGCGTCCTTGGCTACACTTTTGTGTGGAGCCGGGACAGGGTGATTATGGAGCAGGAACTGAAGGGTGCGAGTCTCCATCCAGACCCCAGGAAAGCACCATCCTGGGAGTGGATAGGACACCCAGCCGCCCCTAAATGACTGGTTACCCTTTACAGGGAGGAGGGGAGCTGGAAAAGATGGGGCCAGGTTGCCACGGGGACGGAGCTGACCGAGGTGGGGTGGGGCTCTGGGTTTCACTTCGAGTGCTGGCCTTACGGAACATGCTTGCTGGCCACTGTCCCGTGGCGCTGGCGTGGCCCTATCTGCCAGCTTTGGTCCCGCAGTCACGGAGAGACCCTGAGTGGAACCCTAATGTCCCCGCCAGGACCCTGCCACCTCTGCCGGGACCAGCGTCTCCTCTCACTGCCGCAGTGGCGAGAACCATCTTGCTCTTCCGCCCGGGTGGCGCCTGGGGTCAACCAGTGTCCCGCCACCGCAGGGGACCTTGATGGGTCATTTGCAACCCTCAGCACCTGAAACCCCTGAGCGCAGGGATTTTGCAGTGGCTGTTCCACCTGGCCAAACACTGTTCCCTGGGGAGCCTGGTGTCTGCCTCCCTCATGCCTTCGGGTTGCTGCCCCTGTGTCCTTTCTCAGTAAAGCCACACCGCCCACCACGGTGTGAAATTGTAACTCCCCCCACCTGTCACTCACGGTCTTCCCCAGCCATCGATGGCCTCCCAGTTAGAACATTTCTTCCAAGGCTGTTTTACGTGTGTCTCTTCTGTCAGCGTATTAACTGAGCTCATGCAAGGATCTTTGGCCAGTGTGTCCTCGGACGGACCCAGGTGCCCAGGGTAGTGCCCGGGACATCCTGGGTGCTCGATAAGTATGTCCGGAATGCATGAGTGGGTGAACAGACAGTGTCTTCCCTGCACAGCCCCCTGGTCGCTTCTCTCTGAAGAATCCAGTTCCTTGAGCCCTGTTTCCCAAACTGTTTCCGAACTTGGAAGACTTCTGGAATTAGAACTCCGAACCTTCGATGCGTCTGCTTCCACGTGTCCCTGAACGGGCTCTTTCCTTCTCAGATGTTCCTTCTTGTTTCATTTTGCACGGGCTCCTCTGTGCCAGGACCAGTTTGTTGCTAGGGAAACCATAGGCTCGACTTTGGTAGGACCTGTGTTAAAAGTGTAAGAGTTAGCATTTGTCGTATTTTATGTGATGTTAAAAACAAGTTGGAGTTTTTCCTTCTTCTTTTCCTTTTTTTAAAAAGATTTTATTTATTATTTCCAGAGACCGAGGAAAGGAGAGGGAGAGAGACATTCATGTACAGTTGCCTTTCACCTGCCTCCAGCTAAGGACCTGGCTGAAGACCTGGCTTGCAACCTGGTCATGTGCCCTGGCTGGGAATCGAACCAGCGACCTTTGGGTTCGCAGGCCGTCACCTTATCCACTGTGCCACCAGCCAGGGCTAAATACATTTTTTTTATGTATGACTTTCACCAATTTTTCTGTGGTTATCAGAGAAAGTGTAGGAAAGGTCTCATTAGAGAAAATGCAAGTCTTCGAGAAGAGGGTTCTATAAATAAATACAAGGCGGATGTTAAGTTGCTTTTGATTAGAAATCTGAGTTCCCTAATTTTCCATTCGAGTGGAAGGAAAAGATCAAAGCTCCTTTTTTCCCCCCATGACACTCTGATCATGTCTTTATAGGGCAGGTAGGGAGTCAAATTCGAGTATTTTGAACTGGATGTCATTAGAGGGAAACTCAAGTTTCCAGATCAAAATGCAAAAGGAGAAAACCTGTTCCTGGCTTCTGTAACCTACAGGAAACTGTCTGGGGCTTCACAGGTACCTCCACACACATGGTTATGACGACACAGCCAGAATGTGGCATATAAGTGGCAGGGCAGGACCTGCACCTGAAATCTTCAGGGTGGACCCTGACTTACCTCTGCTCCGTCTACAAAAGGACTTGGGGGCCACTGCAGGGCCGCAGGGCTCCAGTGAGACTAGGACATGTACTCCAAGTGCAGACTTCAACGTTCCAGTTCTGTCACCGAGGCAGCAGGAAAGCAAAAAATGTTGCGTGTGCCCTTCCATCCCACCCAACGGAGCCGAGGGTCTAACCCTAGAGGGGTCGCCCTGGCCTCCCATGTAGTTTGGGGAATCAGGGACCTGCAGGCAGGCTCTGCGCTTGGTGTCAAAGTGTCTGCAATGGGACACTGGTAACGGCAGCAGAAGGGGAGGCGCACGGCCGCAGATGCTCCGCGCTCTGACCACGGGATTTAAGAAGTAACGAAGCCCTGGCTGGTAGCACAGTGGATAAGGCACCAGCCTGCGAACCCAAAGGTCACAGGTTTGATTCCCCAGCCAGGGCACATAACCAGGTTGCAAGCCAGGTCTCCTGCCAGGTCTGTGGCTGGAGGCAGGTGAAACGCAACCATACATTGATGTCTCTCTCCCTTGCTGCCTCTCTCCCTTCCCCTCTTTCTAAAAATAATGAAATAAAATCTTAAAAGAAAAGAAAAGAAAAGAAAAGAAGTAACGAAATGCCTCAGAAACCTTCCGGACGAAGCACTCCTAAAAGCACATTTTCTGCATTGTGGTCTGTGAAGAATAGGAATGGCCCTGGCTGGTGTGGCTCAGTGGGTGGGGTGCCAGCCTGTGAACTGAAGGGTTGGCGGTTCGATTCCCAGTCAGGGCACAGGCCTGGGTGGTGGGCCGGGTTCCCCGTTGGGAGCAACCACTCCAGGCTGTTTCTCTCCCTCTCTTTCTCCCTCCTTTCCTCTCTCTCTAAAAATACACAGATAAACTCTTTTTAAAAATAAGAACGAGCCCCCTGGCCGGTGCCTCAGTGGGTTGGAGCATCACCCAACACACCAAAAAGTCCTGGGTTTGATCCTCGGTTGGGACGCATACGGGAGGCAACCAACCAATCAATGATTTTCTCTCATATCAATGTTTTACCCCCCTTTCTTTCTCTCCCTCTCTTCTTTAAACTTGATAAACGTACCCTTCGGTGGGGATTAAAATAAATAGTACATGAAATAAAAAGTGTTTAAAAGAAGAGGACTAAGAAAGCAAGCTCATGTGCCGAAGCTGTGGGGCCCAGCGTGCGCTCCGGGCCAGGGAGAGTTAGGCTGCACGGTGCCCCTCTCCCCGACCTGGGTCTCTGTGCAGGGAGGACCCAGGGACCCCTGACACCTGCAGAGCCACCGCTATAGCAAGCAGTCCAGGCAGGTCCACCCAGCAGGTCCCCACTGTCCCCCCCTGTACGTCTCAGGGGGCGTCTGACATCAGGGGCTGTGGAACAATCCCGGAGGTCACGTGTGGGTGGCTGGGGACATAAATGGCTGCAGGAGGAGGGGTGAGGCCACTGGGTGGTGCACCGAGGCCTAGAGAGGATGACCTTGGAGAGGACAGCAGAGGTCAGCTGGTGAGCAGCAGGGAGGTCCAGATGGCTTAGGGAGCAGATGGCACTGAGCAAGAAGGTCACCAGTTTTGCATGTGACAGCCTCCTTTCTGCTCTGTGTCCCGCCGCGATGCCCAGGCTTCAGGCTTTGCTGTCACCACTTTCAAACTGTGCTTCTCAGAGCCCGGAACCCCACGTGGACCCAGAGGGGAGCTGGAGCCGCCCAGACTGGGCCACCTCCCAGTGGCATTGCCCTTTAGGAAAATGTCACTTGCACACAGTTTCACATGAAGGGGACTTTTGGTATTCATGGTGTCTTCTTTTTTTTTTTTTTTTAAAGATTTTATTTCATTATTTTTAGAAAGAGGGCAAGGGAGAGAGGCAGAGAGGGAGGGAGACATCAATATATGGTTGCTTTTCACCTGCCTCCAGCCACAGACCTGGCTGGAGACCTGGTTTGCAACCTTGTTATGTGCCCTGGCTGGGAATCGAACCTGCAACCTTTGGGTTCGCAGGCCAGCGCCTTATCCACTGTGCTACCAGCCAGGGCCTCATGGTGTCTTCTTGAGCACCATTCCCATCCTCCAGCAAACTCAGGTGCCAGCAGGGTTCTCTACTGGGCTGTGCTCATTACAGTGGAGCTGAATCACGGGTGTCCCCTGTTGATGGCAGCACCCAGGGCTGGGCCACTGCTTGCTGACTGGCTCAGCCCTTAGACCGTCACCTGTCAAGGGCAGGGCTGTGCCCGGGGTAGGTGTGCGGCCCCCCAGCTCAGACTGACCGCGTCCCACCAGACCTGACTCTCCCTACCTTTTCCTCACCACCGCCTTCAAGTTCCCAGATGGCTTTCCGACTTTGGTTTCCTCATTTACAATGTCTTCCTCATCGGTCTACTGGGAAGGTGGAGTCAGCACAGGTCACCACGTGTAGAGCAGCACCTGACCTTCCGTGACCAGATACGATGTCACCCTGAAGCCCTTTTCCCAAGACCTGGTTGTTCTGGGAGGAGACGTGGTGCATTGAAGCCATAGGTTCTAGGTCAGGCTCCCCTCCTGAGGAAGCGGGAGGAGCATGAGCCCCCCACGGCTCATTTTTAGAGTTAAAAAAAACAAAACTTCAATTCTTGCGTATTCTGTGACAGAGGCCCCATTTTTGCCCCCTTTGCCCTCGTCCATCTGGCCTACCCCCTTGTCCACAGTCAGTCCCCACCCTGTTGTCCGTGTCTGTGGGTCACTCACACATGTTCTTTGACTGGTCCCCCTGCTTCCCACCCTTCCCACCTTGAATGCCAGCCTCTCCCCAAAGCGGCCCGTGGCCCCTGTCCGTGGTCCTGACCCCTTTGCCCGGAATCTCGTGTACTGTTGCAGGGGACAGGACCCCCTTCAGTGGCCTCCGGTCTCAGAAGCCACCCTGGCCCCGGATCACTGTGACAGGCCCCTGGGAAGCCCGTGTGCACATGCCAAAGAACGTGGTCTGTTTGTCTTTACTGTGCTGGGGTTGTGACCCCCACATCTGTCCTGCGAGGAACCCACTCGCCCACCAGCTACTGTCCCCGGTGGGGACGGGAGCATAAATAATATGTCCCCAAGGCCGTGTATGGAGGAGAAGCAGAATCTTGCACCACTGACATTTCTCCATCGCTCATCATTTCCTTCCTAGACACCCTTTCCATGCTGCGCTGGGGACATTTTTAAGGTGTGTCCCTCCTGGAGTTTCCCACTCCTACCCAGGTGGGGGGTAGAATCCGTGTTTAGGGACAAATGGGGAAAATGAAGCGTATGGTTGGGGAGGAAAATATGTAATACGCTTCGAGCTATAGGAGTAGCCTCGCCTTTGCCATCTTTCGGTTCACGTGGTTGGGTGACCGTGTGTGACCCCTGGGGGACGCTTTGTGGCCACAGTTGGCTTTCCAGGATGACCCCTTTCCACCCTCAGAGGGACTCGAGTGTTGTCTGGTGGCCTTTCTGGGGCAGCCCTGTCCCGACGTCTGTTTCCAGGCCCTGGTGCTTCAGCCTTTCCTCTGACCTCCCGTGCGGTCTGGCCTCCACACCTTGTGCGCAGGTTACCCACTGCCCTTCGGAAAACCCAGTCATGTCCCAAGCCCGGTACAGTGTCACGTGCTCTGTGAGCTGCACCCCAGAAGTAGCTCCTTCCCTCCTGTTCCCTGGGCCTGCGCCCCGCACTCTGCGCCCCGCACTCTGCACCACACGGAACCAGTGTTTCCTCACTGGGGCGATTTCCTCACCCGCCCAGCTCAGCCACTAGGACAGAGCTCAGGGAGTGCATGTCTGATGCACGGGGAAGCCACGCACATGCCAGATACATGTCCCAAGTGCAGGCCGCACGGTGGCACTCGGTGACAGCTGGACGTTTCTTGACATTACTTCCAAAAGTCTGCACCTTCAGAAACAGGCTGTCACCTGTTGAACCAGCAGAGACGGAGGCGAGACTGATGCCCAGATCGGGGGTGATTCTTTCAGGGGAGCAGAGCGTAGTGTCCTTGGCGTGGTGGCCCCGGCTATGGTGGCCTCAGCTGCCCAGCTCTGTGAACAGAGTGGAGGACTGAGACCTGCGAAAATGGAGCATGAGTGGTAGCTGTGGGGTGACCGTCGTCTGCAGACCGAGGTGCATTTCTCAGGGGCCCTGGGGTCAAACTGGTGACCCAGGAAGGACAACTTTCCCAGCGGGTGTGGAGAAACCAGTGGTGGGCGAGCCTGGGGTGCTGGTCCCAGGGCCATGGTGTTCAGGGACCCTGGGCCACATGTGTCATTTTGGGCATTATTTTCCAAGGGCATGTTAATTCTGTGCTCGTAAGGCGATGTCAAAGCCTGTTCACATAACGAACCCCCAAAGTTCCCTCTTGGCCTCATTGAAGTGCTTGATGAAGACAGATGAGCAGAATCTTTACTGGGGTGACCCGGGCTCTGGCTGGGGGTCCTGAGGTCTAGCTGGGTGTTCGGAGCTCTGGCCGGGCCACCCCACCATGTTGGGAGCCAGGGTCATTTTCCACCATCTCCGCTTCAAATCCCGCTGATCTGTCAAGGAGCAGGCTGTGTCTCTCCACTCTGCAAAGTATTTCTGTCATTTGCGGCCCTGCCTGGGCTCCATCTGACCTTCTGTGATGGGCACCTTGGAAGTGTTGATGTGCCCAGGGGTATTAGTTCCTCCTCGCTGGGCACAGTGACACCTGTGTCCCCAGCTCTGTTGGGCTGTCTTGGGCCTCGCCCAGGGCAGACCCATTATCAGAGCTCATGTTCTCCAAGTTGTGTCCCATTGCAGCCAATAGGGTGTCATCTTGGGGGGACAGGAACCAGCCCCGGTCCCCTCAGAGGCTGCTGCAGACACCCCCCCCCCCAGTTCAGTCACAACATGCCCATCCCTGGTTGCCACTTGTGGTCTCCCCACATCCATTCTGCCTCCCCACTGGTGCCATGTCTTTGTTTCCACCTACCCACTTGTATCTCCTGCCACTCTCCACGGTGACCTTGCCCATTAGCAGGTAGGACTGTGTGATGCCCAGAACGCACCCTGCAGCTTCCTGCCTGGGGACGTTCACTCCCTGTCAGCCTGGTGCCAATTCATTATCTTTCCATTGTGGGTGGCAGACACCTTCCACAGTGACTGACACAAAACAGTGACAAACTGTCACCAGCCAGCAGCACGGCTGTCACAAAGGCCATCTGTTGTTCTCCGGGACTGAGGGCCCTGGGAGTCACGGCTGCTGCTGTGTCTGATACCAGCTGCTTCCAGGACTGTTCCCCAGCTCCCGGCTGTGGAATGTGACCGCAGGCCGATGGCAGGGGCTGTTGCTGCTGTGTGCAGTGTGTGTGGCCGTCACAGTTGATAATGAATGAGAGAGGGAGACGGAGGCACACTGTTCCCCATGTCCACGTGTGACATCGCTGTGGGTTTCTGGTGGGTCAGCAGAAGCCACGGGCCCCAGCGTGGGGGACCAGTCACGTTGTCCAGGCTGCAGTGTCACGAGCCCACCCATGGGTGTGATGGGGACCGGCCTGGACTGGGCTCCCCTGCCCCTTTGTCCCCCCAACAGGGGGCAGGCCTGATGTGCTGAGCTACCCTCCCCAGGCTGAGTGTGTGAGCAGATCAGCCCTGAGGCGCCATGAGGGTGGTCACAGTGCACTCGTCACCTACAGACATGACAACGGGAGGAGCTGTACCCAGTGCAGCAGAGGGTGCTCTACTCAGGACAAGGCCGGGGTCCTCGTTGTCCATTTCTATTCAGGCTCTTCCAGCTCTGAGCGCTGGGAAGAAGGGGCAGGAGCGGAGAACATGTGAATGGGGCCGGTGGAGCTGAGAGCATTTGGTGATAGAGGAGGTGGGAAAGGTGAGGTCGGTCAGTATTGGGGACTGAATGTACCCCCCATCCAGTCCATGTGCTGAAGCCCTACCCCCACTGTGGTTGTATTGAGAGGTGAGGTGGTTGGGAGATAATCAGGGTGAGATGCAGCCATGGGTGGGGCCCCCAGCATGGGATTAGTGCCCTATCTCTCTGTCTTTCTGTCTCTGGCCCCAAGTCATTCCAGATCCCAAGTCTCAGAAAAAAAGTCCACTTTTTGGAAATTTTAAAATGATGTTTATGAAAGTATTTTGGCCCATTGCATGTATCTATATATTACTTCTTTGGAGTCAAAGTTGTTGGAGACCATTAGTCATTTTAAAACATAATACCCCACTTAATTAAAAACAAAGTGTTGCCTTGTTAGAGTTCAATGAATCAATCCATTCCCCGTCGACTTTATTTTTCCCTGAGGAGGTATTTTCTTATTTATAGGAACAGAGCTTGGCAAAAGGACCAATTGTTTGGGAGACTTGGGAAAACTTTGCTTTCTCACAGGTGGTACATCCGTAGATTCAGCGAGTGCTTCTGTTAAGCTGATTTCAGGAATTCAGGCAAAGCAGAAGAAAAAAAATAGGAGTCAGCCCTGAACCCCACGCTGGGGACAGGGGGTCGCTGTCATGCTGTCCGGCACCGGTGGCGGCTTCCTCCTGGGCACAGGTGGGCAGGTGAGGCAGGAAGGGACACCTTAAATAGTTCAAATCCTGGGTTCAAATCCTGGCTCTCCCACTCACTCTTTGGAAAGAATGTCCCTAAACCTCTGCATGGTTCTCTTCTTTGACAGGACAAACTTACACACTGACTTCCCAGAGGACAAGGAGAGAGGCATTAATTTTTGAAGTATCTGTTCCTGGAAAGGTTCTGAGGGGATGGTCGCAAGGTTTTGGTGCCTGGCTCCATGGCTGACGAGCTAGCTCTCACACCCTTCACCTCCCATGTTTGTTTTCGTGAGATTTATTTTCCCCATGTGACATATTTAATCATGAAGATTGCACCCAATTCATAAAGAAAAGGACCGAGTCCATTTCCTTCATTAAAATCCATGTGGAACAAGGCCGGTCCTCAGCTCAACAGCAAATTAAAATGAGCAGCTCAGCACATGCTTCAAATATTGGGCCAGTCGAGGGCCTGGGAGGAAGAGTGTGTTGGTCGCGATCCCTTACACCACCTCTCATGAAACAGGTTGTCCACAGACCACCTTGAAAATTGGCTGTTAATGGTAGTAATTATGTCCTAATGCCTGTAGAGCACCCTCTCCATGCATTGGAGGCTTGATGTCAAACAGGAATACCTTGACACGAAAATAATCAAGACTAGCACTGGCAGCATAGCTTGGTGGGTTAGAGAATCCCGGTGCGCCAAGGTTGCAGGTTCGCTTCCCAGGCAGGGCACATGCAAGAATCCTGCAATGACTGCATAGGTGAGTGGAACAACAAGCCAACGTTTCTCTCTCTCTCAAATCAATCAATCAAATTAAAATAATAGTGATAATCAAGGCTAGCATTTTGTATACAATAGTAGCTGTTCCCACCTGCCCAAGATGTCACTTTTCTGATGCAGGTTCCATGATCTTCGGGTAAATGTCAAGTTGAGAGGCGGAAAGAAAGTAAAGGAGTGATCTCTGTCAGGTTTTCGCCAGATTGACCCCAGCAAGGGAGCTACTTGTACTGGTTGTATTTGCTGATCGCTGATGTTTCTCTGGAGTTTTGCCGGAAAAGGGAGAAAGTCCTTCATTTGCTGCCTCTGTGCTGGGCATCCTCCTGTTTGACCCCATAACCACGCTGCATGGGAGGGTTTCTTACTCTCATTTGACAAATACGGAAACTGAGCCTAAGAGGGGCCAAGTGACCTGCCCAAGGCATCCCAGGTGCTTGAAGCAGAAGCATGATGACAATCCGGAACTTTCTCTGACCCCCTGGTCCCTCCATCAGGGCTGCCCTCCACTCTCCCGCTCCACTGCTCAGCCTTCATCAGACTGAGGAAGGAGGGAGAGAAATCCAGACATTTCAAACCTATGCAAAGACAGAGGGAATTACACAGCAAGCTTTTAATAACCCTTGCCTGGCTCGGCAGCATCCCCCGTGGTCCCCTGCTCCATCCATCTCTCTCTCTCTCTCTCTCTCTCTGGAGACAAGTCCCAGAGATTCTGCTGTTTGCACTGAAAATATTTCACCACGTTGCTGGCCCTGGTCCCACACGTGTCCTGATTTAATGTGAGCCCTTCACACAAAGTATGTTCTAGGATGTCTTCGAATGAGAGTCTAAACAGCCACCTTTCTCTTGTTTGGTTAAAAAAACAAACAAACAGATTATCAGGGTAAAGGGATGGGTCTTCCTTCTTTCTTCAACTTACCTAGGTATCGCAAGGAAAAATCCAGCTAGTGAAATTAGCCTAAAAATCTCACCCCCTTGAAAACAGAAAGATGAGTTCTGTAAAGCAAACCAATAGCATCCTGGGGTAGCCCATGGTTCCCATCCATGCGCCTGAAATGCGGCTGCGTTGGGGGGAATAGGATTCTGTACTTCTTGCATGTGGGCAGCAGAGGGCGAGGTTTACTGGTTAGAGCCCGGGTTCTGGATTTGCAGCAGCCCTGGGAGGCTGGAAGGAGAAAGTGGTGGCCTATGAAACATTGTTTCTTAAAAACAGTGGCCTACGAAACATTGTTTCTTAAAAATAGTGACCTATGAAACATTGTTTCTTAAAAATAGTGGCCTATGAAACATTGTTTTTTAAAAACAGTGGCCTGCGAAACATTGTTTCTTAAAAACAGTGGACTATGAAACATTGTTTCTTGTGCCAATGGAGAGAAATTGTTACAAAGTAAGGGAGTTCAGGGGAGGTGGACATGCCATCAGCCTGCACTTTGGTTAATTCCCCTTAAAATCTGTACCTCACTTCAGGATTTTCCTGATGGGGTGGGGGGTCTCCTTCAGAGAATTAAGTGCTTCTCAGTGGTGTTTATTTTATTTCCTGATCAACAGAAAACATGGCCAGTGGCCAGACATCCCAGACCAGCGATTTTTTAACCAGGGTGTGACAAAAAATTGTAAAACATGCAAAATCTGGCTGTTTAGTCAGGGGCACTGACCCCTTTTCCCTTGTCATAAAAAATGACAAGAGCTAATGCAACTATAGCCATCAAGTGCGGGTGCCCTGTGTTGAACCATAGATAATATAGGTCACATGGTAGACTTGCATCTTAACCGGTCGTGTCGCATAAGTTTGCATCTGATTGGTTAACTCCTTATATACAAATATAGGCACTTGATGTTTTAAAATGTCACTTTGGAGCAAAAAGGGTAGGTAATTACTATTATTGTTGTTATTACTTTGTAGGTCAATCAAAATTATGCCTCCAGTTTTGTCAAATGGGCGAAAGATACACTTCTTGGTGTGCTGTAGAATTTTAGTCATTAGTTTGTGTGTGTCACAGGATGAAGAAGCTGAAAACTGCTGCCCCGGACTTTGCCAAGCCAGGTGGCGTGAGAACCTCCTGGAACCCACCCACTGCCCATCTAAAGGAATAATCACAGACAACAGGCAGGAGCTCAGTCCTTGGAGTTCCTGACAGTCCTGGGATGTGCGTTTGTAATGCACAGGTCTCCTGGGCTCTCAGGCTCCCGGGCGGAGCTGGGCTGTGATTTCCGGTGTTTTTCCAGCACAGCTGTGACTCCAGCTGTGGTTATTGATGTTATTGGTTATTGATTGGCTGCTGCTGGCCAGTATCTACTGTGCCCTAGGCGTGTTAATTAGGCTGTGCTGAGTTGGATGTGTGTAAGAGTCATTCATCACCTGCTTAAGGACCTGGGCTGAGCAGGTGGCGCTGAGGGACATGTGTCTGTCAGAGGCCTCACCAGCCTGACTCTGGCCCATGCTGTGAGTGGGTGCCATCCTCCTGGGGACCCTGGGGTGGGAGGGGAGAGGCATGGAGCTCCTGCAGTGACAGGAAGGCCTAATGGCCTGAGGACCCTGCTGCCTCTGGCCCGTGTCTGCAGACAGACCTGGGCATGGCTGTCCCTCTGCTCCCCACCCTCTGCTGTCCCTGAGTCACCCTAGAGAGAGAGTTCATATGTGACGCTGGGTGGGCACCTGCTCCGCAGCCTGGCTCGGCTTCACTCACTTCCGTCTGCTGGGTTCACTGCTGGGCTGGTACCTTCTGGAGTATCCAGCCCCTGGAAGGCCCTCTCTTCGGGGAGCTCCTGGGAGGTCTGCCTCCTCTCCTCCCATATCTGCACCCAATAGAAAGTATTTCCAGAACCTCCTCTTCCTGCTGAGCTCCCACACCTGGGATATCCCACCATGGCACTTAGTAGGTGCATGGTTGATTATTTGCTTAGACAGCAGCCATGTCTGTGAGCTCCTGAGAGGGACTATTTTTTTTCTCTCCACTCAAAATGTACTCAGCCCACCCAAGGATGTGTTCTTATTAAATTGAGGGGGCCGGGATATGCAGCGGAAGCATCAGTCAGTTGCTTCCCATTGGTGCCCCACGAGGGGACCAGACCTGAAACTTTCTGGTGTATGGGAGCCACCCACACCCACCTGGGGCAAAATACGTTATTTTAAAAAATGCCAGTTCCACACCCATTCCTCGATAAAGCGAAGCATTCGCAATAGAAATTCCAATCAGTTGTTTATTCCCCACAGAACATAAGCTGATCCTGAATCAAGGTAGCATGAACCAGGGGGGAAAAAAAGGGGTTATAAGAGAGAAAAAAAGAGGAAGGTATGTATGTGCCTATACGGTGAGAAACAGCACATTAATAGACCTGAAGGCTGTATTGTACCCAATAGCTATTGATCGTAATCTTGGGGGATTCCGGGTAGGAAGGTGGAAGGTTTCATTGTTACATTATGTTCTAACCTGTAAGCTGTACTCCATGAAAGGTGAGTTTCTCCACGTGGTAATGAATAAAGTCGGGTCTGAACAAAGGCCATGGCGGCAGAAAGGAGCAGGAGTCACAAAGACTGTCCTAAAGAACATCTTGTCTCAGGAGCCGCTGGGCCCAACCCAGGCAGCCCAGAGGGCAGGCGGAGGGGATGGCCCTTCCTCTGTGCTGGGCCCTGCGCCACACCATTTCCCAACACAGCTTCACTGCTTCTCCTCAGGAGCAGAGTTTGCAGGTCCCATTTACACTTTAGGAAAACTGGGAATGAAAGGTGAAGTTCCTAAAAGGCCAGGTTGGGTATGTGGGTAATTGGTGTAGAAGAAATGTGATCGATCACAAATTGGTGGGGGGAAAATGTTTAAATAAATATAGATTATTTATCACTATAGAAAAAATGTGTCATTGGTTTCCTTGCCCTGGCTGGGTGGTTCCACTGATGGGAGGGATGTCTGGGGAACAACCCGTGGTGGGTTCAACCCCCAGGCAGGGCACATGGCTGGGCTGTGGGTCCGGTCCCAGCTG
The DNA here is from genome assembly GCA_004026585.1 of Noctilio leporinus. Lineage (NCBI taxonomy): Eukaryota > Metazoa > Chordata > Mammalia > Chiroptera > Noctilionidae > Noctilio > Noctilio leporinus. The sequence goes on along the minus strand of PVIW01002705.1, from coordinate 56,283 downwards.
GGGGCGAGTACAGGAGACAGCTGATTGATTTTTCTCTCTCACATCAATGTTTCTCTCTCTCTCCCCCTTTCTCTCTCTGTAAAATCAATATGCATGTTCTTAGGTGAGGGTTTAAAAAAGAAAAGAAAGAGGAAGCCCACCTTTAGGTCCATCACTGGCTTGTTCAGCCTCCGCCCTTCCTGTTTTCCTATAGAAACACTCAGTTTTAGGCCCCGAGGCACTACCAGTCTGCAGTGCTGGGGTTTACTCCAGAGAGCCCCCCAGGAACTGGGGGTGACAGGCCCTTTCACGGTGCAGGGAGGCCACCGTGACTGGCCACTACCCCAGCTGCCAGTGCGTAGGGTCCTCCACGCCTTCAGACGACCAATCCACGCTCCTCACTGGCTGTCAAACACAGCACAGGGGACAGAGTCATAACACAGTAACTATGGACCATGTCAAGTGGGGACCTCTAACCGGGGGGGTCACTTTATAAATTACATCATTATCTGACCCCTATTCTGGGTGCCGGAAACCAATACAAAAGAACACTGAACACCAACTAATTGCAAAACTAAAGAAATAAGTGAACCCACGTCGCCGCTGACCTCACAGCGGGCGCTGGGCGGACGGTGGCCGCGGCAGGCAGGTGCCCCGCATTCTGAACAGGCTACAAAACTAATTAATTCTGCTTTTCTTCTGCAAAACCCCGGCCCTGACCACTCCCGCCCTTCACCTTCCCAGTCCTTCCTGTCACTCCCATACAGATGAGCTCAGACTCCATGGTACCGCTCCCCTGTCCAGTGCGACCTTGGGTTTGTTCGAATGTACTTTTTGGAGCCAGGTATTCCGTGCCCAGGCTGGCAGCAGATGCCACCTGCCTCTCTGGCATCTTTCTGAGGCACTGGCACCCTTGCCGAGAATGTGATAAATGCTCCGGGAAAAGCCTGTGTAAGAACAAATCCTTCCCTCCTGCATTGACAGGCCGAGTGGCTTTCACTGTAAAAGGGCCTGTACCCCCATCTCTTGCCCCATTAAGCCCGTGCCTGCCTTCCACCCCGCAGACGGAGGCCGATTTCAGAATGCCAGAGAATGTTAGAACGCCCTTAGATGAGGCGCAACCGGGAGGAGGAAGTCAAGTTGTTGAGTTACCCCCGGAAGCGCATCCCGTGACAGGGTGGTGAGCCTTGATGAAGCGGCCGCCGCAAAGTGTTCAGCAAAGTGTTCAGCAAAGGCGTTGGGAAAAATTCGAAGAGGGTGAGGGCGATTCAGGGGTTTTGTTGCTGCGAAAATACCCAGCCGGCCCCTGAGGCGGAAGGAGTGGTTGCCAAGCAACGGTGCCCCCCCCTACCCCATCTCCGGGCGTGCAGAATAACGGGAAGAGGGTTGGAAAGACACCCAGGTTCGGACTTTCCTCTTGCAGAAAGGAATCCAACCCAGCACGATGAGTAAGACAAACCCTGGTATTTTCCCTCCACAATTAGGATCGAGAAGCTTTTTTTTTTTTTTTTTCCCCTTTCTTGCTTTCTGTTATAAAAGTCCAAAGGTGGAGGGGAACCCCACGGGACATGAACACAGGTTTTTTGGGGTTTTGGTTTTGGTGGGGTTTTTTTTCCCCCTCCTGTAGGGAAGGGCCCCGCCCTGAGCGTCACCCCCACATGTCCGTGAACTCACCCCCCTGCTGCTGTGGGGGGTCAGCTAGCCTGCAAGGCTGATCGCTGTGCCCCCCCACACACACCCACCAGCACCTGCAACTGCTTGGAGAGGAGACGCCTCCCATGGCCTTTGCTCTTGGGTGGCCACCGTGCCGTTCTCAGCATAAAAACAAGTGTCGGGCACTTTGGGGCAAATGGAACGTTTGGCAGATGACCACGGGAGACCTGGCCCAAGGGACGGGCTTAGAAAGGATGGGACAGCAGATGGGAGCGGGAGGAAGAGGCCTGTGGGGGACAGGGGCGGACCGAGGGGCCCGAAGGGAAGGTAGGACCTGGACTTCGGTGAGTTGGCCGCCAGGCGCGGAGGCTGATGGGGTGGGAGTGGGTAAGTGACGGCAGCTGGGCCGGCAGATGGTGGGGTCAGGCGTCCCCACCCTGGGCTCTCCTGTTCCTGCAGCGTCATGTCCGCGCTCACTGGGACCGGCAGGAAGCGCCAGGCAGGACGTGACCGTGACGCGGTTGCCGCGTGGAAGGCGGAGGGGAAGCGCGAGCCAGCCGGCGCGGCCTTTGAAAGTGAGGCCGTGAAACGAGGGAGCGGCTGGCTCTCGAGTCCAGCTTTCACCTTCCGCTGGGCTGTGGTGTCTCGCCCCAAACAAAGCGTGCACCTCTGGTAAAAGCTCTGTGACAACGTCGCACTTGTCTGGAAACAGATGCGGAAGTCCTCTGATTTCCCGGCGCCCAGTGGGCAGAAACAGGGACTGTCCCCACGAGCTGGAGTTCCGAGGGGCCAGGCAGGGATTTGGAAGGTGCCGCCACGGGGGTGTTTGTATCCCCCGTGGCTTTAATCCCGGGCTGACCTCCCCCATGAGCAGCTTTTACACGGAAGGGCAGTGACAGCAGGTGGGGACCGTGAGCTCCGGGGGGGGGCCACACCATCTGCCACCTGTCCTCCCGCCCAGCAAGGCCAGAAAGGGGCAGAGTCTTTCTTCCTTCACTTAAAAAGATTATTTTTATCCTCACCTGAGAGGCGGTTCCTCCTTTGCATCTCGACTTCTTGAGGCCCCCAGCTCCTTGGTGAGGACCCACCCACGGCGGGATGGGGATCTGGGGAAGGACCACCTGCCACCCCGCGTCCACCAATTCAAAGGCTGACCTGGTCCGGAAACACCCCTCAGCGCCACCCCGGGAATCATGCTGAGCCTGGGCGCCCTGGCCAGTCAGGTTGACGCCTGCAATTAGCCATGATGGAGCTAAAGAGTTTCAACAGGGAAGTGACAGGCTCTGAAATGCGCTGTTAAAGACATTCATTTGTCTACTGCCCACAGAGCAGACGATGACAGCTGCCCCGCGCCACCGGGATAATGGAGAGGAAGCAGAGGGACCGGCGCGAGGAGACGGCGTGTGGGTGGCTGGGGTCTTCGCCCGGGGGGCGGGCACTCAGGTGCACGGGGCAGCCTTTTCTCCCATGGGGTGGGGGCGTCATCCCCCACTGTCCCCCTGCTGTCCCCTAAGCCAGACCAGAGAGGAGGAGAACTCGTGACCTCAGCGGCTCCCGGGGGCCCTCATGTGCCTTTCTTACCGGGTCCCAGTTCGCTGAATGTCCACGTGGGCAGCCCGGGAGTTTGGAGTAAAACTGGGGTGATCCCCGGAACTCACCGGTGTCTATGACCCCAGGATGCCACACGGCGGGGTTACTAAGTGCCGCAGACATTCACACCCAGTGGGACTGGATTGACATTGTCACCTGTGGCCAGTGGGATCCGCTCAGCGCAGGTGGGAACCCCAGGGGGCATCCCCATGGAGAAAGGCGTGTACCGTGTCGTTGCGTGTGCGGGTGTGTGCGTGTGTCCCTCCTGAGGAATGGGCCGCGCGCGTCATGGCGGCTTTGAGAACGTGCTAAGGGGGTGTTGTACGCTGTCCTCATTGGTTGTGGCTGGGTAGTTCCAGCATCAGGGGTGACAGTTAAGCCTCTTAAAGGACCTTTCCGGGCACAGACTGATCAGACGAGAAGGAAGTGGAGCAGGGGAAAGAGTGGAATTTGGGTCAAGGCCCCCGCAGGCCTCTGGATGAGCATGGAGACTGATACCCGTGAAATCCATTTAGCACACGCGCCAGCCGTGAAACGCGGTAAATAATTCCATGCTCCCTCTACAGATAAGAAAAACCCAGAGGCTTGGGTGAGCCGACCAAGTTCTCCCTTGATCCACCCAGTCATCGGAGCTTTGGAAGATGGGCGTTGAATGCCAGCAGGACATAATCGTGTATCCGTTAAGCAAGATGGAAAAATGAAATCAGGAACGTGGGTGAGATACTATCAGACAGTCCTTGTGGTGCCCGTTGGGTTATGAGTGAAACAGGGTCACTCTTGCTGTAGGGATTACGTCCATGTGACAAAGTATGACATCGTTAAAATTGTGTTTGGGGAGAACTCATCATCGCACAATAAATTCTCTGGATGACAACGTTACGTGAAAATACGGGAAACTAAATAACGAGTGGAGAATACTAGGAAAGTTGGTTATAGAGGCCACCACCTTCCTTTGGCTTTCTCTCGGGGGAGGATTATGGTTCAATCACGATTTCGACTCCGTTCTTTCCAGGTTCTTTGCGGTGGAAAGAAAATGCCTTTTTCGTTTTACTTTGTTTTTCTGTATTTTACTTAATCTTTATTGTATTTTTGCCCCATTATCCGTTGGTCGCCTTCTATCCGCCCCCTACAAAGATCAGCACGCTGACGTCCATGTCCGTGAGCCTTTCCAAATTGTCGAATTTACAGTTAGTGAGAAGGTCACCCTGCAGGTCCTTACCGTGGCCTTGCAAGGGATTGGTAGCAACCGCACCCGTGTTGTCCATGTGCATAACTCACGCTTCTAAAGCCACTGTCACCCCATAGTGTCCCTGCGCCCAGTGGGAGCCCTGCATGACCAGCTGGCTACGTGAAAGCACCCGTCCCAGCACACGTTAACAGTGAGCCACGTTGGAGTTTGCCCTGCTAAAGTGGGGGGGCAGGGTGGACCCCGGGGAGGGTGGGGGAGGCTGGCTCCCTACCCTACCGTCATGAACGAGAGTGACTTCACATCATTCCTGCTTGTCCCTCCTCTACGTCCATGTTGCCTTGTGCTCCAGGAATTGCAGTCACCTCAGGGGGTCCACCCTCCACCCTTTGACCCCGGGGGCATCCCAGGCCTCGTGGGGGTCGGGGGAGAATGGTTGCTGAGACAGGCAGCAGAATGGAAGGGGAGGGTTGGGCTGTCCTGGTGATTTTGGGCCAGACCTTGAGGAACTGGGCTTCCTGGACAATTTAGTCACAGTTTATGAAGATCGTTTGTCAGGGGCTGGAAAATTGGACCCACATGACACCTGGCTGCGGAGGACAAATGGGCATTTCCTCCCCTTGAAGGAGGGGCCGGAGACTGTCCTACTATGCGCCGCCTCCTGAGACTGAGAGTGAGCTGATCTCGGAAAGCACCGGATCCCCACATCCTTGCCCGGGGAGGCTGTTGTCACAGAACTTGTATGTCTATGTCTGTCTCGTGTTGGCTGCCGGGGGCTCCGTCCCTTCCCGGGAGGACCTGTGAAACTGACCTGCGCTCTCCGTGTCCAGCCTCGCCCGGGGTGTGGCACTTGACGGTGGACTCGGACACCCCAGGGGTGAGCAGAACCGGCATCACTGTGTTCCCAGGAAAAGGTCAAAGGCAGTTAAATGCATATTAACAATTGCAATCATTGTCACAAAGAGGAAATTGCCGCCCCACACCCAGCGTCACGTGCGTGCGGAAGTGAGAAACAGTTAATAGTCCAGTGATCATGACCTGGGTGCGTGGAGGCTGATGGTTGCGGGAGGAGCCCTGCCTAGGGGCTCCGGAAGGTCTCTTCTCTGGAAGGGGTCGCCTGAGCCGAGACCACAGGGTGACACGGAGCCGCTGTCACCCGGGAGTGCTGCCAGCAGAGTCCCTGCAGGGGAAGGAGACCGGGGAGGCTGGTGACGGGAGAGGAGGCCTCGGGCTGAGAGGGACAGCTTGGGAGTAGTTCACAGGCAGCTTCGCCCTGAAGCGGGCGGCCCGGACCGTCTGAAAGTGGACGTGGAGGTTGGGGACATCCTGGACAGCATGTGAGCAAGGAAAGGAGCTGGGCTGCCCCGGTAGCACGTCAGGACCAAAGGCAGGATGCCTGGCGGGGCACCAGGCACCCAGGAGGAGCCCCTCCCGGCTCCAGGCCCTGGTGGTCACTCAGATGGGTGACGTCCCCGACCCTGGCCAGGAGCCACTGTGGGCCCTTCCCTGAACCCCACCCAGGGCTCGGAGTGCGCCTTCGATTTCATCTGCATGTCAGCCCTTTTCATTGCCTTTGGAATGTCCCTGTTGAGTGTAATGACAAATAAATAATTCAGGAGGGCTGGGAAATGGAAGGACAAGGAAAATAAAGACGTGTGTTTACCCTGATGCATCAACAGGCACCCTGTCACGCAGCCCGGTTCCCTCCTCCGTGGCCAGCGGTCACCTTGCTCCTGAGCAGTCGCGGACCGCAGGGAGGGGCGGTCACTGTCGGGTCCCCTGGTGCTGAAGCCACAGAAGGGGGCTATGCTGGTGGGGGCGGGTGGGGAAGAGATAGAAGAACCATCCTTGCCTGGATGTCACAACTGGGCATTTCTGGGCAGCTTCGTCCGGCATCACTGGTTGGTTGCAAGGGGAGGAACGTGTGTTTACCTGAAACAACTTAAAAATGGGTAAAAGCTAAAGATGGAAAATGAGAACAATGGTCAACCGCTGGATGATGGAAATATGGGAAGACATTGTCATCGGAGACAATGAAATACATAGAAGACACAGGTACTAAACATAGGGACCTTGGTCCCAAAGGGGTGGTGTGGCCGGGCAGAGGCAAAGGAAGGAAAAGCAAAAAATAAGTGAACAGAATGACACCAAGTGAAAAAACTCAGTGCAGGAGAAGAGCCCTGGCTGGTGGCTCTAGAATGGCACCGGCCTGTGCACCCAAAGGTCGCTGGTTCGATTCCCAGCCGGGGCACCTAACCAGGTTGCAAGCCAGGTCTCCAGCCAGGTCCGTAGCTGGAGGCAGGTGAAAGGCAGCCATACATGGATGTTTCTCTTCTCTCTCCCTCTGCCTCTCTCCCTTCCCCTCTCTCTAAAAATAATGAATAAAATCTTTAAAAAATATTCTCAAGTATAGGGCAGGATCCTTTTCCCTAACAGAGAGATGATGAAGTGCACCTATTCCTAAAAATTTTTAAAGTTTTGTTTAGACTTTATTCAGACCAGAACAGGCAGGGACTAGGTAAGGACCCATTTCCAATGTACCCTCTAGAAAGTTCTTCCTGCCTGTTGGCTGTCATGCAGCTCAAAGACCAGAGAGGCTGGTGGAAGGTGGAGAGGTAGCTGTGTCCAACACCAGGACACAGTTGAATTGGGGACAGTAGGTATCATATAGGATACCATATAGGAGTGTGATCATGAAACACCAGCGTCCACAGCAGACATCCCGTCAGACACCAGGCGACTTGCTGCCAAAGACAGATCAACCCCCTGGTCAGTGTAACTCAAGGATTACAGTAGCAACAGAGGAGGGATGACAAAAATCTATCAAGTTGTTTTTGGCCAGGAATGTGTTGGCTATGGAGCCAGGGAACCTTCCGTAGGTGTTGGAAACAGTGGCTGCAAACTGTTATCTTCACGGAGTATTTTGCAAGAATCCCTGGCAGGAGCTCAGATGGTCTTTCCCTGGCCAGCAGCAGGGCCAGCCCCCCAGACCCTCACCAAGCCCCGCCCGGGGCCCACCAGCCACTCTCCACACCTGCCTGGCAATTTCCAGCCTGGGGGCCATCCCTCCTTCATCCCCGGCGTGGACCCTCCCTTGGCATTTGCCTGTGGCTGTCATGTTCCAACTGCGATTCTTGGAGTGAGTTACTTAAACTCAGAAACCTCTGTGTTGCTCTCTGCAAAATGGACAGAACAATCCCTGCAGCTCCTGGGGAGAATTTAATAAAGGACATTCGGATGCACCGGCAGACAGGTAGACAAATGGACACGTACTTTCTTGAATAAAATGTTTTTTTATCCGACTTGGGTCTGCAAAACAATAACCTACTTGGATCAAACAGCCAACCCAGCCCGACAAGGTGAGACCCTGAATAATTCATCCAGGTGTCCCTAGCTGAAGATGAAAATGTTTGCCACTTTCCCAAGCACCCACTTGTAAGTTCAGTAACTCACTCTACTGTTTTTCTCCTCTCTGTTCCATTTCCCTTCACCTGCTGGCTCGGGGTTTAGGTCCCCTTCTTTCCTGAGCCTCTTCACGTCGAAGGTGAGGGTATTATTGATTTGCGATCTTTGTATAATATAGGTGTTTAGCTGTAATTAAATATAATTTCCCCTCCTAGTGCCGTTTGCTCTGTATCCCAAGCATTTTGCCATGTTGCATTTTCCTGCTCATTCAGCTCAAAGTATGTTTTAATTTCCCTGTGGTTCCTTCTTTAGCCAGTTGCTGGCTTATGACTGTGTTGTTTAATCTACACAGAGGTGTGTGAATTTTCCAGTTTTCTGCCGGCGTGGATTTCTAGCCATGTTCCATTCCGGTCAGGAGAGATACTGTACGTGATTTTAATCTTTGAACATGGGGTAGGACATGCTGTGTAGGCTAACGTGTGCTCCATCCGTGTGCATGCGGGAGGGGGTGTGTCCCACCATTGTTGGTGTGGGGCACTGCGGACGTCTAAAACATGGGGAAGGACCACCACAGTCTCTGGTGGGTCTTCCGGCCAGTACCCACCAAAAATAATCCCGTTCTGTCTTCTATCTGCAAAGTCACACTGTGAATTCCAAATCCACTGCCTTCATGGGATGTGATGGGTGGCCTCAGGAATTCAGTGAAACTGTGTGTTTGTGTGATTTTTATGGGACTAGAACTCAGACTATCCAATTCTTTGATCCATTCGTGATAAGTAGCTATCTCTCCATGGAAAACAAACCCAGGAACATGGGAGTGAAGGGATCATTTGTTACATAGATCAATACTCCGTAGGGGTTGTGGTACTTAGAGGTGTGCCTTTTAGTCTCTTCCGCTAGAAATTTGTGGCTTTTTAAAGAATTCTTTATTTTTAGAGAGAAGGGCAGGGAGGGAGGAAGAGGAGGAGAGAAACATTAATGTACGGTCGCCTTTCACCTGCCTCCAGCTACCCACTTGGCTGGAGACCTGGCTTGCAACCTGGTCATGTGCCCTGGCTGGGAATCGAACCGGCAACCTTTGGGTTTGCAGGCCAGTACCATCCACTGAGCCACCCACCATCCAGGGCTCAATTTTTGGTGTTTTTAATATTCTTTTTGACTCCATGAGAAGTGGCAAAAGTCTCTCGAAATTGTCAACTCGTCCATAAACATGTATATAAAGAGAAGAGACGTTTTAGTTGATTAAAAATGAAATGGTGAAATGAAGCCACGCTGAACTGATGTAAGGGGACGTTGACCTGTGGGTAAGGTGACCAACCATATAGTGTATCATGCAAATGGGGCCCCTTGCAGGGGGGGGGGGGGAGCTACCACCATTCGTGTCGAAGGCAGCAGATATAAACCTGGTCGGCACCCGGGAAGCCAGGGACACCTTGTGCGGGTTTCTCACTTGCTGGGACATTTGGTCATCGTCTGCCCGACCAGGAGGAGGAGAGGCCAGGAGGCTGCCCTCCGGGTAGGTCAGCCAAACACGTGCCCGGGGTTTCCTTGATGAGAGCAACACGGAAGTCATTTGGCATCTTGCGTTGCCATTTTCTGCACGCATGGTAAGAGGCTCTGCTAGTTTTTTTACGGGTCATATTGCTGATGCTTCAATCCTTGCTTGAATTCACACCTGCCGGATGTGGTCAAAACGTATCTGGTGCAGAACCGTGGCATTTCAGGCCCGGCTACAAAAATGCGGAGATATGGTATTTTAGAAAAGGATGTGTAAGCCTGGAAGAAACCCTGCGGCTCCGCCTTGGGTCGCCAGTGGGCTGGCCGTGGGGTTGAAAATAATTGATCTGTTGTTACTTTTGTCTGGGATTCTGCTACTTTGTTTCTGAGCTCCTCCCAAGCTGCTGCGGGGAAAACCAGGGCATCTGGTGGCCCGGGCTTGTGTTGTCAGAAAGCCATGAAGTGAGTATCTCAAAGCTGCAAACAGACACAAAAGCGAATTCCCTGGTTGCTGTGGACATTGAAGGCAGCGCCTGCGAAGAGAGCAGGGATCGCAAATAGGACGCGTTTCTTTGCGGTGCCGGGAACCCAAGCCGTTGCTTTAGGTGCAGGTTCTCAATGTAATTACAGTCTTTGCGGAGGAAATCAAATCAGAAAAGGGCGTAGTCACAAGGAAGGGGCCTGGGCACTGGGCACACGCAGGGGACCCCGGGCAGGGACCTCCGTTTGAAGGACCATGTCTGTGGGCACTTCCAACCTCCTGCTGCCCTCGTGGAGAGCAGAGAGGGATGGAGGGACACAAGCAGCACCCCCAGAGACAGCTCTTTCCAGGGGTGGGAAGAGCATTATCTCCTTTGGCACTGCCGCGTGACACGGGCCAGGTTGGGTCTATTTCTGTCAGGGGACAAAGGCAGGTTTTCTGTCTCTGGGCTGTGCTTTGTGGGCCCTCAGTTTACAAGAGGTTTCAGGCTCCGTCCTCTGTGCTTCTGGGAAGCGCTGCAGGCCGGTTCCACTTGACAGGGGGACATGGAAGTCCTCGTTCCTGGTCCCACCGAGATGAGGGCCCAGGTGTGTGTGAGGACAATGAGAGAGGAGGGGGCAGTGAATCGGTGCCTACTCAGGGGGGCTCATCCCTGACCTTGACTTACACATGTGAACTTTCAGTCCTGAAAGGAGCTCCAGAGTGGCCCGAGTGACTGTCACCCATGCGTCCTGTAGGCGGTGGCCATGGCGAGTGAGCTGGGGCGTCCGCCAGCAGCCCTGCCACTCTGGCCCTGACGCGCCGGAGGCCGTCTGGGTGCAGTCCCCTTCGTGCTGAGCAGCTTCATGGCTCTGACTTGGTCCCAGGTGGGAGCACATGTTCCAGAAGGTCCCTTCAACGTCCCTTCAGCTCCATCATCTCGTGGACCCTGGGTGACCCAGCTGAGACCACTCAGGGGACAGTCCCTCCTCACGGAGGTTCAGCAGCTCCATTTCCCAGGCTCAGGGCTGCCCCCAGTTTGAGAGCCACTTCTCTGTTCCACGGGGCAGTTATGGAAGAGATGGTGGCACCCTTTGGACCTGGACAGCCAGCATGCACGGGGCGGGCTGGTGTTCTGGTTGGTGGTCTTGCGTGTCCTGATGAGGAAACCTGAGATCTAGGTTGTGTTGTGAAGACCAGGCTGCACCACGGAACTGCAGGGCCCACACAGAGGCAGGTTCAAAGAAGACATCGTCTACAAAAGGGGGATCCAAAATAAATCCAAATTTACTTGTGAAAAAAATCTTGTATTTGTTCTGACACATTTAGGCTTCTGTCACCTTCAGAGTGCCCTCCATTGGATGTCATACACCTGTTGAGACTTTTTTCCCACTCTCCAAAATAGTTTTTTTTTTAAAGATACTATTTATTATTTTTAGAGAGTGGAAGGAAGAGAGGCAAAGAGGGAGAGAGACATCCATGTGTGGTTGCCTTTCACCTGCTTCCAGCTACGGACCAGCCGGAGACCTGGCCTGCAACCTGGGTATGTGCCCTGGCTGGGGAATTGAACCGGCGACCTTTGGGTTTGCAGGCCAGCACCTTATCCACTGGGCCACCAGCCAGGGTTCCAAAACAGTTTTTGAACGCATCAGTTTTGATGCCCTTTAGTACTTCTGTTTTTATTTTTGTTTTGATTGTTTGTTTCACCTCTTCCACATCATGGCATTTATTTATTTATTTATTTATTTATTTTAGGGCTTTTTTTCATCCAGGGAAACGAAACAGTCACTTGGGGTGAGGTTGGGCGCATAGAGAGGGTGAGCATGGGGATGAGGCTGTTTTTCAGTCGAGAAACTGCTAAACACTAAGTGGGGTGTGGGCAGGTGTGCTCGTGAATTACTCATCATAAAATGGGCAAATATGTCAAAAATCTCCAAAAAAAAATGTCACTGAAACCAAACACGGCCTCTCGCAAACATGACAGCCGGTGCGCTGATCCTAGGGCACTCACCCGGGGGGGAGACCCGGACTCTGGGGGACCCGCCCTCCTGAAGATAACTCTGTCCTCTGGTGCTCTCCCCGTAGACTCCCCGCATAAACATAAGTGTAAATATAAATATAAGTATCAACGCACCTCCACAGTGCAGACAAGAGGCCACCGAGCAAGAGGCAGGCTACTCAGGATGTGCAAAGGCAGCTCCTGAGAAAATCCCCAAGGAAAATGTCCCACACAGATGGTTTCAGGTCCATCCGGGGCACGTGTCCCCTACAAGGAATAACCTGTTTTGTCAAGTGCAGCGAAGCACCCCCGACATGGACATGAATGAGGCCCCGCATCACGATTCTAAACCAGGCAGAAGACTGAACTTCCTGGGTCTTATCTCCGCAGTGGGGTAGGTGAGCCCCAGCATCACCCCCTAAACTGAAGGGCCACAGGGTGGCTCCCTGGTCAGGGCGCAAACCTGGGTTGTGGGTTTGATCCCCAGCGGGGGTGCCTGTGAGCGACTTCCAATCGATGTGTCTCTCTCGCATTGACGTTTCTCTTCCTCCCTTCCCCTCTTTCTCAAATCAACCGGGTGAGGATTTTTTAAAAACAGTAACAAAACGGGAGTAGGTTGGATCTCGACATCTGGTCCCCAGGGTGGTCTATGGTGTGATGTGCAGGGAGAAAAATAAAAGAAAATAAAGCACTTCTGGATCCTGCACAGTCAAATTTACTTATTCTTCGTAAGCCTTGGAACCTACGTTAGCCTGGCGTGAAATAGGAAGCTCCAGGTTGTTCACCTGGCCCCGGTTGGAATGAGGTCACGTCCTTCATCTGCTCCCCGCTCTTGTTACAAGCTACCCAAAACCTCTTTGGAGACGATTGGATTAGCAGGGTGTTTGATTAAATCAATCATCGGAAGGGTGAGGGACTTCTCTGGCACTAATTACCTCTAGAAGCGCGAATGTGCTCTGTGGGGATAGAACGGAAGGCTTCCCTTGTTATGTAAATGAGGGTGACTCTGGGGAAACGTCTTTTGAGAAGGTGCCCTTAGGACTCTGGCTTAGACGTGCCTCACAGACAGATGCTGAAGGAGAGGAAGGTCGCCACCCCTGAAAGGTTATGTCAACCCCGGGCTGGCTAGCAAGGAGTTCCACTCGTAAATGATGTAGTTCTGAACAGGTGCACGCCCGCCTGGAAATGTAAAAACACACGCACCGGGCCTTTCCCTTTTGTGTACATACAGGTCTTTCGCCCCCCACCCTGGTGACTCAAATGCCAGAACCCTGAAAAGAAACGGAAGTGCTTCACAAATCGGGGCGAGGCTCTGTTTCCTTCTTCCTAAATTCAACCTTAGGTGGGTGACGCAGTTCCCGGTTTTATGGGTGTGCAGGGGTGGGGCAGCGGTTGAGGGGCTGGTTGGACGGTGGCCTCGCCCCTGATGTGATGAGTGTGCCTTGTCTGCGTGCCTAGAACAGGGTTTGATGTCTGGGAAAGGAAGGAGGCTGCAGGTATCACCTATGAGGCGATGCTCAGTGCCCCGGGGAACCACAGGGGGCCGTGCAAGGGGACACCCTCTTCACATGTCACCCAGCTGCAGACACACCACTTCCCCCACTGCCCCCCGGACCTCCGCTCCGCGTTCCCTTCCTCGGGTCCCCTGTCCATCTCAGGGGTCTCAGAGAGGCCCCGGCTCCCTCTGCACGTAGGATTTGGATAGCGTCCCTGACGCACACTGTGATGTCCTAACAGAAGATCGGAGCCGATGAGAGGGAGGGACCCATTTCCAAGGCACCCTCCCAGTGCATTCCGTGCTCTGCACCCAGAAAAGGACATTTCACCTCTTTGGTGGGTGTCCCTCATCTCAAGGGGACGTGTCCGCTCCCCAGTCAGCAACCCAGAGCCTGCAGGCGTGGCTCAGCCCACCGGCCCCAACCCTCCATCACCTCACCGCCCACGAGTGCCACACATCAACTACGGGACGTGGCCCGCGCTCCTGGTCCGTGCTACGCCTTAGCGTGTCTTTGCCCTCGGCTCCACTCCATTCTCTTTTCCTGCGACGGTTTTCCTACCCGCTCTGCCAGGGGAAGCATCATTCCCTCTTCCCGTCTCGGGTGGCGTTAGTACCTTGGGGAAGCCCCTTCTCCGGGGGAAATGCTGACTCCCTCCCCCGGTCCCTCCCCGGGCCGTGTATCTTCTCTCCGCCCTGAGCTATGAACCCTGGACATGCTATGAACCCTGGACACGTACACACACACACACACACACACACAGAAACAGAAATAGACAGACACGGAGAACACAACCCTAATAGTAATTATCCTCATCATAATCGATACACACGAATACACACCCATAAAGGGGTTCTGGGCACGAGTATTGAGATTCCTTAGAAATGGCACCTTAGGTCATCCTTAAAAGATGTCCTTCTACCGTCCCTGCCTAACGAAGAAGTGGGTTCAGGCAGGTGAACGCCCGTCCCCAGGTTGACCCGGCAGGTTGGCTGGGCTCCGGGACCCCTGCTTCCTGCGGTGACCACCTGCTCGGACAGGTGCATCTTCCAGCCACCGGCCGGTGAACCTTGTGGCCACAGAAAGCGTTTTCAGGAGAATCCAGGGCTTCTTGCTGGGAGTGTCTTCCAGCCACCGGCCGGTGAACCTTGTGGCCACAGAAAGCGTTTTCAGGAGAATCCAGGGCTTCTTGCTGGGAGCCGTGTCCTGTGTCAGGAGCTCCAAAGACCCTCCAGGGGACGGGAAGCCAGGATGCTGCCACCTTCCTGGGGCTCCGAGGCTGAGAGAGGAGATGAGTGAGCACATTTTTAAAGGTGACCCAGGGTGACCCGCTCAGGCACCGGGCATCACACCACTGGGAGAAGCCGGAAAAACGACCCTTTTCCAACTTCCGACTCCGTAGACTTTGCACAGCCCGGAGTCCGTCAAAGAGCGGGTAACGCAGGGAAGGTTGCGGAGGCAGGTTCCCCGCCGTATCTGCCACCCGGCCTGTTACTTTTGAATCCGTGGGGCGCACTTGATCTTACTACGACTTATCCTGCCAGTGTGGACCTGGCATCGTCCCGGGGAGGCAGGGGACCAGCCCGGTGGCACCCCAGGACCACGCGCGTCTCCCGCAGGCTGCACGGACCCCCGTGGCCTCTGCGAACTGGGGCCTCTGCCCAGCAGCCCCCTAAGGCGACCCAACGCAGCCCACGCAGGGCGCTCCCAACCCCAGGCTACGGGGAAAACCTCGTGCCTGAACTTCCAACACTAATCTAGCGTCACACTAGATTGTGTGGCGATGGAGCTCAGTGCCATCTGCAGTTAGAAACGGTTCCTTTGCCTCCTTTGAGGGGGGCAGTGGCTGGAAGGGCCTGGGACCCTTGGGTGGCCACACCTGCCCTGCTGCAGATCACGATGCCCCTTTGCTTTCAACTCGGCCTGAGACAGGCAGCCCTTAGTCCACCTGTCCTGTCCACCTGTCCTGTCACCCAGTCCTCCAGTCTCTCTGGGCAGCAGACCAAGTTCACGGGAAGCTGTGTCAAGGAACAGCCCGTGGGCGGGAGCTGTCATACCCACCCACCGCTTGGCGTGAGGTCCGGTGGGAGCCTGGCGACCGCTGGGGTCTTGCTCCTCTCCCCTCTGCTCCCCCCTGCTTGACCTCAGACATGCCCCTGGCCAGCCCACTCAAAGGTTGAAGTCCACACTTAGACTTCTTTTCCCCCAAGCCCAGAGCTATTCAAGTATATGCCATTTTTATTGATTTGAGAGAGAGAGACAGAAAGACGTCGATTTTTGGTTCCACTTCTTGATTCCTTTATTGGTTGATTCTCGTAGGAGCCCGGACTGGGGATCGAACCCACAACCTTGGCCCATGGGGACAACGCTCTAACCAACTGAGCTGCCCGGCCAGGGCCCCCATTTCTATGCACGTTATTAAAGAAAAGGGCCCGATCTGATGAATCAACCCTGATTCTGTTAGCACCGGCCAACCCACCCCGTAGAGAAGAGCCCAGGTCTCCCAGAGTGATGCATCTTATTCAGGTCAAGTTCGCCCTGAAGGGTTATGGGAGATAATCATGCAAATGCCAGCAGCCCTTCGTTCTCACCTCTCGCCCTCGCTGGATACAAACCCAAGGAGCTGCTGTAGGCTCCGCTGTTCACCTTCCTTTCAAAACACCCGCATGACCACGGCCACTGGCATTGTTGACCAAGAGCCATCTACCTCCCCAGCGTGATAGAAGCACTTTTTCACAGGCGCCCCTCTGATCACAATGCCATGGCGAGCCGCAAGGCTTGGCGAGCTGCCTGGAAACCTTTCTGTAAGCAGGGAGAGCATAAATTAATCAGCTCGCAGTTAAATAAAAGGCTCGCAGCCTTGTGATCTCCAGGTTCTCGGGTTTCCGCAGGTCCAAGGAGAGGCTGATTGATCCCTCTGAGTTCTCTCCGAAGCCTCTTCCAGGGAGAGGCCCCGTGAATGTCCAGCTGGGGTAGGTGACCCCGCAGCCCGATGGCATCTGTGTCTGTTGGCCGTTTGGGGAAGGGAGCGCGCACCCCCTTCCCGCCCGGGTCAGTGAGCTGGGAGGCACGTGTTCCGTCCGGGCTCTGCGGGACCCCGGGGCCGGACGCAGAGGGGCCGCCCCTGGTGGGGACCGTGCAGGCTTTTTTTAGCCGCAACACCTGTGTCCTGACTCTGTGACCACCGTGAGATGCTCCGTTTTAGGAAGCCGTCGTCAATCGTGTATTTCCCCTTCTTTATTGAAGAGCTCGGCTAGTTGCTGGCTGGCCAATTAGAATTTCACCCACCAAAAAAATCCCTGCATTTTCCCGGCAGAGGCAGGGCTGGCGGGCTGTGCATGGCTTACCCTGAGCTTCCACATTGTGGTATTAATGTGATTCTCCTCCCTGGAGAATCACACTTTCACCAAATCAGGGTCTCCGCCCAGGACCGTTTCAAGGCCGTGGCTTGTCCTTTCAGGCGTGAAAAGACACCCTCCGTAGACTATGTCGCCGGGGTGTCTGCAAGGGGACCCCTGTTCAAGGCCACCTTGTGAGAGGAATAGCTCTAGGTCATCCAGGGACCCGAGGCACGGGTACCTGTGAGTTTTGCGCAGCAGTGGGTCACGTGACAAACGGATTTGGTGCTCACTTACCGGCCCCACCATGAATGCCAGCTGTTTGCCCCAAGAGCAGCGAGTTTTAAAAAGAGCTAAACCGGAGGCGCGGAAAGAGATGCCGGAGAACAGTCGCTGGGTTGCTACCATGAATGACGTATCATGTATTCAGGGTGTCTTCTTACCTGTGGCTTAGAATTCAGGGGTACCGTACCCCCAAGGAGATGCACAGGGATAACCACAAGACTGATGATAACGACCTCATCTTTTTTATCGGAATTCTTTCCTTACGATTCACCTTCTGACACCCCCTTCCCTCCCACACAAGGCCCTCCCCTTTCCTTCATTCCACGTGCACTCAATTGTTTTCAGTAAGTGGTACGTGTTATTTCCAAGTGGACTTATTATTAGAAGGATGTTTGAATTTGAGGAAGATGAACACCATGTGCTGAAGAAGGTGGGTGTTTGGTGCCCCATCATTTACTCGGTTTGAGGTTTGGGTTCCCCACCTGAAGAGATAAATCTGTGGGTGGTCGAACGAAAGATTGTGTATGATAGGAAGGCCTGTCCCGAAAGTATCGAGACAATGTCCCTGTGAATTACTTTCAAACTATGTAGACAGGTGGGATGTGAAAATAATAAGCCATGACTTTCCACGTTATGAGCTTGGGGAGATGGTTCTAAAAGCCATGAGGCAAAGGGCTGAAACTCCCTCTTTACATCTCATCTTTAAGATGCCCTGTTCAACCTCTTGCTAGGGTTTACACCTACGGTTTAGTTTTGTTCTGATTTGTGTTTTCCTCAAGTGGACACGCGGTTGGCTGACTTTGGGTCGACCATCATGGTCATTTGTCACTTTGGCAGCATCTCATCCTGGAATCGATGAGTCTACAGAACACAAGTGAGTGATCTATGACCCTTGTCTTTGGAATCCATCCTTAGATTTCTCCCTTTTCCTACTCACTGGAGGCATACTGGGGACCATGCTGATTGGGCAGGACTCTATCTCTCTTGAGAGGAACAAGGACGCTGAGGCAGCTGCCCACAACCGCAAAGTACACATTTCCATAAACCAAACCCTGGCACGCTGGCAGCTTCTCTGCTGAAAACCGCCACCACGTGGCAAACGCACACCCGCCTTCCCCGAGAGGAAATCGGGGCGCCATTTGGAAAATCAGGTCGCAGGTGGTGGTGGTGGGACCCAGCATGACCCTCACCCTGCCACCCACCGAAACACCCACTGTTTCCCCCAGGGAAGAAATGCTCCTGGTGATAATAGACACAACCTAACGATTTAGAAGAGATCAACAAACACAGGAAACAGGGCTGCGGTGTTGTCGGCTGTCCAAGTGCGCGTTGCAGTTCTGCGGCCGTGACCACAACGCACTTGCTGAGCGGGGCACCTGTGAGCGGGGAAAGCGGGTGCCCCTCCTCCCCCATGGGACACCCGTGGACCCCTGTGGAGACGGAGGCTCAGAAGTTCCTGGTTTTGCTGTTGGGACAGGTAGAGATGGGCACCAAAGTTTTAGGCTTCAGACTCTTATTTCTTCCCTGAGAGAGGGGTCTTTTCCTTCACTTCTAGGCCAAAGACAAGAGCCTGATGGTCATATCTGTTCTCAAGAAGCCACACGATGGGGACTTGGGTTACTCGGTCACCTCGGAGAAGCCGAAGAAAATGATAGAGAGTGTCCATGGGTCTGTGGGAGGAAAGCGAGAAGGGGACGGGTCCATGGGCCCCTTGGTGGGGTTCATCTATTCCCCCGACACAATAATCCAACAATGGAAAGTGTGTCACTATCTCTAAGCAGCTATGTGGGGTGTTAGCAAACACACTCAGGTGAAAAATAGAGCCTGAAGGAGGGGTCATGCATTGGCAAATGCTTTTTCCTTGTTGACATTCTGCGCCTCTTCCAAAATGACCCTGGGGTTAATCTTCCGCAAGGTCCCAGCTGACGTGGTGGATGAAGGCTGGTCACCCATGGCCAGACTCCCTGTTCCGTCTGCTCTGACAGACGGAAACCTGCACGCCGTCCCGGCCCTGTCTCTGCGCCCCGAGTCCGGCTCCTGCCACCCCGGCCCGGCAGGCAGACGGAACTTGACCCCTGGGGTCCTGTCCCGACACCGTGTTCAGTCGGTCCTGGTTTTCTGTCACGGTTACTTTTGTTGTTATCCTTGTTCCTTTTCCACTTCCAATCTCCCTCGACTTCCTTGCAGGCTTGTTTCATTTGTTGGCTCCCCCAAATAATCCACCGTATCTGTTCCCCAAGTGCGTTCACCTCGGGTTGGGACGGACGATGGGTGACGTCCACAGGACAGAGGAAAGGGTGGCATCATCTGCGTCTTCGCAGGCGGAAGAAAAGGCAGCTGGGACATAGTCGCTCATGGGCGCACACTTCACGCTGGTCCCTGGAACCAGTAAAATGGTTTCCCGTCCCTTGTAAAGGAAAGTTGATCCATGTTTCCCTGCTGACAGCTGATGAGGCTGACCTTCCTCTCCCTCCTACCTGCCTCCCTGACCAGGGTCACCCCCCTGTTCCTCTGCTGTAGATTTGGACACGTTGGCCCAAAAAGGGAAAATGTTGGGGTTCCGGAAAAGATCTAGTTGGTTGGAGATTCGGATCTTCCTCTGATCTTTCCCTCAAGTCACCCCCATGTTACTCACGGGGGTTCGATTCCCGGGCGGGGCGTGTGCCTGGGCCACGGCTGATCAGTGTTTCTCACATCCACGTTCCTCTCTTTCCACCTCCACTTCCTCTCTCTCTCTCACGTCAGTAAACCTATTTAAACAAAGGTTAAACAGATACTTATTATCATTCCTCGTTTAAGAGGACTCGGAGGCCCCAAGAGACCCCAAGTCAAAAAGCCTGAAGCGGGGACGGTCCCCACATCCGCCTTGGTGTCCACAGCATCCGAGGGTCTCCCGGACGTCTCCTTGGACCAAAGACCTTGCCGTCCTCGCCCAGGACAGCCCGGCCCGTCTCGCACCTGTCAGGCACCTGTCAGGCGCCTCCCCCTCCTGATGGCACTCCGTGGCGCCCTTCCAATCTCGCTGGCGCTGTTATCTGTGAGCAAATCTGTTCCTTTCTTTCTGTCAGGTTCCGCGGAGGCAGCGGGGGTGCAGACGCAGAGGGGTGGCTGTGGATGGCAGCAGGTCACCCCCGTCCCCGGGCGGCGCGGGGTGGCAATTAAACTGTCACTTTCACCAGAGGTTGCGAAGTCCACAGAAAGAGCCACCTGGGGTCCCGAGACCCCAGAGACGGGCGGCGTAGACAGAGAGGAGAAAGCAAGGGCCCAGGAGGCCTTATTATTCCGGCTCCAGGTCGTTCCACAGGTTTGATAAAATAAATGAGCTGTTTGATGCCCGCCGGCACAGGGATGCTGAGACAGACAGACCCGTGCACGCCTGGCTCGCCCCACCGGAGCCTGCTGTCGGCCCGGCCAGGCAAATGCTGGTGGCAAGGAGGTAGAGGAGATACACACCCTGTAGCTTGGGCCGCCATCGGACCTCGGTCCCCTGCTTTGCTTGGCGGAAGGGCGGTATGAAATGTCACCTGTCTTTTAAAACAGGCAAGGGTGCGATGTCCCCACTGCTGATGTGTTACCGGCCGAGGCTGAGGGGCTGGTCCGCTTGGTGCAGGTCTTTGAAGTCAATAGTCCTCCCTCTTCTTTTTCCTTTTAAAGATTTTACTCATCATTTTTAGAGAGAGGGGAAGGGAGGGAGGAAGAAAGGGAGAGAGGCATCCATGCGTGGTTGCCTTTCCCCGGCCCCCAGCTGGGGACCTGGCTGATACCTGGTCAATGTGCCCCAGCTGGGGGTCACATTCAGCCACTGCCATCGAGACTCTGATCAGAGGCACCTCGTCCCAGCTGACCCGGCGCTGTGCTGGCTGACCCCTTGGTTGTCTGGGGCCCACGCCCGGGACGTGCTCCTGTGTTCCGACCGGCTCTTCCTGGGTTTCTGGGCCGGGGCTGCACCCAAGAGCAGCCCAAGTGCTTAGTATCTCAGGGCGTCCCCTTGACCTCAGGTCCTGCCTAGGGGCCTCATCCATCATTCTTGATCAGCCTTGGCGACCCCTGGCTGCCCACGCCTGGCCTTTGCCTTCCTGCAGCCTGACCGTTTCCACCAGGAACCAACAGGCGGAAAGACCGACCACGGCTGAGTGATCGGAGCCGAAGCTGTTCCCCGTGAGTTGGGTGGGATCAGCCCCGAACCCGCGCTACTGCCACGCCCTTCCCAGGAATTTCGGCAAAGCGTTTGCCTCCAGGCCTGACCCAGGTCCAGCTCATTTCCCACCCATAACGGTCCCGTTGCTCGTGTTTGTCGGACAGGAGCCGGGAGGGCGCCCGCGGCGGGAGGGGAAGGTTACCACGGGGGTCGGTGGGGTGGAAGGGACCTCGGGTGGTTGAGAAGGTTGGACTTGAGGCAAAGGCTTCGGTTCTTGGCGGGTTTTGAAAAGTCGAACGAGGGGAACAGTGGAGCTTCTCCGTGCCGGGGTTGGGGGATGCGGGTAGACCCCTGACATGGAGTTGATCAAGGCCTCCGCCCCCTCCCCCGATTCTCAACCTCCTGACCCTCCGGCTCTTTCTGTGGCTTTTCTTCCCCCAGACTCTGTTTTCTATCACCCTCAGCCTGTGCGGCCTTCCCGGCACCCCTCAATCCCCACCCCAGCCCCCCTTGTCTCTCCGGCCCCCGACCAGCTGTGGGACTCTGGGCCAACAACCGACTTCTCTGAACCTCCGGTGGGTGGAAACGGTTTGCATTTTGGTGAGTGCAGGCTTACCTACCCCGTCCCTGGGCTCCCCAGCAATGCCCACCCTGGGGGCCTGGGCGGCCTCGGGTTAGCCTCCCGGGCCTTGGGACCAGCTCGCCCCCAAAGCTGCAGGTGCAAGTCCCCGTTCCCCATCACTTCTGTGGCCTTTCTCAGGGACTCAGGGGTGATGCTGCCACCCCGGTCCCCACACCTGCCTCCCTAGCGTGCTACCGGGGACAGGCGATTTGAAAAATAGCAGCTTCCCTTTGGATGAGAGAAGAATAAAGTAATTGCGCTAAAGGGAGGGAACCGCTTGTTTTCTCTGAAGCACCAGCCGCACCAACCAGGAGCCGCATGAGTTGGGACAAGGTCTTCCTTTCCCGGAGTTTCTGCGTCCCCACCGGACAAGAAGGCAAGGAGAACACTTACCGTGGTTGACATGCTTTTGTGTTTCTAATTATGGTAAAAATCATGCAACGTGAAATTCACCATCTTAACCATTTTGTGTACCCTGTCCAGTGGCGTCAGGTTTACGCACATTGTTGCGAAACACGTATTCAGGGCCGGCGTGTGCCTACGGTGGGAAGAGGAGGTTGGCATTTGCAGAGGCTAAGAAACAGTCTCTCACCACTAGTCATGACATGAAGACCAGACAGGTGGCACCTTAGCGTGACCTGCTCCCCCCCCCCCAGCCCCGCGCTGCGCTCCGCAGACCTGCCTGGAGATACTTTCTTCTTCTGTTTAGAATTTCCTTTTACCGCCCTGGCCTCCTTCCTGCAAACCTGGTTCTTTGTACATAAATCGATAGCAACAAGGTCAGAGGGCTTATTTGGGTACATTTCCCTGGAGATTTTGACCCCTGTCACGAACAGAAGCTGCTCGTGGTCTTTTGCTCCAGCTCCGCCTTCCCCTCTGTTCGCTTCCCTCCCCTCCCCTCTCCTACCACCTTCATTCTTGGGTCCTGACTTCTTCCCAGCTTCCTGTGTGCATTTCCTCCTCTATCCTCCCTGACCCCGCACTGTGGCTAGACTCCCGTCTTCAGCCAGCTGCTTCTTGTTTTGTTTATTGTGTTTTGGCCCTTTGGACATGCTTAGTGTTTGGCTTTCCAAAAAAAAAAAAAAAAGGCCCTGAAGTCCGTGGCTGGTGGCACAGTGGATAAGACACCGGCCTGCGTGCAAACCCGAAGGTCGCTGGTTCGATTCCCAGCCAGGGCACATAAGCAGGTTGCAAGCCAGGTCTCCAGCCAGGTCCGTAGCTGGAGGCAGGTGAAAGGCAACCAGACATGGATGTCTCTCTCCCTTTCTTCCCCACTCCCTGCCCTTCTCTCTAAAAAATAATGAATAAAATATTTTTCAAAAAATGACCCAGAGCCCTGGTGGAGCGGGGGCTGCCCTGCCTGGAGCAGAGGGAGATGACCTTCCCGGTGAACGGGCACGTTAGCCGTGTCCCTGAACCACACAGCTCCCTTCCGGCCACACCGACAGTGGAAATAAATTATTCACGAATGTTTCAGAGGACTCTGGCTGGCCCCCGACCTCAGCAACTGTAACCAGACACGGCGTGAGTCATTTATTTGTGGAAGAACTTCTCGATGAATCGGCGTTCAATAGAGCCAACCCTCCCTAATTTAATTTTTTAGTTATTTTTAACATCACCGAATGTGGAGCTATTTCCCAGGTACAACGTCCTCTGCTTGGATTGCTCTTTACCTTTCGTACGGCCTTGGGCACAGAAAAGGTGTTCCTGACCCACTGATGAGGCAGAACTTGGGCTCCTGTGATCTCTGTCCCCAGGGGTATGTTAGGTACAAGGCAGAAGGGACCTGGCTGGTGGAACTGACTGGCCCTGCAGCCAGGGAGCCCGCCTTGGAATAGCCAGGTGAGGGACCACCACCTTGTGGCCATTGTCACAGTGGCAGAAGAAAACTCACACTGTCCCCTCCGCTGGGCGTCAGTGGTGTCCAGCTGTGGCAGCTGGGTGGATGGAACTGCAGTGGGGAGGGGAGTAGGGTGTGCAGGTATCCCCAAGACCCCTTACCCAGAACCCCGACACCCAAGGTGCATGGTCAGATGCGCCGGGATCCACGATGCCAATGGTTCCCCCAGAAACCAGGCACTGGTTTCTTTACACGCTTCTGAAAAGAATCGTATTTGCAGCGCAGATATGTCAGGTGGGCGTGGCAGTGGCGGGCCCTCTGGCGCCCAGTTCTGCCGGAGATGCTCCCCGTGGTGGCCGTAACGGCACCACCAACCACCAGGCTGAGCCCGCCTAGGACCGGCGCACACGGCATGCATGACCTTGGGGTGCTCGGGTAGCCCACAGGTGCTGCAGAAATGTGGTTTCCTTGTCATTTGGCAGGGGAGACAGCAAGGCACAGAGAGGTGAGGTTGGCACACCCCAGTGCGCCTTGTCAGAGCCAAGGGGGCTCTTTCCAGGGCACCCTGCTACCTGTCCCCCGAAAATTCTCCTCCGTGGACCAACCACGGCTCCTCCGTGAGCCCTGAGAGGTGAGCGAGCACAGGCTGGGCCCCGATCCTGAGGGTCCCTTTGTTCCCACCCATTCGTGCTGACCAGCACCGGTGGCATGTTTCAGTTCCTTTGGCCCGCGGGCTCCGTCCCGGCCCACAAAGTCAGAGCCACGGGAAGGCACCACAGTGCAACACCTGGGCTTTCTCCACCCCTCCCTAGGGGATGTGTCTTCATTTTAAGAAGTCATGGGCACTTGTAAGAAAAGCACCTCCAAAAGCGCTAGCTCTAGGTGGAGCCTGTGTGTCTGTTCTGGAAGAACGGCAAAATGGCATTGGGACATAGTAAAATTTAAAAAGCACAGATACGGACTTCTGTGTTTGAAAGAAGCTACCACCTCATGGCTCCCCGCTCAAGGACACGGCTGATACTCATGTAGGGTGTCGCACTCTGCCAAGATCCATTCTCCTAGAGGTTCCTGTCTCATCCTGGGACACCCGTTCCCCGTGTAGGTCAGGGGCCCCAGCCTGGAACGGGGCGGCTGGAGAGCCTTCGGAAGCTGTCAGAGGAGAGGATTAGGCATGGCCACCTGGAGCGGAGGTCCCGTGGAGCCACGGGACAGGCAAGACCCCAGGGGCTGGTCCTGGGCTTTGTGACTCCAGCCCCTCCAGAGAACTCTGGGTCCCGAGCCAGCCTCCACAGAAGCGGCAGGACTTCCACACGTGCAGGAAACATGCAGAACAAAATAGTGCCCTGCAGCCCGTGGCGGACCCTCAGAAGACCCTTCCCTGGGCTGTCTTGGCCTAAACCGTAGGACCTGGGGGTGGGCCTGGGGTGGGGGCACCCAGTGCTGACCCAGGATGCAGATTCTTGTCGCTATAAAGACCATCAGGGAACACGATGTTTCTTGCACCCCGGAATTCGTAGATGCCGTGTGGGATGCAGCCCACAAAATAAGTGCATGGGATGATGCAGCTACGTGTTGAGGGAATGCTTCAAGAAGCCGGCCTGGTTTGCTGACATGCTCACCTTTTTTCCCTTCATGCTCATCTTTTTAAAGCATAAAAATGACCTTTGTAGTGGCTGATGTTCTGTGCCACCTCCCGGGTCCTAGCGTTTCACACCCTCCTTCGGAATCACCTCAAGCAAATTCGCTTGGTACCGTTTTAGGGTGGTTCGTTTATGTAACGAATCAGTACATGGTTCATGTCACTTCTGGTATAATTTAAACCAAAATGACGCCACAGTTCTTGCTTTGCCAGCCACGGCATAAAGATGTGGGATAAGGAGGTGCGAAGTAATGAAAACTATGGCTTATTAGCAAGGCACTTGACTTAGTGTCAATAATTATAAAACATTTGCCCCCCAATACTAAGGCCCACAAACAGCCTGTTTTTTATTTTTATTTTTATTTTTTTTTGAAGAAGTGGCCTGGGTTGGCCACATTCCAAGTGGCTTGGACCAGACACCACAGCACGACAGAATCTAATTTTTTAAAAGCTGCGCGTGATGAAAAGGGGCCCGCGACCTCCATCTCCCTACCCGTCCTTTTCTGCGATTCCATTTTCCCTCTCCATGGTCCGTGTCCAAGGCTACGAGGGTCATGGAAGTCTCCATCATTTTCTTCGGCCGTCCATTAAATGCTCATCGGCTTTTCTTGGTCCTTAGCCCGCAGGTCCTACTTATGAGACCTCTGGCAGAGGGGAGCGCTGGAAACCCGCCTAGTCCCTGGCTTGGGACACCTCTGTCAGATCTCCCGAGCCCTGCGGGGGTCCCTGCTACTTAACTTGCCGTTGCTCTTAAGTGGACAGTGGGCGAGCTGCTGCATTGCTCCCATGCATGGTTCCCCTAATGATATGATCAATAACCTACACGCAGGCCTGAGGTACTTAGGCTTCCAACCCCAGGGGGCCGCCCCTTGGAAAATGGCTGGTGAGCATTCTTCGTTCCAGCAAAGCTTTTAAGCTCCGAAAGAGATGGGCCATCCTTTCTTTACCTCGGTTTTCCATTCAAGGACGATCAGGGGCTGTCCTTCCAATAAGAGGGGAGTGTTATGGTCAAGACAGCCAGGCCTGGTGAGAGGTCCCTCCACCCACCCCACCCTGGGGTGCCTTGCGCACCCCCCACCCAGCACCCGGAATCCCCGATGTAAGTCTGCAGAAAGGCATGGCTGCCTCAGATGCGAACGGCCTTCCTAACAGTAACCGGTGGCGAACGGTCTTAAATAAAGTTCCCAAGGCCTCCGCCCTCTCCAGGCAGTAGAGAAAAGTCAGAAACCTTTTCTCTAGCGGCAAAGGCACCGCTAGTTCCATGAACACAGTTTGTATCGAAGGTGCTCTGTCGGTCGGTTGTATGTATTCCTGGCAACTCCCTACATAGGTGATTGTGCCTTTTGCCCTTTTAAAACCTTCGGAGGTGCGGGGAGGTCACGGGCACGTATCCGCTTGGGGTCCCAGGGGCTCAGCTGGTTCTCCGCCTGGGAGGAACACACCTGCCTTCTTACTGCAACACCTGGAAACACCATCACGTGTGGAAACCTTTGAAGGCCACTGGGGCTAAGGACAGGTGGCGTTGGGAGCAAACTAGAGACATAACTTGACCTGTTGTGGCAGCCAGGATGGGCTCGGGTGTACATGTATCATCACAAGGACCTTCCAGGGAGGTGCTCGCCCTCAGTTCCACCCGAGGCCTCTTCCCCCAGTGGACAGGCTGCTGCTAGGACATTAGGAAGAAGGTCACCATGTGGGCGAGTTGGTGGGACACTAGGTGAGGAGCCTCCCCTTGTGAAAGGGGTCTGAGCAGGGATTGCCTATCTCAACGTGTCCCATCCTCCGGCTTGATTCCTGTCCAGAATCACCTTCCGGAGCAGTGACAGCAACACCTGCGCACGGCACAGACACCCCGGGTGCCATCCATGCACTCATTCCTCCAGGACCTGCGAGGTCCCCGCATGGTGCTAGGTGTCAGGTCCGGTGCTAAGAGGCCTGTAGCCTGGTCTCAAGAGCCCTTGAGAAGCTCTGGGTCACCACGGGGAGCTGGCCTGTCTGTGGGGACAATAGCAGATGATCAAGTCACAGCACCTCTGGGCTGCAGATGTCACATGTCTGGAGTGGGCGCCTGTCTATCTCCCCTAGAACTGTTCCCAGTGCCTGGCATGGAGTCAGTGCACAGAAACATGTGTTGCATGAATCAGGGGGCATCGCGGCTGCCACTGGGGTCTGTCCCCTGCATGTTGCCATCTCTGCGGAGACCATGAGACGTGGGAGGGGGTGGCCCTGGATTGACTCCCAATATCCTTCCCATGGGCTTAATACCACTCGGAAGTGCCTGTCTGTCCCCTGAGCGTGGGAGTAAGCGGCCAACAGCCAAATCTGTCCCTGTGAGTAATTAGCCTTCACCCTTTGTTAGGAATCTCGGACAGAAAGCCCCGGCTCGCAGTTTCCCGGACACCCACCTGCTGGGGTTAGGACCCCAAGCAGGAAGCCGGACTGGGCAGGCTGGCGGTGCCTTGGGGACCCAGCGTGAGGCTCTGCCTCTCTCTGGCTCATGGGAAGCAGCAGGAGGAAGACAGGACCGATTAGAACACCAGGCCAGCTTCCCCGGGGGGCTGGGGAGGGGGGATTCCCAGACAGTGGGTCTCCCCTGTGCGGGTGGGCGGGCACTCCCTGCCCTCTGTCCCCCGGGCGGCAGGCGCGCCGCTATTGGTTGCCTGGGCCGAGTGGCGAACGCTGTGGTCGCTGACCGGCTGCCTGCAAGCCGGGAGTGTCTCCGGTGTCAGCGAGAACCCACCCCGGCGTCCGCCCTCTGCTCAGCCGGGGAGCGCGTCCGACCTGTGACCGCGGGGATGAACGCGTCCAGGCTGCCCGGGGTGAACCGATTAAAGCGATTTTGGAGGGTGAGTGAAAGGGGTGGGTGGGGGTGGAGAGGTTTAACTTGGGGGGAATAACTCAGAAAAATCCAACTTGCTGTTGATGGTCTGGGTGACCCTGGCGTTACCGTACAGAGCTCCCGTGGGGAGGTTCAGCCGTGGGTGTTGGTGCCTCACCAAAGGGTTAGAATTGAATCTTAACGTCCGCAGCCAGGCCAGCGCTGGGTATGGACTCCGAGGCGAAGTTGTTGCTTTTTTTCCCCCTGAAAGGCAGGTTAGCATAGGAGCCCCAGAATGGCCGGGACTGTGTTCGCTGCCTCCCACACCTCCAGCCGCAGGGTCCGACCTCTGCCTCAGGGCACCGAGGGGCCTGTCACGGTGGGGGGAACCCTAAAAATGAGTCGTGCTTTCTCTCAGGCTTGATGGTCTTGTGCAAGCCCCACGGGAGCAGACAGGGGAACGCTAAGAGAATTGCAGTTTTGCATGGCTCCGGGAAGGCATTAGAAATAATTAAGGCGGTTCTTGGCACTACAGACCTTCGGAAGGCGCGGTGCACGTGGCTGCTAGACCGTGGCCGGAGCCCAGGGGAGGGGGGCAGGTTTGCGCCAAGCTGCCCCCCTCACTGATGGCGGCACCTAGAACTCCCCCTTTGGCCTCTTCTCCGTGAACCATCCAACTCTGATGGGAAGCTGGGCTGATTTTCAGTCGTCAGAACAGCATTTCAGAGCAGCAAGCAGAGTTTGCTTCCGGGGAGTCCCGTGGGAACCGGGGGGACAGGTGCGTGTGTGCGGTGCACCCATGTCAGAGTCAGGTCCCTGGAATACTTGGGACACAGAAAGGGGTGAATGCCCCCACGGCAACCCCTCCCCCCAACATGTAAGGTGGACGGACGTGGGGTAAAATCCACGGGTCCATCCCATCTTGCTTTAATGTCACTGGAGTCTGTTTTTTTATGTGCTAATGTTAGCACCCAGGTCATTAGACTTGGCTGGATGAACAAATAACAGGCGGCGGGCGGGGTTCTCAGATGTTCCTCGGTCCTTTACGAGGGCCTGGGGTCGGCAATGCCCTCTGGCCACGGTGCAGTGGGTCGTAATAACCTCTTCGCTTGGACTCCTAATGCTCATCAGTTGGTTTGCCAGTAAATTGGAAATGGCTTCTTAAGCAAAGCTCAGTGTTCCATTGAGTAGAACCAAAACACGTTCTTTCCAGATGGAGGCATAGGTGCACTTGATAAACGGGTGTTTCATCTGGGTTGGCCGGGGCGGAGGAGAGCCTGTCCATGGTGACCCCCTACAGAGACACGGAGGTGGCCGGACCCTCTGACCACCAGCCCCCCAGAGGGCGGTTCCTGGAGCTACCCTCTTGATCTTGGCTGTTACTTACTGTCCTGCATTTCCCGCCTGGAAAGCCAATTCGTCTCTGCTCTAGACTCACCAAGAGTCTGTCTCCATGGTGCCTGGAAAAGCATGGTTGCATTGGGTGCCTAAGCTTTATTTTAGCCCTAGCATGTGCGATGATCTGGGAAGGTACTACTACCTCTCACACCCCGGCGTTTCAGATGAACCCCTGCATCTCTGTGCCTGGAAGGGAGGCCCCAGGGCCCCGCGGCCTCCTGGGAGAGAGGGTCCCCCACACTCCGCCCTGCCTGCAGGGAGGACGTCTCAGCTCAATGGAAATAAGGCCCCAGGGTTTCCCGGGCCAGCAGCACCGCCCAGATAGGGGTGAGCATTCCGAATCGCCTCAAGAACCTCTCATCTCCTCAGGAGGGGGCATTGAAATGAGTGCTGTAATTACCCTGTCGCCTCCATTCTAAATTATTCATTCCCTTCCTCATGGCAGTTTTAGACTAGTCGCTCCAGACGGCGGTTAATAAAATTTTAAAAAACCGGAGCTGGATGAGAAAACCATCGCAGAGAAAGGGTTGAAAAGCCTCCGTGCGGAGGTGCGGCTGGGTAACAGCCACTCAGCCCAAGTGGCAGCCCGTTGCCTCCCTCCCTCCAGCCTGCGGGCCCCGCTGCCTGGCCTGAAAGCAGTCCCCAAATCTGAGGGTGAGTCCTGCCCTCCATCAGAACAGCAGCGAGGGAAGCCCGTCCTCCGTGCTGGTCCTAGGCCAGCCCTCCTTGCAGGATGTGGGCCTGGAACTGCACCCTCAGAATGAAAGCTCTGCTACTACTCACGTAGACTCCGTAACTACAACGGTCATCTTCCCCTGATTGAGCTGCGTCATTGTGCATTTTTACTGGTAGCAAATGGGAAGAAGAAAGGCGGTGTTTCAGGAAACAACCCATCACTGACTGGCCCACCTGCCCTAGGCGGAAACAGAACGGTAGCCACAAGGCGCTGAGCGGAGCGGAGCCCCATCTTCCCTGTGCTTTTTCCCTGAAGTGTTCGCCAGGCCTCTTGCTGCCTCAGTTTTCTCACCTACGAAACTGAGCGGGAGGGAGCAGATTGATCAATGTGATTGTCTATCCGGGCGGTGTGGCTTTCCCAAATTGTCCCTGTCCAGAGTCTGCTTCTGGCCAATCAAGGCAAAGTCACCAGGGGCGGACCCACGGTCCCGATAATATACAGGTCATCCTAATGGGGCAAGCAGACCGAGAACAATCTGACTGATTATCTGAACGTCCAGCCTGGCTCCATGTTCTACACACCGAGAAGCTAATGGTTATGTTTCTTGGTCCAAGAGCCGCACGGCTTAGATCGCGGTTTGGTGGGGAGTCCTTCCTCCTGTCCTGGCCGCTGCTGGAAACTGCTGAGCAGAAGATGCAAAGGACTTGAACCCCCCACAGTGGCGTTTGCCACCTTTAGCAAATATTTTGGAAATATTTTGGTCCTCGGAGCAGTGAACTCTAGTTTGTAGGCTGAATGAAAAGAAGACTTTCCCTCAAATATAAGCGCATCTTTGGTGCTGCTGAGGCCTGATCAGGTGCCAGGGGTGCAAAGTTCACCAAGACACCGTTTTTTGCTTTCATTACTTTGCAACGTGGCGGAAAGATGAGGGTGGCTCTGGGTTTGGGGGTGTCTAAAGCTCAGGTTGCCACGGCGCAATTTTCCATTCTCGAAAACGTTTCTTGCACTTTCGGAACCGGCAGGCGGGCCCCACCCCCGTCCTTTGCTCATAAAGATATTTTATGAGCATAGGCACCCCTCGACCTTTGCCCCCAGGTGCATGGTTTACGCAGATGCTCAGCCGGCATACGTTTAAGTGCATGGCCATATCAATGCATTTCAGTAAAAAATGAAATGGTGGCTAGTTCATCAGGAATGACACAAGTGGAAACCAGGTTCAGATATGGGCTCACTCTGGACTCATGCTCTGAGTATCCCGGCTGCCCTCGGGTCATGGTGTCAGGCCTCCCTGCCCAGGGTTTGCTCGGTATCTAAGGGATACTGTGGTGGGGTCCCCTTGGATCTTGGTGAGAAAGGGTGGTCCAGGCCCCTGGGCTGCAGTCCCAGCTCTGCCTCAGGGGTTGGTTGGGTGGGACAGATCAGTCTTCCTCTCTGCAGACCTTTGTCTGTTGCCTGACATGTGCTGAGGTTGGGCCGGACTCCTTGGGGGTCCTTCGAGTTAGCCTGGGTCAACCTGAGCCCCTGTCTTCATGTTTTTAGAAAGCAGGGAGGAGAAATGGCGGGAAGCAAGCTGCCGTGGGGGTTAGGAGAAAGGCATTGACACTGCAGACGTACCTGGACGCGACTGTCCAAAGGCTGGCTGGCTGAGGGTGTGGCTGGGCACCCCAAAACAGGACTCTCCCTCCTCACCTTGAGTCTCTGCTTGGTGGCTCCGGGACGTGCTGGTGTGGCAGGTGTGCCTTCTGGGGAAGAAAAACACTACATCTTAGCCCCCCAAGGCTGTGGGGCTGATGACATCATTTTGTAGGTTTATAGCAGCCAGCGGTCCCCAGACTCCTTCCCATGCGTACGTCTCTCAGTTGAGACCAATGAGCTGTCTTTGTATTGGAATCTGGCTTCTGTGGGTCTATCTCTTTCCCCACAAACTAGATGAAAGAGGAAACGCAAAAGAACAAAATGTAATGCCTTCACACGGTTTTATTTCTCAAAGCCTGCCTGCGTGACGTCAACCAGGACAGCCTGCGGGCAGGCGTGTCAGGCAGAAGCCACCATGGCTCTCCATTTGGCCTTGGATACTGTCCCTTTGGAGAATGATTGGAATGTGTCTTTTTAACCAACCCTCAAAAATTATTAATTTGGCTCTTTATTCATGAACATTAAAAGCTGGAAGTTAATACATATTTTATGATCCTAAAGCTCAAATGCATGCCTGATTGATATTGAGGGTTGAGGAGCAGGGAAGAGGTCTCCTTCCAGAGTTTACAAACCCAACGTCCAGTGGGCTGCCTGACCCATTGGTGGGTGACAAGCATCGGCCTGGGCATCTGATCTCGGGTGGGATGGTGCAGCCTGGAAACCTTGCCTTGCCCTGGAGGTCACCCGGTCACTTACAGCATTGTGCCGCTTCCTCCTCTTTCTCCCCTTCTTCCTCTTCCAGGTGAAATTGGCAGGGACTCCCAAGGGAGGAAAATAGAGTTGATAGTCACACCATCTATTTACCAGAAATGTCTCTCTCAGCTTCAGAGAAAGAGGTAGCAGCTCTTCCTTCTTAAAAGGGTTACAATGTATCTTTGAAAGGAAGGGTTACAATGTATCTTTGAAGGAAAGGGTTACAATGTATCTTTTGAAAAGAAATAGTTACAATGTATCTTTGAATGAAAGGGTTATAATGTGTCTCTGAAGGAAAGGGTCACAATGTGTCTTTGAAAAGAAAGGGTTACAATGTAGCTGAAAGAAAGGGTTACAATGAATCTTTGAAAGAAAGGGTTACAATGTATCTTTGAAAACCAGCTGTCACTCTTGGAATAATAAGCCGGCTGGTCTTTCTTTAAGCTTTGGCTGGTCTAAAAAGGTCCAAAGTACACATTTGTTCATATTGTGTCATTTTTTTCCCGGGCAAACATGTTGGTTTTCTTTAACGATTTTCCCCCACTCCTACTGAACCAGAAGAGAGTCTTTGGGTTTGCTATTGATTAAATAGACAGATGAACCTTTCTGATGGGCTGAAAGAAATGGAACCAAGATAAATAGAGTCTCTCTTTCCCAAAGGTCTGAAAAGAACATGCATCCATCTTGCACTGGCAAGAACTGTTACATCTCAAAGAAAAAAAGTAAGAGTGTTGAATAGCTTTTGCATGGGGTGGTCTTTCAAGGAACTATTTCTAGCCAACAAGATCTTTAAGGTTGCATTGCCATGGTCTCATGCAGGAACCTAGAGAGTATCTATCATCAGGAATGTTAAAAGAAAACACACTGATATTTTACACAGAGAAACACTCATAGGTGAGATGTACATTTTCAGACTTGGTTGACAGCTAATAACCCGAGAGTCACTGGTGTTGATTGTTGGGAGCCCAGTGACCAGATGTATGAGCTGGGTGGGAGACGGGACTGTTGATATTTTATTATTAGGGGAGGAATTTGCTAGATTGAGATTCTGTGGTTCGCTTCTGCCCCGGCTGCCTGGCCAAGTCACTGACTGGGAAGATGAGTGCATGAACTCCAAACATACTCATAAGACTGACAACACACTGCAGTGTGAACAGGTCCTGTTCTCCCCATGAAGAAAAGACCATGAACATGCAGAGAAGCCTCTGCTACAAAGATGGACTCATCACGGGAACTTGAGCAATTGTTTACTCACCCAGCCTCAGTTGCCTCATCCACATATAGCAGAGTGGGCCGCTTATCCATCTTGTATGACTTGTATGTTGGATGGATGGATGAATGGAGGGATGGATGGATGGGTGGATAGATGAGTGGATGGGTAGTTGGATGGATGGATAGATTGATGGGTGCGTGGATGGGTAGATGGTTGCGTATGTGGGTGGATGGCTATTTGGATGGTGAGTGAACGGATGGATGGTTGGATAATGGGTAGATGTATGGGTGAGTGGGTGGATGGCATGAGCTTGAATCCAATGTATGTCTACGTTAACTTATAATTGACTGTGACTCTCTTAAGAAGACCTCCAGTCTGTGTTTAATTAGTTAGCAGGTATTTCTGCCACATGGCTGGGACGAGCATTATCATATCACCTGGGAATATCAGAAGATTCCTTTGGGCCTGGGCTGGTGTGACACAGTGGATAAGGCACCACAACAGGATAAGCCTGTCAACCCAAAGGTTGCTGGTTTGATTCCCAGTCAGAGCACATAACCAGGTTGCAAGCCAGGTCTCCAGCCAGGTCCCCAGCTGGAGGCAGGTGACAGGCAACTGTACCTTGATGTTTCTCTCCCCCTCTGGCTCTCTCCCTTCCCTGTTCTCTAAAAGTAATAAATAAAATCTTTAAAAAAAAAGAAAAGAAAAGATTCCTTTGAAGAATCTTCTGGGGGGTTTTTCTTGCCTGGCCCTCATTAGGATATGAACATTATTAACTAGTTTGGCAATTATCTGTTATCTAGATAGTCATTATACATGCATTGTTTGTTATTCAACCTTGAATTTAAGACAGCCCTTTGATTCAGGAAGTAGAAGTCTGCTCTACGATTTATCAGTTAGGAAAAGAAAGGGGGAAAATTAGCAGCATGGAGGCTAAGCCCTTCAGGGACAGAGGGTGTGCGTTTCCTCCTGCCTGAGCATCTTTTTGCTGTCTACAGCAGCAGGAGTGCAAAAGCGCCTTTCAGACCCTGACACCCGCCTTTGCGGGAATCAGAAAGGGAGAATAAAGACCCAGCTGCGTGTACCGGTATCCCTGAATTTCCCCTTTTTTTTCTCAGTTGTAGAACCCGCTGAAACCATACGATGAACCCATCTACAAATAACAAACTTGTTCCACTCCTAACAACTCCCCCTCCGGAGTTAGCTAGCCCCTGGTTCCTGGTTCATCTAACAGCCATGTCACTTGGCTGACTTTCCTCTAGGACCAGGTGTGGCCAGTTACCCTTGGACAGCGGCTCCAATGGGACTGACCTCCTGGTACAACGAGCCAGTGGAAGGAAGCTCCGCATGGAGTGCATGGTGCCGGATACAGACAGGGATAAAGTGTCCCTGAAAATCTCCAGCGGGGCACTTCGCTTCACCTAGGAGGCGGGGAGCCTGGACAAAGACCACCAAGAGAGGATATTTCAGTGAAAGGCTTAGAAATAAGTCCAGGTATCCCCGTATGGACCCAAAAGATTCCAAGCAGAGGAAACCATGTGCAAGGCATTGAATCATGAGCATGTGTGGGCTCTTCCACAAGCAAGAACATTCTGCTGCAGCTAGGGAGGCTGGTGTTACGTCTGTGTCAGGCGGTGTCACGTCTGCGTCAGGCAAGTGTCTGAGGGGGGATTTAGAGCCCAGGGGCCCTGAACCACCCTGAGGCCAGCCGGCAAGCCCATTCCGATGGGTGAGCAGGAGACCCAGGAAACATTTGAAATAGGAAGCGTGGAAAGCAACCCGCTCTCTGTTCCGAGTGTCTGGTCACGAATACTTGGAGGTAGTTCTTCCTGTCTGTGTGTGTATTGAGGTGAGTCAGGCTGGAGGTTCTCAGGAATTTGTTACCTTTTGTTTCACCAAGGAGCTAATCATCATCGCCTATGCCCACGGTTTGCAGGGATCTTTCCTCAAGGCTGTTGACTGGCACACGTTGAAAGCAGGTGGGACAGGTTGGCATGATTTTGCTGAAAATGAAAAGCGCATTATACTTGCAGATGCTGTGCAGCCGTGCGGCTGGGCACCAGCTGTGTGGGTGGCCATGAGCCACAAGGTGCAGAGGTGATGAAGGAACAGGAAAAATCAACATGCACATACGCCATCCAGGGACCCCGGGTGTCGTGTGGGCCAGGCTCTGGGGGTGACCCCCGCGTCCTTTCTTGAGTGCTTTCCTGTTCTTTGTGCGTCGATCAGGTGGTTCTATCACTTAATGTCCCATTTCGCCTGTTTTCTCTGGCTCAGGTGGACGGTGCGAAAATGGACCCGTGGGTCCTCAGGGTAATTTCTGTTTCTCGGGTTTTAAAATCACCCCAACAGTTTAAGCATTGCGCCGCCCTGGCTGTTGAACAACGATAATGCTGCATCTCAATGGTCGCAGGTCCGAACTGGACCATTTGCAGGGATGCCAAGGTCACAGTGTATCACACGGTACATGCAATACATTGTAAGGACACATTTCTGGAGATGGGAGACGGACAAGTCCCAAGATCCGCAGGTGAGTTGGCAGGCTGAATAAGAAGAAGCCGGTGGCACCTGTGTCCCCTGCAGCCTTGGTTGAGACCCTCTCTGAGTCATGCGGAGCCCGTGGGTGACGCCAGGCTCTCTGCAGGCTGGTGGTGGTGCAAGGCAGTCCCCCTACCCAAGCAGCAATTCCCAGGCTGCCTGAGTGAGCTTTTCTCACCTGAGCACGTGGCCTGGGCTTTGGGAGGGGTCGGGACAAGGATCACGAGGCAGAGACTGGAGGTCACCTGTGTCTAATGGCCACACGGGACCCTCCGAGGACAAGGCCCAGAGGCCTTCGTGGGTGGCCACACTGGGCGGTGTCGTCTCAGAACTTGTCAGACCAGGCAGGACCCGGTGACTTCGTCCTCAGGTTCGGTTGCAGGTGCCACAGATGATCTGTCCCCCTGAGTTTTCTTTGGAAGAACAGTGGCAGGTGCTGCGCTCGTTTGAGTACCTGGAAAAAGCCGGGTTGCAAAAGGGTTTGCGATGGGAAGCATGCGTCCCGCCTTGACGCCAGCCCTGTGTCCCAGGAGGCAAAACGTCCTTCTGTCCTCCGTCCTTGACGTATGTCCCTTACGCCGTCGTTGTGGCTGCCTTTAAAAGAAAACGTCTTGTGACCTTCCCTTCCCCCAACAAAAGACGCCCCTTTGTGATTGAGACAGAAAGTGCCCATGAGTGCAGGCAGCTCGGGGGTCTTCAGACACGGGCGGGCCAGGCTTTGCCCAAACTGCCGTCCACGCCTGTGACCGTGTGGCCCCACCGGGTCCCTCATCTGCTCGGAGCAGGAGCCTGTGTTGTAAGGAAAGAGAGGCCCTGGAGGCCCCGCCGGTGCGTGCTTGCGAAAGTGACACCTCACGATAGGTTGGTAGGGAGATGGGTGAGAGAACCCGTCTTTAATCACACCCTAGCTACGTCTGACGCTCTTCTCCTCCCTGAATCCCGCTTTGTCTGGCGTGAAATGATGGCTCTGGTGCTGTGCTCATTCCGATATTGATAGGTGAACTCGTGGCTGGACTGCCGTTTTAGACAAAATCCAACGCAAGGGCGAACATGAGTTAACTCGTAGCAAACAGCGTTCCTCTGCCAGGAGGACACACGGGTCGGCTGGCAGTTTTGTAGCGAAACCTAAGGCGCGTGCGAGCAGAAGTTACCTTGGTATCCGTCGATAATGGTTGCTGGAAAACATGGGGTTTTTTCCTGACTGGTCAACAATGTGTTAATAAGCACACATTTCCCAGCTCCACCTTGAGGCAGCCCTCGGGTCCCTCATCAATCTTTGCTGAGAGAGGTTTTCCCGCGTGTTCAACCCTTCCACCCCGGCGAAGGACACCTTCCACGTGGTTTGTCCTTCTTCTTCATTGAGGTTTTTATTGGAGGTCATTGGAGACTGGTGCGCACCTGTCCGAACTACTACGGATGTCTCCCCGTGTCTATCATTTTTTTTTTTTTTTAATTTCAAGAACGTTCTCGCAATAGAAATGTTTTGGAAGCCGATGGCATAGCTCGTGTGAAGTTCTCAGTGACTCTCTGTCCTTTGAACTCCAGGGGTCCTTCACGCCGCCAGCTTGCTCGGTTCTCCACGGGGCACGTGTGGGGGGCGTCCGTGTTCCCGTTAGGTTTTATCCAGCTTAGTATCGCTGTGCGTGATTTTGAAAAAACAATATGTAACAGAAGCACCACAGATACATAAATATTGCATGGCAAGTCAGTGCTATTAATCAGACGTGTTTCCCGCAACCTTTTCACAGTTAACTTGGACACATGGGGGTCAAAGTCATTATCACCCCAGCCGGGTGTCCCCGGGTGGTTGGACTGCATCCCATACACTCCAGGTTGCAGGTTCAATTCCCAGCCAGGGCACGTGGCTAGTTGCAGGTCGGATCTCCTATGGGGCAGCAGACAATCACTCTCTCTCTCTCTCTCCCGCCTCCCTCCCTCTCAAATCAATAAGAAGGTATCTTTGTGCGTGTGTGTTTTTAAAACGTTTTAAGTCATTATCTACTAAGGCCACACGGCTGCGTTTATTCTCCAAAGCGCAGAGCCTCAGTTGTGGGGAACACAGCACCTTCCAGCCTGTGCTGACGGTCAGGTGTGATGAGGGTGCAGATGATTTCCACCCCGGACCCCAGTGCAGGCTTATTTCTAAACAAGTCTCAGGGAAAGACGCAGAACAGACCTGCCCACACGTCCACTCATTTCATTGGTGAAGAAGCACCACCCAGCGAATCCTTTTTAAAATAAGGCTATCGAAGAAAGTACACTTTCGAAAGAGCAGCATCCATTTTTGAGAACATTTGTATTCTGACTTTTTACATGTGACTGAATCTTGCCAATGATAACTTTTAGGTTTCAGCCCAGTGGTATGCCGCAGAAAACAGGCATTGATGAATAGCTCTTATTACTTAAGGAAGAAAAGAAAAT
This sequence comes from Noctilio leporinus, assembly GCA_004026585.1. Taxonomy (NCBI): domain Eukaryota; kingdom Metazoa; phylum Chordata; class Mammalia; order Chiroptera; family Noctilionidae; genus Noctilio; species Noctilio leporinus. The sequence continues at coordinate 17,704 of PVIW01002705.1, read as the reverse complement.
GAAACCGGCTGTCTCTAGTTCGAGGTCACCGGCGTAGCAGAGCCGGCCTTGACCTCTGGAAAAAAAAAAGAGGAAAAAGAGGCATCACGTACTCATGGCCTTAAAATACCAAAAAAAGAGAAAGCTTTCACTTCTGGAACTTTTCATGGCTTTTATGCTGGTCCAGAAACGGAGGCAAATAAAACCTGTTAGTGTTTTTTTTGTTTGTTTGTTTGTTTTGTTTTGAATTTCCTCGGACAATGAACTCTGCTCATTACACGGGCCAGCCTCACGCTGCATGTTTCGTTCTGCCCAGGACCTGGCAAGACCCAGAAAACCGGAGTCAGCCAGGAGGCAGCCACCTCCCGCCGTCGGCCGGTTCGCGCCATCTGAAGCGCCCGGTCTGCTACTTATCACGACTCCAGTCGTGCCCGACGCAGTGAACAGGAGGCAAGGGTGCGTCCTGGCATCCTTGGCAGGATCGATCGACTAGCTTAAAAGCCCATCTCCCCAGCAGAAGAAAGTGCGGAGCAGCGCGCAGAGGTTAAATGGACACTTTCATTGCTGATGGTGCATTAGGAACCTAACGCCAGATGATGGCAGCGTGGGACGCGGCTGGCGGGGACCCTGCACAGCGCACGGTCAGGGAAATCAGTTTCCATTGGGGGGGGGGGGGCGGGCTGTTAAAAATATCAGGCCCAGGAACTGAGAGGAAACACTGGGGCTGCGGCCACGTAGGTGACTGTCTCAGCCGAAGGTAATTCTTCCTCCGACACTCCACCTCCAGTGCGGAATTTAGAGCCCACCAACTCGGCAGGTTTTATGTTTCATTTTTTAAAAGCCTCGCCCAAGGGTTTGCTTATTGATTTGAGTGGAGGGACAGGGGAAATATCTATGGATTGACCCCACCCCCCGTGCGCAGCCTGACCGGGAATCGAACCCACAGCCTTTTGGGGTGCTGTTTTCAGGGAGCAATAAAGGACCAGTCTTCGGCCCCATAAACAGATGTGTTTCCTGGGCCCCATTTTTCCTCCCTTGCCCAGAAACAGCGAGAGTTTTGAGGTCCCGGGGGGAAGCACCCAGTGGACAGCCAGTGCATTCCTGAGTATCTGAGTGACAGGAGAAGACAGTGCCACTTGGCACAGGGAAGCCCTGGGGGCCATCCGGGGGCCCCACTTCCTCCCCGCGGAGGAAACGCAAAAATGCTGGCTCGGGGTAAAAAGGAGGGGTGCTCTTCCTGGGACCCGCTCTCTTTAGTTGCCACCGGACCCTCACAGCCCGTGGCTTCCGGCCCCTGCAGGCCTCTCCTCCAAGGGTGGAGTTATGTCATTAAATAAAGGTCATAGGCAGGACTTGAGGGGTGCAGGGGGCCTGATTCCATGGGCAGAGGGTCCGAGGCCAGGGCCGTAGCGGCAGCAGTCCTGGCTTTGGGGAGAGGCAGACAGACTTACAAAGAGCACGGAGCTTCCTACAAATGCACCCGCATCCACAAGAAGGAAGGCTGCTAAGAACCCCTTCAAAAGGGGGGTGCTGCCTTTCAGAGGATGGGGCAGCGATGAGCCCCTCTGGTGCGGTGACTTCACACGGGAGCGCCCACCGTCCATGAGAGGGTGAATTAAAAACAAACAAACCCCTCAACTGACCATTTGTTCACCAGCTGAAGAGCTACAGGAGAGTGTGGTCACCCCAACGTGGACAGACGGTGTGAGGTCTCATCCCGTGAACGTTGCGGGCCCGACACGTCATGTGCCTGATAACCCGGGTCCTTGGCCTTGCGTGGAATCGCTCGCTACCTGACCTCCTAGCACGCGCACACGGGGAGGCACGGGACAGGACGGGTCGGAAACACGTAGATCAAAGGTTCAGCGCTTCTGCCAACTGGACATCTCGGATCCAAAACGTACACGTGTACGTGGGACAATGAGGTTCAGTTTTACCCAATTTCACTGCTTCCGAGATGACATTCTTCTCCAGCGACATAAAAGCCTGTACACTCCGTGCAGGTATATTGCTCTTTTCAAAGCTAAATTTACTCGGGCGGCTTTGGTTCGTACAACGATGTGGGTTTCAGGTGTACAAGTCTGCAACACGGCACCTGTGACGTGCATTGCGTGCTCACCAAGTCTAGTCTCCCTCCATCCATCGCCACGTATGTCACCCCCTTCACTTTCTTCACCTCCCCCACCTGGTCCTGGTGCATCTCAGAGTCCCCAAGGCCTGGCAGGTGCTGTGGTCCTCAGCTGCGCTGCGTGGGGCAGTAACAGTTCCTGAGGGTATTGGGTTGGCCAAAAAGGTCGGGCGATTTTCTCGTAACAATCAGAGACACGTTTTCCATTTTCACCCGTAACTTGGTTGATTTGGATAGTTTGGTATGTTGGCCATCTCCCACTAGGGGCTTCCAGTGGGGAGAGGCCAGGGGGTGCTGCTATCTTCCAACATGTCAGACACCCCACAGCAGTGAAGCATTTGCCCAAAATGTCAGTCGTACCGAGAAGCTTCACGAACCACTCCTGACGTGTCCAGTGAGTCACAGCACCTTCTCCACGCACAGCCCATATCGGTCGTGCATTCCATTTCCGTTTTTACCCTTCTCACAATAAAAAAGCATAACGATCAACGGCTGCGCACAGATTCACCAATTTTGATTTTTTTTTTTTAAATGGCACACGGATACGACAGCGGTCACAATACAATCTAACAAACTTGTTTCAAACGAAGTTAAAGGCAGCCAGGGGCTGCTCGAGCCCCTATATGGAACACGACCAAAGAAACTGTCTGGCCGACCCAGGAATGATTATTCCGAAGAAGCCGTACCTAGAAACCAAGGAATGAAGAAGCGCTTCTCATTTTAAATCCACCCAACAGCGATTTCCCTCTTCTACCCGCAGAAAAGACATGACCTTGGTCCCCTCCTGTGGAGATGGACTTTGTGTCTATACCGCCCTGGGGTGGGTGGTCATTTGGGGTTCCTGAGAAGCGGCCCCCTGCCTGGTCAAGGAGCTGAGGGGATGCAGAAGGAGCTCTGACCGACATTGTCACCCTTACCAGCTCCTGGTCTCCTAACTCACACGTTGGGTGCTCTCCCTACCCACCCACCGGAGTCGAACAGCCCAGTGCCCAGATTCCCTCCCATCCAAGGAGTGAGAGAGGACAGCTGGACCTCTCAGGGTAACTGAAATATCCTGGTGGCATTGCAGGAAGCCATTCTGCTGGTTCGCCAGCCATCTTCAGAGCTGAGGGCACGGCACTTACGTCCCCCTTCCTGCGGCCTCGTGCGTGGACGTGCGAATTGTTCACGGGCTCCCCATGGGTGGCAGGAGCCCTTCACTGCTTCCGAACGTGGTTGCCAGGTGGGAGGGTCACACGACGTGGGCATTTTGCCTGAAGAGATGGCAGAGGGTGAGTCATCGTTTCCCGTGTCTCTCGGTGACAGGCGGGCACGTCATTCCTGCTCAGAACTCCCCCGCCAGCTTCACCTCGAACCTGGTTCTGCTGGCCCCCGGGACACATGGCTTTTCCATGACGCAGCAGCGCTGAAAATGCAAACCTACGTGCTTTAAATATAAGGAGCCGGGGCACTGGCTGGTGGCACAGTGGATAAGATGCCGGCCTGCAAACCTAAAGGTCGCTGGTTCGATTCCCAGCCAGGGCACATGACCAGGTTGCAAACCAGGTCCCCAGCCAGGTCCCTAGCTGGAGGCAGGTGAAAGGCAACCACGCATGGATGTCTCTCTCCCTCTCTGCCTCTCTCTATTCCCCTCTCTCTAAATATAATAAAATCTTTAAATATATATATATATATATATATATATATATATATATATATATGGAGCCATCTCCAGAATCTTAATTATTCTGAAACTTGACTTGGGGAGACCCACGCCCACGCCCCCGTGTTGCAAGGCGGCTGAACGGCAGGGGAAAGAATCTGCGTAAATTCTGGGCTTCACGTATGGTGAGAGGGTTGCCTACCATGCCCTTGACCTTCGTCCCCAGACAACTAACATGTGGGGTTCTGGCATTTTACAAATACTGCCACGCACCCCTGTTTCTCTGGCGGGCAGCCCCAAGCGCGGCCACAGGGCCCTGCCCCGTCAGCGTCACTGAGGTGGTGACAACCTGGGCGCCTATCCGAGCTCCCCTGGCCTCTCCCTGGCGTCTCCTGTCAGCCGTGCGCCCAGGATGCGTGGCTGGACCTGCGTCGTGAATTGGGTGTGAATAAGCCCCCCAGAAGTGGCTGAGTCCCCTTCCTACAGGGCCAAGTGTGAAGGCTTTCTCCTTCCTTTGTCTTCTTTTTTTTTCATTTGTGGCATTTCTAACCCTCACCCTAGAATATGTTTATGGATTTTAGAGAGAGAAGAAGCATGAGAGAGAGAGATCAATGTGAGAGAGAAACAAGGTCAGTCACCCGCCCCCGTATACACCCTGACCAGAGATCAAACCGCAAACCTAGGTGTGCACCCTGACTGGGGATCAAACCGGGGGCCCCTTTTGGTGTAGGGGTGACGCTCCCACCGCTGGCCCACCCGGCAGGCGTGAAGGCTTGTGAACAAGTCTGCCAGTCGCTTTTTTCCAAGACCCGGCCTAGCGTGGCCAGAGGAGAGGTGTCGCTCTCGGTGCCGATACCACAGCAGGGTGACCCTCCTTCTCAGCGAGGTTCTGCATGCTCGGTCTGGTGGCAGCAGCTCGGTATTCGGGCGGCCTCATGCCACCTGCAAACGGTTCTTCAGCACCTGCTGCCCGCTGAGGACCAGGGGCTCCTCCGGGAACAAACAGCACTTGCCAGATGGGGTTAGAGGGGCAGACAAGAAACAAATAAGAAACAAGAAACAAGAAACGGTGTGTCACTGTGACCAGCATCCTAACCAGGGAGGCGCGTGCCAGGGAGGCAACGACCTCAGACTCCCCCCCGCCCCCCGAGGAGCCAGAAAGATGAGCCCAAGAATATTCTAGGCAGACAGAAGTAGCCCAGCCCTGTGCGGGGAGGGTCAGGTGCAGGGTGGCAGGGCAGAGAGAGGGAGAGGAGTGTGTGTCCCTGCAGTGTCCCTTGGGCCATGGTGTTGAGGATGATGCCCTCCCAGGGGCCATGGGAATCCGTGACCAGGAGGGTGCATGACATCACCTCTGGATGCAGAAAATGTCCCTTCCTCTTTGGAGTAGAGGACAGGGGGCAGAGCAGCTTGGAGGTGACAGGCCCCGGCCAGATGGTTGGACCATGATGGCCCAGGTGTAGAGGCATCGGCTGCACTGCGGTCCCGCATGTTAAATCCCCACGATGAGGTCCTGGCGGTGCGGCAAAGGTGGGTGTCCAGGATGACCGCTGGGTTCTGCGTCCCCAGGAAACAATGTCACCAATCTTGGAGGAAACCATCACCTTGACCCGCGTCGGACTTGGTTCCCAGGCCACTCCACTCAGCCTCCGCCATGGAACGCCTCACGGTCCCCAAAGTGTAGCACTAGCTCTCCCAGGTTACCAGTAATCAATTAAAGAAACACCCTCGGTGATGTCCGGAAACGCACACCAGCCCCGCAGTCAGAGGGCACAAGACGTCTCTTGCACCATCTGAGTGGTTCCCGAACCCTCGGCGTTTTAAACAAGATTCTGACCTCGGCGGCAGCATATCACGGACAAGAAAGGACTCTTACATATTTCATGCGGTTCTATTTTTCTGAGAAAGGTCTTCAGAGATCAGTTTTCTGAGAATAGTTTCCTGTAAGAACTTAAGAAAGTCAACGTTGTCTTAGAGGGAATACGTAGTAATCATGTATTGTGTATATTATACGTGTATACGTATGTCATGTACCTCTGTACACGTATGTTTCTGAGCAAATCACATCACTTTCCTTGGCCTCACCTTCTTTCGTAATGGAGTACTGGGATCGCACGTTTCCTACCTTCCTTTAGTTTTCTAGATTTTTTAAAAAAATATTTTATTTCATTACTTTTGGAAAGAGGGGAGAGAGAGAGGCAAAGAGGGAGAGAGACATCCACGTAGGGTTGCCTTTCACCTGCCTCCAGCCACAGACCTGGCTGGAGACCTGGTTTGCAACCTGGTTATGTGCCCTGGCTGGGGATCGAACCTGCGACCTTTGGGTTCACAGGTGCCTTATCCACGGTGCCACCAGCCAGGGCTTTCTAGATTTTTCAACTCAACTTTTTTCACATTAGTGCTTCCACCCAGCAGTAAAAGAATGCTAACTGATATTTTCCCCTTGATGGTAAAGCATTGGGGGAGGAAGAAAAGAAAACCTTGTGGGTTTGGGAGTCCGCCCTCTGACAGGCGGTGTGTGTGTGTGCGCCCATGTGCGTGCACGCATGTACGCATGGGTGTTTGGGTAAAATCTCATGAGTAGTCGCAGCATCTGTAACACCTGCTTGGGAAGCATTTTGTTTCTACCCACTGAATGGCTGAGCAACCAACAGAGAACCTTACTCGCTTCTTTGAAGTTACTCACGGCAGGCTCCAACCGTAGAATTGTCCGGCTGCAAAGTCAGAGAATTCTTCCCCCCGGTCCCCTCAAATCTCTCAGCGCCCCATGTCCACCCCTCTCCACGGAGACAGTAACACTCGAGCTTTGGTTCAACCTGTTAGAGCAAGCTCACACTTGTCCTAATAGTCCTTCAATCCGGACAGCAACTGTTCTCGCCAGCGACAGCCAACTAGACAACAAGCCTTTCTTCTTTCAACTTTATTGACTTTCTTGGGTGAACTTGGTGAATGAAACTAAACAGGGTCCAAGGGTACATTTGCATGTTGCATCCTCTGTGTGTGGCATTATCTGTTCGCAGCCTCAGGTCATACAGTTGACCCCCCCTTAACCCCTTTTTCTGCCTGCCCCCCACTCCTTCCCTCTGGTCACCCCCTTACTGTCGCCTGTGTCTGTGAGTGTTTGGTCATTTGTTTGTCTTGATTGCTTGTTGGCCGCCTTCAGAGTTCTGTGTCACGTGTGGGTTTCATCATCATGCCGTTCCTGATTTTTCCATCCGACTTATTTCACTTAGCATGGGACCCTCGCGCCCACCCGTGTTGCCACCAGTGACGGCGTTGCATCTCCTCGCACGGCTGAGCGTGTTCCACGGTGCGTGTACCACGTGCTGTCTTCTAGTTATCCGTCAGAGCACACTCAGGTCGCCTCCGTGACTTGGCCACCGTGAATAACGCTGCGGTGAACACAGGGGTGCGCATATCTGTACGAATAAATATTTCAAAAGTTCAGTAGACCCCTCGAAGCAGAATTGCTGGGTCCTATGGCAGCTCTATCTTTACTCTTCCGAGGGCCCTTCGCACTTACCTGTGGTGGCCGTGCTGGCCCGCATTCCCCCCAGCAAGGAGTGAGAGTAGAACCCCATCTCCCTGGTCCCTGCATTTCCCAAGGGCTCAGCATTCCACCTGGAGGCTCTCAGGATCCTCTTTCCCCCACAAAGGGGGGAAGAAGAGGAACAAGGGGGTGGAACGTTGGGACGTGTAGGCCAGGTGGGCTTCAGAGCTGGAGAAAAGCAGGAGGGGAGAGAAAGCGCTTTTCACCAGGCTGCATTACGTGTTACAAGATTCTTCTGGAAACTCTAACGAATGAGACGCAGAAGTCCCTTGCCGGTGAAACGAGGAGTCGTTGGGAAACTTGGAGCTGGAGAAATTCTGTTCGGTGCAGGACATGGGTTGATGGACACAGAGGGATAGTTCAAGGCTTACCCATCAGCGTGGCTGGTCCCACGGACAACAGAGAAATTTAAGCATCTTTCACGGAGCAGCACCAAGGGGACAGTCGTGACTGTAATAAACAAAGGTGCTGATTCCGACTATGGGCTTCCTTAGTGCCGGTGAAAACCTGTCACTGATGCTTTTTCAACCCACATCAAGGGGTGTCAGAGGACTGACTCACAGCTGAGCATCTTTGCCCACCCTTGATGGTGCGCGATCTTTAGGGTCAGAGAATGGCGAGGCTGGGGTTTGGTTGCCAACGGTCAGCGACCTGCCCCTCACATGCAGAAAGTCGCTGAATCTCCCCAAATGCCTCCTTCGTACCTGAAGGGTGGGGTAACGATGCCCTTCGACCCTTTCAAGGATCCGGTAAGATGAGGCAAAACGGAGCAGCTGCTATGGAAAGCACACTTTCAGGAGCACCCAGGAGGGGTTTCTTGCCCCCCTTTTCACCCTGTGTGGTTCAGCGTCCCCCAGACCTTTCTCACCATGCCAGGAGAGCGGGATGCCCCCCAAAGGGACGTGAGCACTAAGTGGTAGAAATGTCATCATTGGCTCAGGTGGTTATTTGTCAGACACCTGCCTTTTCCCCGGGTTCCCCGCCGCCGGCTGGTTCACTATGGTGATGATTTATTTAACGTGCTTAGAAATTTCAGGAGGGAAACACGTGGATGAGTAATCAATAGTAATAAACAGTCTCCCGTTCGGAAGTCTCACTCGGGATTATTTCTCTTCATCCCACCGGTTGCAGCCCATTTAAAAGCCGGTGTCATGATAAACTTGTGATGCTTAATAGAATTAATAATCTCACGGGCACTTTCCCATCGATAATCCTCGACTTGTTTTCTGTAGCCTGGTGATTCCCAGTAAATACATCAAACTGAATCAGAGCCTCTGTTTTTAAAACAGTGGAGTGGTTTTTTTTTTTTTTTTTTTTGGCTACTATTAAAGATGCCAAATTGATCATTTAGAAAATTGGCTGCCCGAAGAGGCAGGGTGTAATCAATGAGTCAGAGGGTCAGACCCTTTTTCATGCTTTGTGGGGGTCCCGTGCTCTTCCAGGCCCCGGGAACTGCTTCTTTCCTCAATTTCCACTCAGAGGAGACAGGGAGGAAGACCCTCATCCCCTATCTTGACTCAGGAATAAAGGGGGTTGACACAGCCTCTGTTTCAAGGACGGCATCGTTTTGTTCTGATGTCAAGTCCAGAAACGCTGCCCTGGTTGAAATCGGCCAGCAGGTGGGCTGAAAGGAAGGAGAAAATGTGACCCGGGAAAGGGTCTGTTTCTCTAGACTCTAAGTAAGACCTGGGTGCCCTCCCGGGGACAGAAGAACCTGAATTAGCGTTCAGAGTGATTTTAAAAATAACGTACATCACTCTTGAATAGCACTTGATATCTTTTAAAATACGTTTTATCACCATAAGGAGGTGGCGGAAGAGAGGTTTCTGGTTCAGTTCCCGCCTGGGTCCTGGTCCTTCGGGTCTTAGCTGAAGGCCATGAACTTGGGCCACAGCCTGTCAGACCTTGAATGTCTTATTTTACGACTGAGAGGCTCAGACTAAATTGGAAGAAGCTTGGCCAGCCCCCTCCCCAGCTTAAGGGACTGTTGCAAAAGCCATCAGATGCTCAGCCACCTTGTGTCCTGTCCCTGTGCTTCTCTGACTCCTCACTGAACAACAAAGATCAAGAGCTGCAGTTTTCAAAAACTGCCAAGAGGTCCATATTGATTTTCTGGTTCGGAGTCTGACAGTGTGGGACAGGAGGCCACGTCAGCAGGCAGGAGCCGGGCATGTGGGGATGACCACGTGAGATGGCCACATGAGAGGCCACGTGAGGTGGCCACGTGAGAGGCCACATTAGGTGGCCACGTGAGATGGCCACGCTCACTCCAAGACCAGGCTGCGCAGGAAGCCGGAGCAGCGCACTGGAGTCCAGCATTAGGAAGCACCCGGCCACTCCAGGGACAGGGTTGCATGCGTCTCAGGGCCCTGCATCCCCATCCCATATCAACATGGGCACAGGTGTAGGAGGACAGAGAGGGAGACGGAGTCAGACTCATGTGAGGCTACAGGACAGGGAACTTGGGACCCCGTGGTGCCGCCCACACAGTGGGGCATGCGGTTTGCTGTCCAGGCTCTGCAAATGTGATGGTCGCTGATAGAAAGTTCACGCTTCTGTCTTACATGTACAGACAGTACGATTTTATGGCTCTTCCCCTGGATGTTTCGTATGGTAATGAGTCTGCCTTAGCTTTCATAACATTTGCATTTACAGCGCTGGAAGGTCAGGTCAGGTACTGAAGCAAAATAGAAGCCATTCGTCACCTTGAAAAGGGTGATTCGTGAAAATGCGAGGACCCACCGGGGCGCAGGGGCGCCATCTGAGGTGGGCTGTGAGGGGGGGCGGGGGGGCCCTGGCGTGTTACACACGCTGTTCAGGGACAAACCCGTCTGAACCCTGTGTGCTCCTAGACTCCAGTCTGTGACACACTGGAGTCTTCCCCTCCCCCACTCTTCCCCTCCCCCACTTCCGCTCCAGTCCTGTGGGTCTTCTCTGCCTGTCTCTGCTTCTCTTACCTCTACCCAGGACCACCCAGCCCCTTTCCTCTAGACTGTTTTCCAACCCCTGCTGTGAGATCACACACCAGGGGGGTCCCACAGCCTGGGACAGGTCTGGGAGCCCCCTGCCCCCACCAGGACTGTCATAGGTCAACCTCGGAAAGGTGACAGTCAGTAGCTTATTTACATGTCAAATCTCTGAGTATATCCATGGCCTCAAGTGTCAGTGGAAATCTTTGCAGGAAGCCACCTTCCTAATCCACCCACCCAGGAGGCACATGGCGTCCTGCCCGGGTTTCTTACAGAGAGAGCGGAAGCTGCTAGTTTGCGATGTGATGAAAATCACCTGGCTTTTCAGGATGGGCCACCCACCCCCCCCACCCCAGGCAAAGGTGGCCTTCAGGAGAGTAGGAGCCAGGAGGGACCTGGTGGGCAGGACATGGGGTGAGTGGAGAGGATGGGGGGTGGTGCTGGAAACCCCGCTGTCTCACAGGCGTGTCCCCCATGGGCAGGGTGGGCCATCGAGTGCAGACAGAGAACCCGCCATCCTGGGTGGCTGGCAGCCAGCCCAGAACCTGGAAACAGCACTGGGGTGGGGGCACACCTGTCCAGGCAGGTCATCTCTGGGCTGGAGCCATGATCCCATGACAGCAGGGCTCTGGGCACCTGGGGGTGCGGGTCAGCCTCGCTAACACTGGAGGGACGGTGAGCCTTGCGAAACTGGGTAGGAGCAAGCTGGCCACCATCTGTGCGGCCACCCCGTCCAATCGTGTCTCTTCCTGGCCTCACAATAGACACATGTCATGACGGGCAGCTCTGCACCCAGGTGCCCGGTCACCTCTGTCCTCATCGGACAGCCGTTCCCCATCAGCTCAGTCGTCACCGCTGAGTCAGGGGGTGTTTCCATCGGGAAACTCTCCTCTTTGTTCTTCTTTCCTCTGCCCTTTCTCTGCGGTGGCTGGGGACAGGTCTGCCACCATAAGGGGGCGTCAGTGTGATCTTGGCCAGCAGGTGTCTCAGGGGGGTGGGTGACCCTCTTGAATGTTAGACACTGGTGACTGGGAGAACCCCGGGACCTTTCGATGGCCGGTCCCTGCCAAGTGGGGGGTCAGGCTTCATGCAGACAGGGAGAAATCAGGGGGAGCCTTTTCCACCAGAGTGATGTGTTATTTGGTATTTTTAATGGCACCGCCTGCCACCCAGGGAAACAATCCAAGCTGAAATATTGATCTGCTCACGTGGGGGGACAGTTTGATCACTGGCATCATAAATAACGTTTTCATTTGCCGTGTGATTTGGCTCAGGTGCGATTGACAGCCAAGGCCAAGAAGGACGTTTCTCATCAGGTACGAAGGTGTGGATTCTTGAGTCTGCAGTGCGAAGCCAGAAATCCTATTGACATGTATTACAGTACGATTTGCTCTAAAACTGTTAACAGCTCCCAGGAAGTGGAAAATTCTTCCTCCTTTAAAGTGAAATTGATGAGCCTTGGCTGGGCAGCCCTCTCTCTATATCAATACATTTTAAAAAGTATTTAAATTAAATAGACAGATGACTAATGCCCTAAGTTTGAGTCAATAGAGTATCTGATTCACTCTTTACAACAACCTAACAAGGAAATGCCACTGTTCTTACCATGGCTTACTTTCATATGGTACATTTTTAAATTTGTATATGTGTTCGTAGGTGGTATGCTCATGCATAATGCGATGTAATACATTATTGTATTGACACACAATCTATATGCGTATTGATGATCTTATTATTAGGCGTTCGGTATCTTCACTATTTCATTTCACGTGCTTTTTCCCACCCCCCTCTTGTTTGATCCTTATGAAAATCTTTCACACCCAGTGGATAGATGTTACAATCCCCCAGAGCTAGGGAAGAGTTTCCCCAAAGTTCTGCCTGGTCAGCAACAGGTGAGAGTGGATTCCAATGTCGAGCCCCTCTCTCAAACTCACACACGTCTTTGATCTGAGCCACACAGAACCATTCCCACGATTATCATCATTACAAGCTTCTGGGTTTGCCTTTCAAAGCTAAGGGAAGCCGTGCCTGACTCGAGAGACAGTTTCTGCAGGAGGTCCAGCCAGGGCCTTTCTAACAAGCGCTGAGAGAGCGTTTTAAATGGATTTATTTTCTTTTGGTAATGGAGGTTCTGTATTTTTGAGAAACATGACAAAACAAGGCCCTCCACCTCCTCCCTGCAAAAGAACCTGCTTGCTGTCTGTTGGCTTTTAATTCCTTCTTTATACGTGCATTTTTCTGCAAGGAGGGTTTACGTAGCTTGTGGATTTTCAGCATCAACTCTGATATTTTCATCTCTGCATGTAGCTGTGTTTATGTCCCATGATGTCATTCTAGCACATTTTAAGATCCTCCCTGCATAGATTATTGTTATCCATAAATGCCAGCCTTTAGAAGACATTGACTCCCCGACAGCAAGTCATAGAAATGGAATAACCTACTGTGGAGAACCCCTGACCTGCAGAGATCCCCTGGTCCCACAGATGAAATGAACTTTCCCCGGCAGCTTGTGTTAGGGGAGAGAAGGCCGGCTAATGTCTGAAAGACGAGAGCCTCTAGTGCCTCTCCCCAAAGGTATTTATTGAGTACCAACTGCGGGCGGTGCATGTACATTTTGTTGTAAAGGAAGAACTTTTTATAGAACAGGATTCACTATGTTTCTACAACAATGGAAAGAATGTGGAGATCTTGCCCCAGGACATGGTCAACTAGACCAGGAGGCACCAAGGTGGCTCATTAAAAACAGGGCGGGTAAGGAAGGTTTAACACCTGTGATTACAAAAACAAGTCAAGGATGCTTGCTGGCTTCAAAGGAAGTATAGGAAGTTCTCATGGCCAGATCCCCACTGGGGGGTCCTCTGATCACGACACAGGGCTTGTATGTACCCAGCCTTCCCGGTTTTCTGGTCGGGTCTTACAGACTTGGCCTGGCCCCGCCACCACTGCAGGAGGACCTTGACAATCTACTGCATTTTTGTTTGTTGGTTGGTTGTTTTTGTTTTTGTTCTTGTTGGTTGGCCAGCCCTGCCCAACGGTGCATGTGGATTTCATCTGAGCACAACCCGCAAGGTTTTCTCTTTGGGGGATTATTTCTTCTATGTGAAGACCAGGAGTAGAAAATGACCATTTAGTGCTCTGTCTTCCATCCGGTGCCTCCCCTAAGGCAAGATGACAGAGAGTGAAATAACTGTAGCCCATTAACAACAGCTGTCTGCTGTGAAATTGTAAACATTGGAGCAGGAGTTAGAGGTGGTCAGATCCTGTACCCTGCATGTTCACTGGTCCATGTTTTCTGTGAACACTCCCTCCGTGTGCCTGGGCAGAGATCTGTCCTCCATCCTCACCATGTTCCCACCCAATTTCTTCAGGGACTAGTGCCATTTCCTCCAATCTTGCTGATGGGTATAATGACCATCCCCATATTTTCTTATTAACAAATCAACAGTGACAGCTGTTCCATTTTTGCCAATGTATCTTAGGATGGGCAGTGAGATTCAACCATTCAATTCACTAGCAAGGTGCACACCTTGAAAGGTGGTCACGTGCTGGGCATTTCCGTGATGCCCTGGGTGGGACCAATACACCATGGGGTACTAAACAGGCTGTGATATTCAGGAAGTCAAAGTGAGAGAGTGGCAGACTGGCTCCTCTGAAGGTCATGACCTCACTTGGTAAAACATGGGGCAGTTTCATTCATAAAAATATGGGTTAAAACCTCCTTTATCATTTAAGCACATTGTGTTTTAAACCATTGGAGAAGCACAGAGAAAACATGTTATAAAATAGCAGGTAATTCAATGAGCTTGTATGTATGATAAAAGTTGTCTTTTGGCCTTGTGGAGAAAACAAACATATTCTTTTCTTTTCTTTTTTTTTTTTTTTTTTTTTTTTTTTTTCCAATGTATGGTTGCTTTTCATCTGCCTCCAGCTACGGACCTGGCTGGAGACCTGGCTTGCAACCTGGTTATGTGCCCTGGCTGGGAATCAAACCAGTGACCTTTGGGTTCGCAGGCTGATGCCTTATCCACTGTGCCACCAGCCAGGGCCAACAAACATATTCTTAATCATGTTTTCCTTTAAAGTGTGATTAATTAAGAGTGCCTTTCTCCCTTTCCCTGTTTTAGGCAAACCTTCTACATTCTTACAGATCCAACTCCATTCCCATCTTCTCAGAAAAGCCTTCCTCATTTAGCCTTGTCCCCATTGATTCATTCCTCCTCAACATTTTGTTACGTTTGACTGAATATCATATTTTACTAGCACTTGATTGTTGTTATTCTATATATATATATATATATATATATATATATATATATATATATATATATATATTTTACCAAAAGGAAACATCCATGTATGTTTCATCTGCCTCTCACATTAATATTTCAGTTGGAAAAGGCCCTGCTGGCTGAAAATGTCAACATCAAACCTAATGAAGGAACCACCTGTGCCTTTGCTCTAAGATATCACCAGGGGTGGGGGGAGGTCCTCTGGTTGTTTTTATCTCCTGGGATTTATGGGGAGTTGAGTTTTTGACAGATGGTTATTAAACCTTTGTGTTTGATGAGCCCATCTTCTTCCTCTTTTAACTCAGAGAGGAAAAAGAAGCTAATGGGAGGCTCAGAAGCCATGCTTGCCTTTTCAATAATACTGTTTCAGCCGTTAGAATCTGCAGCCATTCCCTCTTTCAGGGAAGACTGAAAAATGCATGGCAGCCATAGCAGCAAACTATGGAGTTCAAGAGAAGTAAGTTGTTATAAGTTTCTTAAGTTTATGTGAGTCATTTTAATATTGACTTTATATAGTCTATGGGAAATAAAGGTGCAAATTATAATAACCAAGGAAACAAGCAAAAGAATACAAAGGGTCGTACCTTAAAAGCCAATGAAGGGAATTAAATATGAAATGCTAAAATGATTCCAGCCACCCCAAAGAAAGTAGAAAAGAAGGAATAGAAAAAGAGTAAGCAGGACACATAGGAATATACCAGTATGGGAAACTGAAAACTAAATTTATCAGTAATTACCTTAAGGGCAAATGGATTAAGCATCACAATTAAACACCAGCAATGATCATATGGAATTCACTTTCAATACAAAGATACAAGTAGGTTAAACAGGGAAGAATGGTAAAAGATACACCATGAAGCCAGGAAACATTTAAAAAATAGTAGCTGTAGCTATCTTCATATCAGACAAAGTAGACTTCAAGATGAGAACATTATGGAAGACCAAGACAGATGTTCAATAATAATAAAACAGTTAGTAGAAAGTCAAAAAATAATAAACATGTATGTATCTAGTAACAAAGCTTTGAAATACATAAAGCAAAAAAACTGACAACTGAAAGGACAGTGGATAGGTTCATAAATTGCTGGAGAGTTGAACTTCTTTTTCTCAGTAATCGATTGAACAATTAGGCATAATTTCAGTAAATACATAGACTTTAAGTACATTATTCATTTAACTGATATTTATGGATCACAGCCCAACAATTGTAGAATAGACATTCTTTTTTTTTTTTTTTTTTTTTTTGAACCATGCCAGCAGCCCATATTTAATGATTCATGAGTGGTCAAAAAGATTTACAAGGCCCATTATTATTACTATAACCACACATGTGAAATATCATTTAGTGCCATGGAGTGAAAAGAACCGTTTTATATATACTTAAAAATTACAAACACATACACAGATACTCTCTCAAGTGTTCAAGCTTTGCTTCTACAAAAGCAAGAGGCATTGGGCTGCAGGAGTCCCAACATACATAACACGTGGAAACATCGCAAGCATAAAAACCGTACCTAAGTTGCAAAAATAAAGTTTCTTTCTTCAAACATTTTGACCTGGGCTCAAGCAAAGCAAATGATGGACAACAATGATTTTTCATGTTTAACACTCCAGAACAGGAAAGGGTCAAAGATACAGCAGTCCTGGGAACTGGCAAGGTTAGAGGCATGAATAATGCATTTCATTCTCACCCCCCACCCCCACCCCCAAAAAAATGTCTACAGCATATCTTTCTCATCCTGACTCTCAAATATTACAGAGTCATAATACTATACTCAACAGCAAGGTAAGCCAGAATAAACTAAATGATTTTTTAAAAAAGAAAGAAAGAAAAAGACAAAAACGAAACATCATTATTTCAAACAAGGCATTACTGACCTTAGTCTCTTTACCTAATTTCACTAGTGCAAGAACATCGTTTACCTGAAAGATCGTAAGTCACAATTGTAGCGTACTCATACAAAACAATTTACTTTTTTGTATTTCAAAAGTGCCACATAATCATTAAAAAGGAAGAAGGCAACACACACTAGTGAAAGACAGTTCGTCTCCATCTCTTGTCAATGAAGAAAGGATGGAGCGATTCTTTGATTCCAGGTCGGAAGGGCGTTCTCTGGCCAATGCCCAAGGCCTCCAATTTGGACCAGTCGAGCTGAGCATTTCTTGGATGCTGTGCTCCTAAGACAGGACTGTCTGTTATCGGCCGCAAGTGGCTGCCGGGCAGGTTGAAGGCGTCCGCAATCGCACACACCATCTTGTACTTTGTCACCTGTTCATTGCCAGACCAGCGGCCACATCTCTGACATGCGTGCGGAGCTCTATTTAAATATGACGGTCACAGCACGCTCCTTTTCAACTTCCCCACACGGAACAGGGATTCTCAACACAGCAGCCCCTCAATGGTTCTCCAGGACAGCCTTTTCTCCTTCTAGGTTTGTTTGGCCATACAGATTTAGGGGACATGGTATGTCGTCCTCTCTATAAGGGGGATTTGTTCCATCAAATACATAACCTGAGCTAATAGAGATTAGAAATGCTCCAGCTGCAGCTGCTTCCTTTGCTAAATTCCCAGAAGCACCCACGTTCAGTTGAGCAGCAGCATCTGCTTGATTTTCTACAACATCTGGTCTGCTCTCCGCTGCAGAAAACAGTTCGGGATGGCTTTCAGCCTCCGCCTCCCCCTGGCCCAGACATTCTTTTAAAGTACAAGTGGAACACATATTGTATAGAGCTATAATATGTCTAAAAAAAATACCTAAAGGATTACATCTTACAGAGTATATTCTTTGCCCACAAGACAATTAGATTAAGAATAACAAACTCTTTTGCAAAAGTGCAAAATGTCTAGCAAATAAACAATACTTCCTTAACCCAGGGATCAAAGAAAAGTACAAGGGCAAGTTGATACATAACCTCAAGCTAAACGAGAATAAAAACCACACGTATCGAAGCTTTGGGTATGTAGTGAACATCATGTTTGTGGGGAAATTTATAGCTCCGAGGGTTTACACAGACGCAAGGAACATTTCAACCCAGCAGTAGAGGATGAAAAAGCATCGGTTAACCTTTTCATGAACCCTGGGAAACTCGTAATCAGGGACATCATCAAATTGCTTTCTTCCTCTTCCTCTTCCTCTTCCTCTTCCT
>PVIW01002704.1:7102-203153 GCA_004026585.1 Noctilio leporinus | reverse complement strand
AGTTTTCTTTGATGTGGCTGAGCTCACTGAGCTTCTCTATCATCATTCTTTTGAATTCCTTATCTGATATTCCAGGTGCCTCTGTTTCATTTTGTGTTCTTTCTGGGGATTCTTCCTTTCCTTTTGGTGATGGACTGATTCTTTTTTTCCCCATTTTGGGTGTCTGTTCTTGCTTGCTCTTTATTTATTTATTTTTGTTATTTCCTTGGGTTAACCTGCTTTGCTTCATTGCCTTAGTTGAGCACCCTTCTGTGATAGGATATTTGTAGAGTTCAGTGTTGCCGTCTCCCAGATTTTCTCCACTTGCTATTCTTGGTGTGTCCTTTATTTGGGCTGTCTGGTTGTATTCTGGGCCTGTGGGCTACTGTCCTGCTGGCCTCCTCTGCCTCTGGGCTCTGCTCTCCTGTGTCCAGATGCTGCCTGTTCCAATCCCTAGGGTCCTGAAGACGTCTCACACTCCTTATCCTGTCCTCTAGCTGCTTTGGTACTCGAGAACACCATCAGCACTGCTCTCTACTCTGTCGCCATCTTGGAGATCTCTATAATTTATTTTTAATAAGTTGTATATATTTCAGATATACAGCTTCTTAGGTTTCAGCATATGTATACACAACCAAACCATCACTATAATCAAGATAACTAACATTTCCATCAACTAGAAAATTTTCCTCTTGTCTCTGAGATGCATTTCTCTCTCCACCCTCATCCTTAGGTAACCACTAATCTGCCTTCTATCACTATCGATTAATTTGTATTTGTTAGAATTTTATCTTAATAGATTCACTTAACATGTATTCTTATTTTGTGTTTTTTTCCTCCCACTGGATATAATGATTCTGATATTATTCCATGTTTTTGTGTGTACCAGTAAGTTCTTTCTTTTTATTGCTG
The DNA here is from genome assembly GCA_004026585.1 of Noctilio leporinus. Lineage (NCBI taxonomy): Eukaryota > Metazoa > Chordata > Mammalia > Chiroptera > Noctilionidae > Noctilio > Noctilio leporinus. Next base: position 202,262 of record PVIW01002704.1, on the reverse strand, counting down.
AGTGATATTACATGTACAGATATAATATGTTTATTTGGTTACCAATTTGTAGCATTTTGGGTTGATTCTAGTGTTAAGCTATTAAAAATATAGCTGCTATGAGCACTTCTGTATAAGGTTTTATGTGGACATATGATTTTATTTTTCTTGGGCAAAATGCCCTATGTGTAGAATAGAAGGATCATATGAAAAGAACATATTTAACTTTTTTTTTTAAAGATTTTATTCATTATTTTTAGAGAGGGGTAGGGAGAGAGGCATAGGTAGACGTCAATGTATGGTTGCCTTTCACATGCCTCCAGCTACGGATCTGGCTGGAGACCTGGCTTGCAACCTGATTATGTGCCCTGGCTGGGAATCAAACCAGCGACCTTTGGGTTCGTAGGCTGGTACCTTATCCACTATGCCAGCAGCCAGGGTCCATATTTAACTTTTTAATAAACTATCAAAGCATTATTCAAAATGGTTGTAGCATTTTACATTTCCATCACTAACATATGAAAATCCCAGTTGCTCCAAATACTGACCAATTCAATAGTTGTGTAGTGGTATCTCATTGTAGTTTTAATTTGCATTTCTCTGATCACAAATGATGTTAAGCAAATATTTGGGTTCCAAAGCTTTTGTTTACTATTTAGTGTGTCCATAGTATTATTATTGAATTATAAGATTTCTTGTTTAATTCTACATACAAGTTCTTTGCTTGATATTTACTTCGCAAATAGTTTTTCCCAATCTGGGGTTTCTATTTTCTTTCTCTTTATGAAATTTTTTTGAAGGCTCTAAATTTCTAGTTTCCCTGATGTCCAATTGAACAAATTTTATTTTATTACTTATGCTTTTTGTGTTTTACATAATATATTTTAACTAGTCCACAATTACAAAGTTTATTGCTTTTGTTTTAATATAAGGGTTTTATTGTTTTAGGTTTTACATTTAGGGTTATTCTCCAGTTTAATATAATTTTTGTAGATGGTATGAGTAAAAAATTAATATTTTTTCTTATATAGATATCTAGTTGTCCCATAACTATTTGTTGAAAAGGCATTTTTTTCAAAAGGCATTGAGTTTCTTTGCCTATTTGTGGAAAATTGTTTTATCATATATCTGTGGATTCATTTCTGGACTCTATTCCATAAACATGTGTGTCTATCTTTACATTGATTACAATTAAACATAAAATTAATTTTGAAATCAGATAGGGTAGTTCTTTTTAAAAATTATTCTGGCTTTTCTAGATTCATTGCATTTCCATGTAAATTTTAGAATTGATGTGTTATTTAGTACAATAAAAAATTACTGACAATTTGATCATGTTAACTTTAAAGACAAATTTGGGGAAAAAATGCCAATTTAAAAACATGGAGTCTTTTATCAATGACCATGGTATATCTCTCCACTATTTGGATCTTTAATTTCTTTAAGAAATTATTTGTAGTTTTCTGTGTAGAAAAAGAGTAGACACCTTTCTGAATATGCTAAAATTTAGTGATATTATAAATGAGATTCTAAAAGCAAATAGATTATCCCATTTTTATATTAATTCTGAACCCTGTGATACTGTTAAATTCATTTATTTGTTATAAAAATCACATCATATATTTTTGGGGAGATTTTCTCTGAAAACAGTCATATCAAATGCAAGTAAGGATAATGTTTTCCTTTTTCCAATCATTCAGTTTTATACTGTTAATAAATGGGTTACACCCTGGCTGATGGCTCAGTGGATTGGCACTGGTCTGAGAACCCAAGGGTCACAAGTTGGATTCCCAGTCAGGGCACATACCAGGTTGCAAGCCAGGTCTCCAACCAGGTCCATAGCTAGAGGCAGGTGAAAGGCAACCATACATTAATGTTTCTCTCCCTTTCTTTCTCCCTCCCTGCCCTTCTCTCTCTAAAAAGATAATGAATAACATCTTTAAAATAAATAAAAACATTAAAAAATTAACTAACTAACTAACTAAATAAATGGATTGCTTTGATTGGTTGATTGACTATTGTATTTTTATCTGTATACACGTTGACTATTGTATTTTTATCTGTATACCCACTCCTTCTTGCAATCACCAAACTGTTGTCCATGTCCATGAGTCCTTTTTCCTTTGTGCTCAACATCTCCAACCTCTAACTCTTTTCTGGTCAGAGCTTTTAGCCTGCTCTCTATCTATAATTCTGTCTCTATTTTGCTTGTTTGTTCAGTTTGTTCATTAGAGGGAAATCATGGGGTATTTGTCTTTCTCTGACTGGTTTCTTTCACTTAGCACAATGTTCTCTAGGTCCATCCTTGCTGCCTCAAGGAGTAAAATGTTTTTCTTTTTTACAACTAAGTAGTATTCCATTGTGTAAGTGTCCCGTAGTTATTCTATCCACTCATCTATTGATGGACACTTGGGCTGCTTCCATATCTTGGTGATTGCAAATAATGCAATGAACATAGGGGTGCTTACTTTTTTCATTAATTGATATTTAAAAGGTTTCCACAACTTTATATTTCTGGAATAAACCCCACTGTGTGTATATATATCTTTGTCAGGTTTTTGTATTATGTCTCTATTGGCCTCATAAAACAAGGTAATGGTATTTATTCCATGTCTAGTTTCTAAAAAATATATGATATGTATATAATTTTTCCCTTCCTTGGATATTTAATAAAAGTACTAATGAAACTACTTGGGTCTGAAATTTTATTTTTTAGGAAATATTTTTTAAATGATTTATTCATTATTTTTAGAGAAGGGCAGGGAGGGAGGAAGAAAGAAAGAGAAACATCAATATATGTTTGATATTCACCTTCCTCCAGCTAGGGACCTGGCTGGAGATCTGGCTTGCAACCTGGTTATGCACCTTGACTGGGAATCCAACCTGTGACCCTTGGGTTCACAGGTCAGTGCCAATCCACTGAGCCACACCAGCCAGGGGGACAGGAAAAAATTTTGATAACACATAATATGTCTTAAGTAGGTGTAGGGCTAATCATATTTTGCATTTCTTCTTGTGTTAACTTTTATAAATTGTATTTTTTAATATAATTGTCTGTTTGATCTAAATTATTGAATGTGTGCTTCATAGTACTATGTTGTTACTATGATTTTTGTGTATAGGATTTTTGGTGATAACTTCTTTATTGGTAATTATATTGGTGATTTATATTATCCCTCTGTTATTCTTGGCAATTTTGATTATCTTTTTAAAGAACTAACTTTGGACTTTTAGGAACTTCTCATATTATTTGTTTTTCTTTCACTGGTTTCTGCTCTTTATTACTTCTATTTAGTATGGGTTAACTTTTCTTTTTTGACTATATTTTTTTCTTGCTTTCAAATGCTGTTTTATTTTTAACTAAAAAAAAACGATTTTATTATTTTTAGAGAGATGGGAAGGGAGAGAGGCAAAGAGGGAGAGAATAAATGTATGACTGCCTTTCACCTGCTTCCAGCTATGGACCTGGCTGGAGACCTTACTTGCAACCTGGTTATATGCCCTGGCTGGGAATCGAACCAGCAACCTTTGGGTCTGCATGTTGGGGTGCCTTATCCACTGTGCCACCAACAAGGGCCAAATGCTGTACTTTTAATTTATAATAATATTTAAATTTTTAATTTAAATTTATTTTATTTCATTGTTGCATTACATTTATCCCATTTCCCCCCCACTGCTCTCCCCAACCCACCCTCCCCAACCCCCTTCCCATAATGTGAATATATAGGACATTTACTTTAGAACATTCTTTATTTTCTGAAATATATACTTAAGATTATATATGTCCCTCTAAATAGTGCTTTATCTTACACAAATCATTGTACGTTGCATTTTATTACCAATTACTTCAAAACATTTCCATTTTATCATGTGATTTCTTCTTTAACCTGTGATATTATTAATTTGCAGATAGTTGTGACTTCCTAAATGTCTTCACACTTATTTATAATTTAATTATAAATATAGTCAGAGAATGTTCTGGGTATGTCTTTGATCCTTTTAAAGTATTAATATTTGTTTTATGATCCACTATATAGCCTATCTTACTGAATGTACCCATAAACTTGAAAAGTATTTGTATTCCAAAGTTCTGTCAATGTCACTTGGATAAAGGTGGTTGATAGTCCTATTTAAATATTTTATTCATTTACTCATTCTTTATGCATTTACTTCTATGCAATTATAAATTTTGCCTACTTATTTTATCAATTGCTTAGAGAGTAGTGTTAAAAATCTCTTGACTATGAGTGTGATATTATCTATTTTATTCTTCAATTATTTTCATTTTTGCCTTATTGATTTTGAGACTCCATCACTAGTTGTATATATATCTATGATTATTATGTCTCCTTGGTGAATGACAATTTGGTGAATTATGTCTCTTTTTATCTGCTTTAATATTTTTTGTGTTAAAATATATCTTATTTGATATAAAATATCAGATATTTTATTTGCTTATTATTTACATGATATATGTACTGTATATATGTGGGTGTAGATATATGTGTATATATATATACTGTACACTCCAATAATTTTCTTTTAACCTATTTGTTTCTTCATATTTGAAATATGTCTCTTATAAGCAACATTGAGGCTATTGTTTTTTTATCCATTCTGGTAATATATGCATTTTAATTTAAACATTTAGATTATTGTTGAAATTAGTCCTGCTAATTTAATTTTATTATTTGTTTTCTGTTTGACCCACCAGATTTTATTCTCCATGTTCGCTTTACTACCTTTCTTTTGGGATTTAAATATTTTTTACCATTACATGATCATTTGATTTTTGGCTTGGCTATGCCTTTGTATTGTTAGGCTACACTATATATATATATATATATATATATATATATATATATATATATATATATATAACACTGGCATAGCAGACAGTTTCTTCATATATATATACATATGTGTGTGTGTGTGTGCGTGTGTGTGTACATATACAGTGTATATATATAGTCTATTTAGAATTAATATTGCACTCTTTTATATAAAATGTAGAAATTTCACCACCATAAAGAATAAATGTGCCCTGGCTGGTAGCACAGTGGATAAGGCATCGCCTGTGAACCCAAAGGCCACAGGTTCGATTCCCCAGCCAGGGCACATAACCAGGATGCAAAGCAGGTCTCCAATCAGGTCTGTGGCTGGAGGCAGGTGAAACACAACCATACATTGATGCCTCTCTCCCTCTCTGCCTCTCTCCCTTCCCCTCTTTCTAAAAATAATGAAATAAAATATTTTTTTAAAAAAAGAATAAATGTCCACTCTCTCATCCTTGCTGTCTCTTATTTTATAGTGGTTATATACTTTATATCTATGTACATGGAAAACATCATCAATATTATAATTTTTGCTTTAAGCAGTCATATGCTTTTTAAATAACATAAAGTAAAAATAATATTTTACATCTAAGCACATACAATTTTCAATGTTCTTTTTCTTTAATTTTTTTTTTTTTTTTTTTAGATTTTATTTATTATTTCCAGAGAGAGAGAGGAAGGGAGAGAGACAGAGGGAGAAGAGAAACATTAACATATGGTTGTCTTTCACTTGCCTCCAGCCATGGACCTGGCTGGAGACCTGGCTTGCAACCTGGTAATGTGCCCTGGCTGGGGAATTGAACCAGCAATCTTTGAGTTTGAAGGCTGGCATGTTATCCACTGTGCTACTAGCCAGGGCCCTTCAATGTCCTTTATTTGTTCCTGGAGTTGCAAGTTGCTCTCACATAATTTGTCTTCAGTTTGAAAGACTTTCCTTATCATTTATTATAGAGCAGACTTGCTTGTATCTAGTTATTTTGGTGTTTCTTTATATGAAATGTACTTATTTTGCCTTCATTACTAAATGATATTCTCATTGTACAAACTTTCTAAAAGTTTATGTTGATAGTTTAAAAAAATATTTTTTCAGTATTTTAATAAAGTTCCATCTTCTAGCTTCCATTTCCTAAAAATCTATTTTATTTATAAGGTATATCACATTAATTGATATTGTACCAACTTTGCATCCCAAGAATAAGTCTCACTTGATCATGATATATGATATTTTTAATGTATTGCTGGATTTAATTTGCTAATATATTGTTTAGGATTTTTACATCTGTGCTCATCAGGGATATTGGCATATAATTTTCTTTCTTTGTAGTGTCTTTATCTGATTTTGGAACTAACATAATGCTGGCCTCACAAAATGAGATTAGTATAGTTTGAGAAGGATAGGTATTAGTTTATCTGTGAATGTTTGATTAAAATTCACCTGTGAAGCCATTTGGTTTAAGACTTGTTTGTCTGAAGTTTTTTGGTAACTGCCTCAATTTTATTAGTTATAATTAGTCTTTTCAGACTTTCTGTTTCTTCTTGATTCAGTTTTTGAAGCTTGCCTATTTCTAGGAATTTATCCATCACTTGTAGATTGTCCAATTTGTTGGCCTACAGTTGTTTGTAATGTAAGTCAGACAGAGGAAGAAAAATTCCATATGGTGTCACTTATATGTAGAATCTGAAGAACAAAACAAACAAATACAAACAGACTCAGGGATACAGAAAACAGACATCGTTGACAGAGAGGTGGGAGGTTAGGGGACTGGGTGAAAATGGTAAAGTACAGGGAAGTACAGATTGGTGATTACAATATAGTTATGGGGATATAAAGTACAGCACAGGAAATACAGTTAATAATAATGTTAATACCTGTGAATGGTACCAGTTGGGTACTGAAAATATCAGGAGAACACTTTGTGAAATATATAATTGTCTAACCACTATATTCTATACCTGAAACTAATACAAAATATTATTGAATGTAAACTATAAGTGAAACCATTTCAATTAGTAAAGTAAAAATTTTAAACTGTATTAAATCTGTGATTATTGGAAACATTACAACCTTGCAATGTGAATTGTCTCTAGTTACTTTTAAGGCATTTTTCAGCTTTGTTTTTTATCAGTTTAATTAGATATGATTTCCTTTGATTTATCTTCTGTGGGGTTAATGAGCTCCCTGAACTTACAAATTTATGGCTTTCACAAGTTGGGAGAGCTTGGGCCATTATTAATTTAAAATACATAATTTTACCACTATCTCTTTGTACTCTCCCACTGGGACTCCAATTACATTTTCAACCTTTTCATAATGTCCTACCAATATTTAATTCTCTGTTTACTATTTAAAGTTATTTCTTCTTCCTTTATATTAATCATTTTTATTGAGCTATCTTTAAGTTCGCTGACTCTTACCTCTTTTGATTGACTGCTCTTGAGAATGTCATGTTTTTCTGCTTATTTAAATGATTCATTTAATTTTTAATTTTTTAAAAAGATTTTATTTATAATTTTCAGAGAGAGGGGAAGGAAGAGAGGCAGAGAGGAAGACAGACATCAATGTATGGTTGCCTTTCACCTGCCTCCAGCTAAGGACCTGGCTGGAGACCTGGCTTGCAACCTGGTTATGTGCCCTAGCAGGGGAATCTAATCAGTGACTTTTGGGTTTGCAGGCTGGTGCCTTATCCACTGTGCCACCAGCTAGGGTTTACATGTTGAATAATTTTAAATGTGATTTTATAATCCTCTGGAGAATGTTGAAGCACTCTATCTCTCTCTTTCTCTCTCTCTTTGGTAGCAATTTGGTTAGATGAAGACTATAAATTTGGATTCACTTTCAGTGGAATGTTGTTCATATTTCACTTCAGTTTTCTCAGCCTTTATTATGTTATGATGTTAGTCCATTTGTGTGGTTCATGGTATAGACTAAGATTTGTACAGATTCCTGTACAGAATTTGAGGGTCCCTTTTCACTGTTCTAATCCTTCCAGTATTTCCTCTTACTGCTCAGCTATTCAGGTTCCATGCTGTGGTTTCTCTTGCATTTCTAGTTCTTTATCAGGATATTAATTAATCATGCCTCTCCCCATATACAACCCCTTTTCAGGTAGAGCTATGAGGGGGAAGAAGAACAAAAAGTTCATCTTCAAGCAGGGTGCCTTTCCAAATTGTTTCTCTTTCACATTCTGCCTGCTTTTGTTTGGCTTTGCACTGGTCAGGTAGTTGACTGGGGTGGGGTGGGGGCTGTTTCACCAAAAGATTTTAGTTGTAATGGGTGTGATCATAAATACCATTATTAAATCTCAGTTTTACAATTCATTAGTTTGTGATGTTGGGCAAATTGCCTAATATTTTTGAGGTTTGATTTTAGCACTTATAAAATGGAGGTGAAAAATTCACCCTTTATGAGGACTAAAAGAGATAATATTTATAGATACCTCACTGAGTTCGGCACATCATTTTTATATTCTTCTCTTTGGACATTATACCTATGAAAGGCTATTTCTTTGAGTTAAACTGAAATTCCTGATTGGATCTCTGGAGTGAACTGTACTGCTTAGATCCTTTCCAAATCAGCCTTCATCTTTCTCAGTCAGGTCTGGCATGTGCTTTCCACTTTAGTTAAGGAAAACTGTTTTCCTTTTCATGAATATTCTTTCAAAAAAATAAACAGCTTTATTGAGGTAGTTTGGCATACAATACTTAAAGTATACATTTTATTATGTTTTGACGTTAACTATACACCTGTGAAACTGTCACCACATTCCAGACAGCGAACATAGGCATCATCCCCTAAGTGTTTACTTTGCCTTATTGTAATTCCTCTCTCTGGTGATTCCAAACCACTTGATCAGCTTTCTATCACTATGGACTTGGTTGTATTCTCCAGAATTTTATATACATGAAATTTTTTTTGGACTCATTTCACAGCATAATTAATGTTGAGATTCATACACAGCATAAATAATGTTGAGATTCATACATGTTTGCTAGTTTCAATAACTATAACTCATATTTATTTTTTTTATTGAGAAGTAGTACAAAACCTTAATTCCTTTGGGTTTGTATTTAAGGAGGCACTCCCTCCAAGACTTCAAGGTGCCTATCTCAGTGTTTGGCATACAGAGGCATTTATTTGTCAAAAGAATGAATTTCTGACCATTCCCAGAGTGCTAATACCTTAGACAATTTTTCTTCTTGTTGTTGTTCTGTGGAATGCTTGGCTCTTACTACCTGACTCTTCATCAGTGTTGTTCCTCTCACCTTCTGCTACACCATATACAATCACTCACTGCTTAAATGTTCTATAATGATAAAGCCAAGAACGTGTTCAAGTATTGCTACACTAAAATCTGGTGGGGGTGGGGTGAGGGAACTATAAAAAGATAAATTAGGCATAACTGAGTTCACAATCCACTACCTTCTTGAAGCTGTTGCTTTTGATCAAATATTTTTTTAAATTCATATATGCTTTTAATTTTATTTTCCAAGTATATTTTATTGATTATGCTTTTACAGCTATACAAATTATTCCTCCTTTTCCCTCCTTTGCCTGTTAGTTCCCTTTCCTCCAGCAATACCCTTCTTAGTTCATGTCCATGGATCATGAATATACATTCTTTGACTTCTCCATTTCCTTTACTATTCTTAACATACTCCCTGTCTATTTTGTACCTACCAATTATGCATCTTGATCCCTGCACCTATTTCCCTTTCCTCCCCCTTCCCCCTCCCAGTTGATAACCCTCCTTACAATCTCTATACTTATTATTCTACTCCTGATCTGCTTGATTGCTTAGTTTGTTTGTTCCTTTGTTCTTTTTTATTTTAGATTCTGTTGTTGATAGTTACCAATTTGTTGTCATTTTAATGTTTATGCTTTTGATCTTCTTTTGTTTAAATATGGTCCTTTAACATTTCATATAATAATGGCTTGGTTGTGATAAACTCCTTTAGCTTTAAGACCTTCTCTAGGAAGCACTATATCTGCCCTTCCGTTCAACATGATAGCTTTGCTGGATAGCGTAATCTTGGTTGTAGACCCTTGCTTTTCATCACTTTGAATACTTCTTGCCAGCCTCTTCTTGCCTGCAAAGTTTCTTTGGAGATATCCACTGATAGTCTTATGGGAACCTTTTTGTAGATAACTCTCTGCTTTTCTCTTGCTGTTTTTAAGATTCTCTCTTTACCTTTAACCTTTAGTGTTTTAATTATGATACATCTCAGTGTGGTCCTCTTCAGGTTTATCTTGTTTGGGATTCTCTGTGTTTCCTGAATTCGTATGTCTATTTCTTTTGCCAAATTAGGGAATTTTTCTTTCATTATTTTTTCAAATAAGTTTTTAATTTCTTGCTCTTCCTCTTCCTGCTGACATCCTTGTGATTCAGATGTTGGCATATTTGGAGATGTCCCAGAGATTTCTAACTTTATCCTCATTTTTAAAAATTCTTGTTTCTTCTTTTTATTCTGGTTGAATGTTTATATTTTTCTTATATTCCAAATCATTGGTTTGAATCCCAGATTCCTTCCCTTCTCTGTTGGTTTCCTGTGAATTATTCTTTATTTTACTTAGTGTAATCTTTATTTCTTCTTTTATTTCTTTTTGCCATACTCAACAAGTTCCATGATCATCCTTATCACCAGTGTTTTGAACTCTGCATCTGATAGTTGGCTATATCTCTGTTTCACTTAGTTCTTTTTGGGGGGATTTGTTCTCTTCTTTTATTTGGGCCATGTTTGTCTCCTCAGCTTGGCAGCGTCCCTGTGTTTGTTTCTGTGTAGTAGGTAGAGCTGCTTTTGCTCCCTGTCTTAGTAGTGTGGCCTCTGTAGCAAAGGCCTCTGTGAATTGTGTGGGACAGAGCCCTGGGTAATTATTAGGCAGGGTGAGTCACTTCACCGCTTTGTGGCTGTGTGGCAAAGGCTTGGAGAGGGGACAATAATGCAGCCTGTCTTCTGATTGTTTGTCTGGAGTGTGCCCCATTTCCAGTCACTTCACTCCCTTCATCCCCTTCCAGGGTACAACTCGTGCACTTCCTGCTGCTCCCTTTATTTGAATCTCAGAGTGGATGGGTTTGTGCACATTCTAAGACCATGCTGGCCCTTAAAGTGGTGAAAATCTGGCAGTTTCTTCTGCCACCCTGACCTCCACTGGTTTTTACTGCCAGAGGTAATGGGAATCTGTCTTCCTGATACTGGAATCCTAGGCTGTGTGGTCTGACCTGGGAAAAGTATCATCCTTTCCACCACGGCTGCTACTGTAGCCTTTCTACACCAAACCACTCTCTATCCCTCTCTGCAGCTCTGCCCCTCCTACCTATGGGGATAAATGTGTCTTCTTTAAATCCTTGGTTGTCAGACTTCCAAACAGCTTGATTTTCTGATGATTCTGGCGTTACTACTTTTGAGATGTGGTTGTAATTCTTTCTATGGTTGTGCAAGGAGGTGAGGCTTGGCTTCCTGCACCCCCCTCTTGACTGGAAGTCTGCATGAACGTTCTTAATTTCAATTGATCTATCTTTGTACTGAAAATCTGCAAGAAATAGGGTTAGAAGGCATGTAAGGAACCATTTAGTTCAGTCTTCACAGAAAGTTTTCTGACTTGGCCCAAGTCACAATCTGATAGTAGATCTAAAGCTTCAATTTTCCTCATTATTTCAACTCCTTTGTATGTTTTGAAAACTAGTATTTATATACCCATTCTGAGATCTTAAAGGGAGGCAGCCATTTTCACTGACAGTCTAAAAACGTTAAGATTTCTTTCTTAAATTTTATCCAGGAACCCTTGAAGTTAAATGTGTTAAACTCACGGTAAGTGTTTTGCTCAATGTGCATACCCAAATATTAGCCAAAAAATTCCTGAAAGCCTGCCTAAAAACTGCTATTTTGAAAGTTATTGATTTCAGAATGTATGTTTAACTCCTGGAAACACAGTAAAGTCTATTCGTATGGAAGGAACATGATTCTTTCCTAGGGACCCAAAATTGTCACAGGTGAAGCAATTTCTTCTAATTAACATGGTATGCTATAGTTTGATTTTTTGACATTAACAGTCTTGGATCTCAGCAAAGATTCACTAAATAAAGGTCATAAATGCAGTGTTAGCCAAATGTATAACAAAGAATTTTTCCCAGCTTTGTATACCTCCATGTCACATCAGAGACTTGTTAGGGAGAATGATTTGTGGTAAAGCTGAAGGGTTGGTGATAGATGTGAATTCATTTTTGCACAGACAGGGTGGAGACAAGTTGTTATATGTGCACCAGCCACATAGGAGTTGAAAGGGGGTTATCTGTTACTATTCTGACAGGACCACATCATTTTGAACAGTCACAGCTAGCCCAGTTCAACCACAGGTACTAAATGTTTCGGCTTTAAATACTGCCTTCCAAAATTTGGGACTGACAAAAATAACATCTGACACTGTATAAATAACAGTGTAACATGACATTTTACTGCCAACCCTAGTTATGTGTCTGCTCTTGTTATTCTTGTGTCTTTTCTTGTCATTCTCCCAGATAGTTTGTAAGCTTGTTGAGGGTAGAAATCGTGTATTATTCACATTTGTAATCCCAGAATATAATTTAATGAATGGCAAAAAGTAGGTTATCATGTTTTTTGAATGAATTTTAAAAAATCAAAATATTACATCTTAAGATAGAATTAGCCAGCACTCCCCAGAATAAGTTTAGATGGACTGTGGATATATGATTCACTCTTCTTTTTTCCTTTATTTCTTAAATCTATTTTATTTATTTTACTATTACAGTTGTCCCAGTTTTCCCCCCCATTTACCCACCTCCATCCATTTCCTCCAGCAACGCTTCCCTGAGTTCATGTCCATGAGACATGCATATAAGTTCTTTGGCTTCTGTATTTACTTTGTTCTTCCTAAGATCCCCCTGTCTATTTTGTAACTACCAATGTGTACTTCTTCTTTTTTCCTTTCACACCCAGACAATTCAACATTTAATTACTGCCTTCTGTCAGCTTCTCAAGTCATATTTTTTCTTTTTTTAATATATTTTATTTATTTTGCTATTACAGTTGTGCCAATTTTTCGCCTTTTGCTCCCCTCCACCCAGTACCCCATTCCTTCCAACAATGCCTCCCTTAGTTCATTTCCATGAGTCATGCATATAAGTTCTTTGGCTTCTCTATTTCCTTTGTTCTTCTTAACATCCCCCTGTCTATTCTGTAACCACAATGTGTACCTTTATTTTCTTCCCTTTCACATCCAGACAATTTACCAAACACATGCAAAAATACACTGACACCCATATATATTTTTACACATTTAAAGTACATACTGGATTTTGAAGAGTTAATTCAAAAAATTAAAATTATGCCAATAGCTTACATAATTCTTACATGCTAAATTATAGTATTTTGGATATATTGTAGCAAGATTAATTGGTTCTTTTCTTCTTTAATACTTATTTTACTCTGGAATGCTATTTTTGTGAAATATATCACAGAAATGGTGTATTGCAGAACTCACTTTTGTGAAAGTTATCCTAGAGACAGTGCCAAACCCATAGGAAAACATGAATTTGGTTTTTGAGTCAGATCCTCCCCACTCTAATAATACAACTCAACTTTATTTTAAGCTACTGGAACTACAACTTATTCTTTTTGAAATTTTCCATCTTAAATAGTAGATTTATTTATTTAGGCTGTGCACAGGTCTTACTTATTTCAGTAAGTATCCTGTTTTTCCTCTACATGTGTTTTACAAGTTGAAGCCTTCAGAAATAATGGCACTTGCAGTGCTCAACCGGTCCCCAGAGTAGAAATTATTATGTTGACTAAGGTTAGGTAAAATATTAAAATCCCTAGGATTTAAATAATTTTGTAGAAGAGTATTCTAGCTATTTTTTGAACTTGTGGTTGACTTCCTATGTTGTCCTAAACTAACCCCTGAACTATTTAAGAGCGTGTTGAGGTAGAGATTAGGTATGTTCACATTTCAATAATAAAATTTACTAGAGCATTACTTTCCTTTCCCAAGCATCCCAGTTTGGGGGTCTTCATAACTGGAAATTTATATTTCCACAATTTAGTTGAAAGGAATCTCATCTAATTTACATGCTAATATGAAAATATATATTGTCTATGTACATGAATCATATAGTTTAGTAGTTTGCAACTTCCACTCAAGTTGATCTTCATTCTCAGCATCTTTTCTAACCCAAGGATTGATTGATTTTACAACACATCCATGACCAGTTGATTGCAATGTGAAACATAAATTGCCAACAAAATCTATATATTACACACCCGCAGATAAGCAAATATTTCATAACAGTGAATAAGAAAGATAGCATGTATTCTATGTAATATACATCCACATTTTCTTAAGTTTTTCTTCTTCCTTAACTGCATTTGATTTTTCTGAGTTATTGCAAGTAACCTGATCTTCCCATATTGTGAAATTATTCCAATCTAAGAAAACTTAACCTGCAGTAATGCAGCTACAAGTAATATACAAAATTGTACCTTATTTAGTAAAATCTATTTATAACAAGATCACTTTAAAGCACTCATAAGTTAAAGTTGGTTCTTATCCATTCAGCTGCCCTATGTCTTTTGATTGGTGCATTTAATCCATTTACCTTTATACTTGTATCCCTGTCTGTCTCTCTGTTTCTTCATCTTCTTAAAGCAGACCCTTTAGCATTTCTTGGAATGCTGGTTTGGTGGAGATGTATTCTTTTAGACTTCTTTTGTCTGGGAAGCTCCTTATTTCACCTTCCATTTTGAATGAGAGCCTTGCTAGGTAGAGTATTCTTGGTTGCAGGCTTTTGTTTTTCATTGCTTGAAATATTTTTTTTGCCATTCCCTTCAGCTTGTTGTGTTTCTGTTGAGAAATCAGCTGATAGTCTTATGGGAGCCCCCTTGTATGTTATTAGCTGTTTCTCTCTTGCTGCTTTTAGGATTCTCTCCTTGTCTTTGCAATTTGCCATTTTCATGATGATGTGTCTTGGAGTGGGCCTATTTGGGTTCATCTTCTTTGGGACCCTCTGTGCTTCCTGAGTTTGCATGGCATTTTCTCTCCTCAAGTTAGGGAAGTTTTCTGTCATTACTTTTTCAAAGAGGTTTTCTATCCCTTGCTCCTCCTCTTCTCCTTCTGGTATCCCTCTGATATGGATGTTATTACATTTTGTGTTGTCCATGCAGCTCTCTTAAAACCTCTTCATTCTTTTTCAGTCTTTTTTCATTTTGTTGCACTGCCTGGGAATTTTTCTCTACATTGACTTCCAGCTGGCTGATCTGATCCTCTGCTTTCTCTAGCCTGCTTCTGATTCCTTTTACTGTGTTCTTCAATTCAGAAATAGTATTCTTCATTTCCTCCTGGCTTTTATTGATGGTTTCTATGTCCTTTTTAATGCTGGTGTAGTTCTCAGTAAGTTCCTTGTAGCTTCCCTGGAGTTCTTCATAGTCCCCCTACAGTTGTTTGTAGTTTTCTTTGAACTCCCTGAGCTCATTGAGCTTCTCTATCATTGTTATTTTGAATTCCATGTCTGATAGGGTGCTTGCCTCCATTCATTTTGTACTTTTCCTGGGGATTCCTCCTTTCCATTTGCTGAGGGTTTATTTCTTTGTCTCCCCATTTTAGGTGGCTTTTGTTTGTTTCTGCTTCTTGGATTGATCTGCTTTGACTTACTGTCTTAGTGGTGTGACCTTCTGTGGTATAGAGGTATACATTTTTTACTTCCTGACTCTGAGCTTGTGTTCCAGTCTGGGCCTAGCCAGCCAGTTGGAGACTTACCAGAGAGCCATTGTCTTTGTCTCTTTTAGTTGTTAATCCAATCAACCTGTGATCTGCGATCAGGTTTAGGCACTGCTGGGCGGGTTGGGGTGGATTAATTCCTATGAGCCGGACTGCGGGACTGTAGTTTCTCCGCAGGCTACTGCCCTTTGGAGAAGAGTGGTCTGCCAGCTTTATAGGGGAATAGGTCTGCACTGGACTCACAGCTGCTCCCTCTACCCTCCCCCACCACTAAAGTCACTGACCCAAACTTTCCCCAAGCATCTCTAATCCTCTCTGCCTTTTCTCTGCAGGATCCCAGGGTAGGTGCATGCCACTGTGTTTTCATCCGTGGTCCCTTTAAGAACTTGGTCTCTGTCAAGCTGGCTAAACCTGGTGGCTTTTTGCTTTTCACATCTGGGTACTATTTTACTCTCAGCTTAGTTGCTATAGGCTGGGAAGCCCAGTTGGGGGTTTAGAACACACCCTTCTTAGGTGGAACCCGGGACTCTGTCCTGTTACTTGCCACCTGTAGGAGCCCTGCCAGCCCTTTTGCATCTCTGCACTTCCTACCAGTCATGTTGTGATGAAGTGGCCTCTTCTGTTCTGTCTGTGGTAATAAGACTTCTCTCCAGCTGGTGCTCTGTTGGTTATTTTGGATGATTTATCCCCAATTAAGTTGATTTTCCAGTTTGGCATTAGGAGGAGATTTGTGTAGCTCCACTTACTCCTCTGCCATCTTGATTCTTCCTGATTCATTCTTGATGTTTAAAACATCTGCATAATTTTCCATACTAACTGGTTACAACTATCAAGGAGGAAATAAAAGTAATACAACTTTTAGTATTATCATTCTTGGAAGATATTGGAAAGATTATACAGATCTTTAATTATTTTATTTCATTGAATATGTCACATCCTCTAGTCTCTTTCAGGAAACTCTAAACAGGCTTTAACCTCAAGAAAAGTAGATGATCGTATGTATTTTCCCAACCACTTCATCTGAATGACAGTATTGGTGCCTAACACATAGTAGGTATTTAATATATACCTGCTAATTAATCACTGAGCTTATATTGTTGGTTTATAGCCAGACTCATTCTAAAAATTATGAGGACCTTGTATAAATGGATACAAGTAGAAAATAAATGTATAAAACTGGGGGAAGGAGGAAAATAAGCAAAAAATAAAAAATAAAAGTAGGATAGGGGTTAAGCAAAAATACATGTATAGTTGTTATATATGGGCATCTTTTTTTATTCTGCACTTTATAGGGAAAAGAAGAGAACCAAACCAGTAACACTAGAGCATATGCTCTCAGTGCTATGGCCATATTGTCTTGACCTTTTAGCATATTCCAGCCAGGATTCGGGTGACTACACCTGCATCCGTATTTATGGCTCTCTCCCAAAAACTTCAGAAAGCAGAGAGAAGTGTAAAGAACTTAAGATTCAGCCTCAACCAAAGACTTGCAATCAGTGGTATACAAAGAGCCCTACCACCCCACCACTTGGGAGTGATCCTTCTAAGATGGGTTCTTTCTTTCAATCATACATTTCCAGAATCTCTTTGTGGAATCAAGCTTCAGTAGCCCACTGTGGTAGCTTTTTCATTGCCTTCCATTTTTGGTATTACTTGACCACTTCTTTCCAGTGTCCCCTGTACTTCCCAAAGAAACTACTTTTACTCTAATCTTTGTCTTTGAGAGTATATCTTGAAAAAAAGCCAAAGTAAGATAGACATATAAATCAAAATTATATTCTGTATATTACAAGAATAAAATAAGCCATATTGGCAGGAAGAACATTTTTTCAGAAAATAATTTTAAAAGCTTATTCATGAACAATCCTAATGTAGGCAGAGGATGATGGAAAAAACATCTTTAGTGACCTTGACCAAGCAACATCCCTGTCTCCTATGATTATGATTACTTCTCCAAATTGAGAAGCATTTGAAGGTGGAAAAGAACATTCTTTGGCCCAGGTACAAAAGGATGAAAACAAAGTTCCTTCTTATTTATTCTGGATTCTCTATGAACTAGGATTGGGGTTATTCTGTCTTTGGTCACTTAAATAACCACTCCAATTTCAACTCAGTCCTCATCTACTTGTATCACTTTGGTTCTACCCATTAGAAGGATGCTGTTCATCAGCTATTTTGTTACAGTTTTGGGTGGCATGCTACTCACTGTCCCAGTATCCCCACACACATTTTCCTTGTAAATTTACCTTTTAGAATACAATTAGTTATGCATGATCCCTCTGCAGATAAGCAAACTTTTCTTTGTTTTCTTTTGGGGGAAGGAAAGAAATAATAAAGAAAAGGATGATGTGCTAACATATTGGGTACTTAAACCAGACACATCATGAATGGACCTGGGAGTTTAGATCAGGAATCTGATGGATAGTGCTAGTGCATTAGGTACTTGGTGTCCTTGGACACAACCAGTTATCATGCCTCTAAAGTATCTGTCATACAATTCTAGCAAGTAACTGCTGAATTTTTCCTTACCACTGTTTCTTTTGCTATTTCCAATTATTCAATAAAAGTAGAAAAACAAAATTCCATTAAAGTAAGGGTTAACAAGGAATTGATTAAAGCGAAAGATTCAGGCCATGTTCAGACAACTGAAAATGAGCAGATTGTGCCACACTTTGTCTTGCTGTTTTAACTGCTTTGATAGATTATTGAGAGGACCATAAATCTACCTGTGATTAATTGTTGGGGTATCACTTGTCAATATGATATTGTAAAAAAAAAAAAAAAAAAAGAAGAAGAAAGAAAAGAAAGAAAGAAAGAAAAGAAAATAATTAACTATGCTGCTAAAGATTAAGCCTGTCATATAGACATGGTATAAACCTGATTTATAGACTCACAATGAACTAATTATTTAGTGAATAATTAAGGGTAACTAATCAGTGCAAACCACCAGTGTGAAAAAAACTCAGCATTTCTCAACACCTATCCCCCTTTCTGCTTCCCCTTCCCTACCAATCCTCCTTTTCACATATCTGAATATAAATTATCTTAAGTGGATATCAAAGCTGTCTGTTTGTTTATAAATGATAAACACTATAGCTAAGAGATAATGGAGAAACAATAGTTGCCTCTAATTTAGGTAAGGCAATATCATTCTGGATCTTAGAAAAGGCTAGATTAAAAGAACATAGGTCTCTGGGAATGGAAGTCAGCACAGAGTTGAAGAATAGGAGGAATATTAGAGAGGATTTTATTACTAATAAACATTGACTGAAAACTTACTTTGTGCTAAATTTATTAATAAGTCCCCTTTATGCCATTTTAAAATTTAACCCTCAGAATAATTTTGACTTAAGAACTGTCATCCTCTATTCTTTAGAAATGAGGGAATTGAGGCAAGTGATTAGTTAGAATAACTAATTAGTTAGGCAAGTGATTTTAGAATAAATGGTATAGATAGAATTTTTTTAAAGATTTTATTTTTTATTATTTTTAGAGAGAGGGGAAGGGAGGGAGGCAGAGAGAGAAACATCAATGTAAGGTTGCCTTTCACCTTCCTCCAGGTACAGAGCTGGCTGGAGACCTGGCTTGCAACCTGGTTATGTCCCCTGACTGGGAATTGAACCAGAGACCTTTGGGTTCACAGTCTGGCACCTTATCCACTGAGCTGCCAGCCAGGGCTAATTAGAACTTTTTAAAAGATTTTATTATTTATTTTTAGAGAGATGAAAAAGGAGGTAGAAAGAGAGAAACATTGATGTGAGAAACATCTATTGGTTTTCTCTTGTACAGCCCCTGACTGGGGATCAAACCTGTAACCCAGGCATGTGCCCTGACTGGGAATTAAACCAGTGAACTTTCACTTTGCAGGTTGATGGTCAACCTCCTGAGCCACACCAGTCAGGGCTATAGTTAGAATATATAGTTTTTACTCAGACACTAACTCCAGAAACAATAGTCTCAAAGAGCCTTAATATTTAGGTAGCTAGGTGAGTGTGGCTAATGGATAGCTCAATACAAAATGAGAGAACAAGAAGAATCTAGAATGCTTCAGTAGGTGGGTGTGAGGATAGAAAGATGTTGGGGTTCAACACTTTCAGAATTATAAACATTACCAAAGAAAATATTTCCCAGTAACCCAAAGACCATGATATTTGATCAGAAATGACTTGGCTCTAGGCATTGAAGACAGATACTCAAAAAAACCTTAAAGCTCTCACTGAGTACCTATAAATGCATAAACAGGTGGAACAACAAAGTGATGGTATTCTCTCTCTCTCTCTTAAATCAGTAATTTTTTAAAAAGCCGTGAAACTATATACCAACTAAGGAAAAAAAGAATATCTATATATATTTGGTTAGTGTCTTACAAAGGGGACCCACCCAAAAAACAGAATTATTTTCAGGAAAGTCGGCCCCATGTAGTACAGGCTTTCCCCACTAGGTGAGTGTTCTAGAAACCCATCTGTGTCAGTGTACCAGCTGGCGCTGTTGTGAAATGCTGGGTTTAGCCTCAGGAAATTTTTTTAAAGACTCTTTTGATGTGTTTGTCATTTCATGATGGGTCATTAATGAGTGCATCTGCCATGCTGTACTGAATGTTCAGCAGTTTTTGACCAAAAAAGACATGACTCTCCTGCCTCATCCTTCCTAATTACCTGACCTCACACCAAGTGACATTTTTTGTTATTGTTCCTCCCCCTCCCACCCCCCCAATGACAAAGGTCCTTAAAGGGGAACATTTTGCCAAGGTGGAAGAGGTGAAACCAAAGGCAGCAGTACTAAAAGAGGTAAGGAAGAACTTTGATAGGGGAACTCAAGAATTTGATTTTAGCTTCAGTCATAGTTGATAGGCTTAAGTGGTTAATGCTTATGGAAAGTTGTTTTTCCAAGAACTCGAATGAGTGACCTATGTGACTCAAGGTGGTTGGACAAGCAATTCAACTTTTGTTCCCCTGGGAGTTCTGCAAGCAGTTGAGATGGTATCTGAGCCATTGTGCTCCTGGGAGGGATGCAGATAAAGAACTGTTGATTAGTAGATAAAGAAATATGAAGAAAATCACCAGGACTGCAACCTTATCTGATTAACCTTTTCCCAAACCCTTTGCCTACCCTTTCCTTCTCCTTTTAAAAAGGTCAGTTTGAGATGTGATGTTAAGAAGGTTTGAGGGTACAAAATTGCTGTTTTCTCAGTTCACGGGCACCTGAATAAAGTACCCATAAAGATCCAATCCTTGTCCCTACTTATTGGTTCTAACAGTGACAGGCAACATGAATGCTGACTTTCCTAGTTTCAACATGATTAATATTTTTGAATAAAGAAGTATTGATCAATGAGCAGAGACTATTTTTACAAGTTAATGGATGGGGGAAATAGGTTAATTTATGTGTTGTGACTTTTACAGATACTTTATAGGGAAAAAAGATTTGAGAAGTGCTAAATGTGCTTTTTTTTTTCTCTTGGATATTTGTAATGCATGTTTACATATAAAAGTTCTTAGAAGTCCTTTAGGAGAGAAATCCCACTAATTTTGTTCAATGCTCTGTTTCCCAAACATATTTATCAATAGAATCTATTTTTTTTTTTCAGAGAATCCCTTTTAAAATCTAACTGGTGAAACTTAGGTCTTATTTTGGGAAATATTTCTATGATTAATAACATCACTGTAGAGATGAAGAAATCAAAAGGAGTTTAGATATAGCTAAATATAAATATAAATATAAATTAATATTTATTGAGTCTTCATCATGTGCCAGGCAGTAGTCTAGGGCCTTGGTAATAGCAACCCTCATAAAAGTTGACATATTGTCTTCTCTAGCCAGTATTGGCAGAACTGAACAATTTCATTAATAATTAGGTAACTTCAGCCTGTGGTTTTCAAAGTCTTCCCAAGAATCAAACTGGTATGTCAAAGAGATTAACAACCAAAGGAAAGATATAATATCTTTCAGATTCAAGACTACAGATTTAATGAAGTCTATATCAAAATAAGATATGATTCTGATATCAAATTAAATTTGTTCAATACAACAAATTCTAATAAATCAATCACACTTGATAAATATTTATCTTGGTTTTTAAAAATATTTTATTTATTATTTTTAGAGAAAGGGGAAGGGAGAGAGGCAGAAAGGGATAGAGACATCAATGTATGGTTGCCTTTCACCTCCCTCCAACTACAGACCTGGCTGGAGACCTGGCTTGCAACCTGGTTATGTGCCCTGGCTGGTGAATCAACCAGTGACCTTTGGGTTCACAGGCTGGTGCCTTATCCACTGTGCCACTAGCCACGGCTTTATCTTGTTTTAATAACTATCTACTGTTTCTGTGTTCTCATCTCTCTAAATGTTTCACTTCAATATTTATTATATATGATTATTATTCCTAAAGTAATCTATATATCTTTATTTAATAATTCAACTTTACTTTGCACACTTATGCAAGATTAATAATGTTTTGCTCTCTATTTTTTTAAATTCTTTCTTTCTTTCTTTTTTTTATCAATGTATGGTTGCCTTTCACCTGCCTCCAGCTATGGACCTGGCTGGAGACCTGGCTTACAACCTGGTTATGTGCCCTGGCTGAGGAATCGAACCAGTGACCTTTGGGTTCGCAGGCTGGCGCCTTATCCACTGTGCTACCAGCCAGGGCCTGCTCTCTAATTTTGAAATGTATGTTCCTACATTCTTCACAATTAAATCATTGTGAAGTAATGAATTAAATCATTAAGTAAGATAATTTTGATATTGATATTTGTTAGTGAGATAACAAATTATAAATATAACATTTATTATTGCTAGATTTGGAAGTTCTAAAACTAAGTGATTTTGTGGTAGTTATATCACCCAATTTACACACACACACACACACACAATGATCATTTAGAAAAAATAAAACATGAGTAATATTTTCTATATGCATTTGACATAATTCTCAGATTTTAATTAGTAAATGGCAAATGAAAATAGGAAACAGTTTCAAAGGATATCATTCTAGGAATCTAAGTAAAAAGAATATTAAAAGTTTGGGTTTTTAGGTACTTTTGAGTTGTAATCTGATTGAGAATTTTATTATTGTTTATAATAAAATGTATTGGATTTTCATTTTTTCTGGAGCACTGATTTGTGAGGAATATCTAGAGAATGAGTAGCTGTTATGAAGTAAAATATTACTGAAAGATCTTTCCATTGGATGCTAAGCTTTCTCCAGAACAAATTCTAAATCAACTTTGCATTGCTTCAGAGCAAGGCATTTTGTTCAAATGGGATTTAGTAAATACTTGTTAAATAAGTGAGTGAATGAATGAATGAATGATTTGGCTAATGAATGCAGTAGAGAATCCTAGTCACCATTAATAACATTCTCCAATCTTCTATAATGATAAGTTTACAGAGTTCAGAACTACTAGTTTAAGATATAAGATTCATATGTTTTTTTAATTGCTTGGTGCAGAGAAAAGTAGCTAATGATTCTGAGAAACACTTTGCTATAAGTACAGCCCAGAAAATAGGCATTTCCGTTCCAGAAGCAAAGCCTAAGATCTTACAAATAATTCATCCAAGCATTGTTCTAGGAGCTGTGACTAGAACAAACAAATTCCTGCCTTAAAGAGTTTATGGAGCCCTGGCTGGTAGCACAGTGGATAAGGCGGGATAAGGCGCCAGCCTGTGAACCCAAAGGTCACTGGTTTGATTCCCCAGCCAGGGCACATAACCAGGTTGCAAGCCAGGTCTCTAGCCAGGTCTCTAGCCAGGTCCGTAGCTAGAGGCAGGTGAAATGCAACCATACATTGATGTCTCTCTGCCTCTCTGCCTCTCTCCCTTCCCCTCTTTCTAAAAATAATGAAATAAAATCTTAAAAAAAAAATAGAGTTTATGGAGTTTAAATAAGTGTCATGTAGTAACAAATGCTATGAATATAAATAAGGGGCATCAGGGGATAAGATAGTGAAGGGGAAGCATATCTAAAATAAGATGTTCAGGGATTTTTGATAAGTTATATGAGTTGAGATCTGAAGAAGGTAAAGAAACAAACCATTTAAATACCAAGGAAGAGTTTTCCAGAAAACTCTATTTCCAGAAAATAATGGGAAAAACTGCCTTGAGGCAGAAGGCCAAGACTAGCAAAGAGGCCACATGTCTGAGAGACAGTAAGTGAAAAAAAAATTAATAGGAGATGAGATCAGACAGAGGTAGCAAGAGGTGGATAATGTGTAACTTTGTCTGAAATGGGAAACAATTGGTTTGTTTTAAACAGAATGACAAGACCAGGCATACCTTTAAAGGACTACTCTGGTTGTTGAGTGGAAAATAGATTTTGGGTTAGGGAGTTTGTTATAGAAGGAGGGATGCCAGCTGGGATTATTGTGACAACCCAGACAAATAAAATGAAGTCTGTATCTGGTTTGTAGTTACTATGGTGGTTGTAAGAAGTGGTCAGTTCTGGGGATATATTTTATTTTTTTAAAGATATATATATATATATATATATATATATATATATATATATACACTTTTTTTTTTTAAGATTTTATTTCATTATTTTTAGAAAGAGGGGAAGGGAGAGAGGCAGAGAGGGAGAGAGACATCAATGTATGGTTGCGTTTCACCTGCCTCCAGCCACAGACCTGACTGGAGACCTGGTTTGCAACCTGGTTATGTGCCCTGGCTGGGGAATCGAACCAGCGACCTCTGGGTTCGCAGGCCGGCGCCTTAACCACTGTGCTACCAGCCAGGGCTGGGGATATATTTTAAAGGAAAAGACAACGTGATCTGTTCATGGGTTGAATGTAGTGTGTAAATAAAAGAGATTGTAACTATAGAATAACTCTAGTTTTTAACATAAACAGCTAAAATAATAGAAATGTTATTTACTGAAATAGGGAAAAAAAACAGGGAAGATTCAGGGGGTGGTAACAGGGGTTAAAAATAAAGAGTTCTATTTGGTATATGTTCCTTTTCAAATCCCTGTTAGATAATTATGTAGAGATATCAGTTAAGCAGCTACACGATTCTGAATAAAGGAAAAGGTGTTACATAGGAATATATATTTGAGATGTACCAGAAGGCATTTAAAGCCTGAAGACTAATGAGATTACCTAAGGGTTAAAATAGAAAGAAGAATATAAATACAGATAACAGATTGATGGTTATGGGGGATGTAGGGGGGTTTGGGGACTAAGTGAAAAAGGTGAAGGGATTGAGAAATACAAATTTGTAGTTACAAAATGGTTATGGGATGTAAAGTACAGTATAAGAAATATAGTCAATAATATGGCATTAACTATGTACACTGCCAGGTGGGCACAGGAAATATCAGCAGAAACATTTTGTAAAGTATATGATTATATAACCACTATGCTGTATGCATACCTGAAACTAAAACAAAATTATATTGAATGTAAACTATAATTGAAAAAATAATAATACAAATGGAAGAGAGACGTAGGACAATACTAGGTCATAAGTCATGGGGTTATTATCACATATATAATGATAACATTTAATTAACATTAAACAGAACTATAACAAAAGCAATGAGCATTAGGGAAACAAAATATAAACTTTTTATTTTGAGAACCAAGATACAATCAATCCAGTGATATAATATTCTTTTCCCAAAGAAAGGCATTGGAATAAATTATTACCTTTCAAACTTTCACCAATTAGTCTAGTAACTCTATTTTCTTGGAATTTCTACCTGTACAAGATCCTTCCAATTTATTTTTGCATTTGAATTTCTGTAAGTGCTAAGAACTAAAACATCAGCTCTTCTTGAGATATTGAAGGCATGGAGAACACTGGATCTAAAATCAGATACAAGGTGGCCCTTCACATAGCCTATTAATCATGATTAAGATTGAGGAACATGGCCCTTGATTGTTCAACCTCCTCTTAACTGCCATAGAATCAAGGTTCCACTGCATCTTCCTTATAACTCGGTGAAAGCCTGCCTTTGTGTTATTTGAAAGGGAGAAACAAGAGTTTTTTGACTCTTCTCCTCTGCTTCTGCAGGATAGGAAACTATGAAAATCACATGTAGCCCAAAATATTAGTTCTAACTATACCTTGGCTTTACTAAGAACATGAAAAATTAAGCTGTCAGAATTGTTGAACATAGAAAGACTGACTTGACAACAAGGGCTGTTATTAAGCTGAAATGCATCATCATTTTCTAAAAGTGTTAACAACTTGAAGAGGTTGTAGCCTCCATTTTTTTCTAAAGGTCTTTCAAAATCACAAATAATTCTATTCCAGAAGTGTTTTAGGTATTATTTGAATTGAAGGGTAGTGGCCATTCTAAATTAATACCTTCCAAGTTCTCATCTACTACATGGTTTTATTATTTTGTTTCCTTGGGCAGTTTAACCTCATTTACCTTCAATGGGGCAGCTTTTCTCCTCTTTCATTACATTTTCCAGATGACTGAACAACCATTAGAGAGATACATACATGGTATATAAAGAATAAGAATAAGGAGGGGGAAAACACAGCAAAGAAAAGTTCACCAGAGAATAAACCAAGCTAAACAAATATCTTTTGTTTTATATTATGAAAATTAAACAGCTATCTATCATGCTAGGTGAGGATGAAAGTGATCTCAGTGGAAAATTACTTGTCCCCTGGTCTTCTAAATCAAGGCACAATTAGCTATACTCATTTTTTTTTACAGTATAAAAGGAAAATAAAGTTACCCTTGCTAAGGTACTTAGTACTGAAACTATGCAAATGTTACAGATTAAAACCTTGGAAGTATATTCAGAAGGCAGTAGAATATCTCACAGTACATCATTGATGTGATAACAGTGCTGCTCTAGTTCATTATGAATCATAAAAGTATAGCATAGTCAAAGAAAAATATGTCTTGCGGGGAAACTATTTCATATGTGAAACAAACAGAAATGGCTAAACAAGGATTGTCACTCAGGATTTCAGATAATTTAAATGCGCCTAAGATCTGTGAAATTTAGTTGCAAAAAAGAAAAAAATTAAAAACACTCACTGAGGCATTTTCCCATTGTTGCTCACCCCTGCTGTTCATAGTTTTATTAGTTCAAAATAAGAGCTATTTTAACCCTGTGTTTTTCTCCTTTATTAAAAAAGATTATTTTTGCAATTATGTATTGTATTCATGTTCCCCTAAGAATTTATAAAGAACATGTAAAAAAGATTACTGTGTTTGTTACACCTCATTCCAATTTTCATTTTCTTTCAATGTTTTTAATGTATCATCCTAATCTCCCATTGTCAAGGCCAACATTTTAGAATTTGTAAAATGTTCCAAGGGATTCTATGCCTATCCTACAATTAATCATTGATATCAACTGACATAACAGACTAGCCTTTATCTCCTTCCCTATGTACCTATGACTTTGCCAGAAAGCATTCTGGACATACAGTGGAGCTGTTTAAAGATTTAGTAATACATTAGCTTTCTAGTGTTTATCTATTTACTATTTCATAAATTTTGGATGATGAAATTTGAAATAGCAGTCTCTGGGAATCATAGAATAATCATCATATAGAGGCTGATTTTCATGCAGCATTATGGGTAGAAGAGGTATAGTTCCAAAAATGTGCCACTAGTTTCTTCTACTTTCCTTTTCTATTTTCTACCATCTATCTATCTATCTATCATCTATCTATTTTATATCTATCTACATCCATTATTCATTATTTATTTGTGCATCTAGCTATCATGTATCTATCCTGTATAGTGTATAGTATGTATGTATGTTTGTGAATCTGCAAAATTGGCATTACCTTTGGTACACTGTTAAGAGGTAGGAAAAGTGAATTCCTGCCAGGTTCTAACATGGGGTGGGGAGGGGAGAGGGAGAATGAGACAGAGATGGGGAAGACAGAGGCAAAGGGTGGAGTGGGGAGCAGGGCAGAGAAAGAGATTACTTTCACTTTTCTTTAACACCTTTATTCCTTGGTAGGATTCTGTACTTCCAATATAAAAACTATGTCATATCTGCTAATAGAAGAGCCTACATTTAATGCTCACCCTCCCTGATCTTCAATCATAATCCTCTCTCTCTACCCTAGTTTAAATCTAAAATGTATTTATCTATTAAAAGAAAGATGAATCATATATAAATTACTATAAAGTACAGAAATATAAAAAGGGAGGGAAAATATAAGTACAATTCAAAAGTTGTCAAATTTTTATTATGTTTTCATATGAAATATTTTCAACTTTTATGAAGAAAAGCAAGATGAAAAAAGCACATTTGATATAATTAATAAATTGAACTTATTTATCAACATTTATAAAATATATTGCTTATACAGTAGAATATTTTGAAAGCAAGTTAAAAGCTTTTAAAAATAGTTGAAAAGTATATTAATAAGCTAAGGTTAATGTAGTAATAATGATAATTTCATGACTACCATCGGTGTGTGAGGCCTTAGAATAATCACAGGAAAGTGTAGTATTTTCCCTGAGTATTGAAAGCATGATATTTACATTAATTTGTACCAAATAGAAAATTTTCTGCTTCCACGTAAAGAAACATTTAAGTGTTTTTCATCTGCTTATGTCACCGTATAGCCAAGGTTGAAATCTGTTGAAATCAAATCTAAAGTACCCTACTTGACATTTAGTCAATTTTAAAGTCATAACTATGGAATGACTATTTTTAATAAATTAATAATAAACTTCCTTTCTAGCTTCCAAACTGTATAAGCATAGGAACCTCCAGAGCCTATTCCCACTGTACATAAAAGAAAACATACCTTGATGAAGCTAGATGTAGAAAAAGACCTCTAGACAAGGTGCCTTAGTTCCCTTGACTAAAGACACTTGTAACTCTAGAGTTCCATGATGTAGTCATTCTGTAAATACATTCTGAAAGATAAGAGCCTTTCCCCTTCATCAATCTTGAAGTTTCCAATTTAATAATTTCCTGATTTATGTTTCACAAACAAGTTCACAAAACAATCTTCCCTTATATGGGATCTCTCAGTCTTTGGCCTTGTAAAATATCTAATCACTAGGAAAGTCTATTATGTCAGAAAGGTACACGTTTTAGTTTAAAATTTCATTGAATCTTATAAACTAATTTTATCACTAATTCTTGAATAGTTAATAAATTTAGCAAAAAGTTTAAATATCTTTAGGACAAAATAAGTGTGATTGCTTTCCTTGCTAAGTTTTTTCAGTTAGCAAACAATTTCATAACCATGGCCCACTTAAAATGCTTTCTTTTATATAACCTATACAACCAAACACCATAGAACATTTCTTTAGGCAAAAAAAATGTCTCTGAATTAAATTAGTTGTTTATATGTTGTGCTAAAAAGTACATGATTCATTTTGCTGCTTCCTTTTTTTACAGAGAAAATTAATAACATGTGACACT
This sequence comes from Noctilio leporinus, assembly GCA_004026585.1. Lineage (NCBI taxonomy): Eukaryota > Metazoa > Chordata > Mammalia > Chiroptera > Noctilionidae > Noctilio > Noctilio leporinus. The sequence continues at coordinate 173,355 of PVIW01002704.1, read as the reverse complement.
GCTTTAGATGGGAGGACAATCTACAGCCCATGAACCAGATCTGGCCTACTGCCTGTTTTTGTAAATAAAGTTTTATTGGAATACAGCTATGTTTATTCTTTGTATATATTGTCCATAGTTAATTCTGTACTCTCACAGCAGAGTGTGAGGCCACCACACCCTTAAGCTGTGATTCAATGGTAATTTGGCTTCCATAAATCCTCCAGAATTTTCTGGTCAAAGAGTATTATTCTTAATATTTCATATGGAGACAAAACTGAAGTCATATCAAACTTTCAAAGGCTATAATACATGAAGAGAAGTATTCTGTCTTGAATCTAAAATTATTATGCATAGTCAGCATGTACATCTTTAAAAAATGATTTCATGCTAATTTTATCTTTATTTCCATAAGGATATGTGTTTTGCCTGTAATTTTTTTTCACCTTTCCTATTTTTTCCATAGCATTTAACATTTAGGGACACATTTCCAAGTTGTTTGTGTGTGTGGGTGTAAGGTGCTCATAAAATCAAATATATGTACACTCACACACACACACACACACACACACACATATATATATATATATATATAAGATATACATATATATGTATACACACACACACATATATATAGATAGATGATTTTATTTATTTATTTTTAGAGAGAGGAGAAGGGAAGGAGAAAGAGAAGGAGAAAAACATCAATGTGTGGTTATTCCTTGCATTCCGCCAATTGGGGACCTGGCCTACAACCCAGGCATGTACCCTGACTGGAAATTGAACTGGCAACCCTTTGGGTCACAAGCCAATGCTCAATTCACTGAGCCACACCAGCTGGGGCAAATATATATATATATAGATTGATTTTTAATACATTGGTCTCTTTACTTATTCTCAAAGCTATTCCTCTTTTTAACTCTTAACAGGAAACTTCAATTGGACATCATTCAAGGTTTCACTGTTACTATGTTATCTTCTATTTTACTCCTTTCTTCAGTTCACAGCCACTTTCTTTTTTTTTCTCTGAGACAGTGATGTTTATCCTTCATATGCTTAATTTGATTTATTTATTTGTTGTTGTTGTTGTCTTATTTTATTTTGCTTTATAACTTCAGACATTCACTAACAGAGAAATAACATCCTAGTAAGAAAGGTCAGTTTGAGGAAAGAACCTCTGAATCTCTTAGTAGACAGAATATTAGATTAATACTTCACTATACCCAGTTATCAGCATTGATCTGTTGTGGGAAATTTTAGGCAGGGAGTAGCAAATGAGAATTACTGGTTCTAATTTTCTCTTTGGATATTGATTTTCAGTTTATACAAGTTGAGCTATAACTTGAAGGAAATGACTTCTGACTTTTCAGCCACAGAAATTTTAGTTTACAAGTTTTCTAGAATACCAGTGCATAAAAAAGGAGGTGAGGGAGGAAACAAGTCAGAATAAAATACAACTCTTAATGGAGAAAAAAATGAAATAATTTAGATTTGTTCATTCCTTCAAAATGTTAATGATTGTAAGAAAATGGGTCCATGTCTCACTAGTGTGTGAAAGAAACTTTTTCCCTTTGCTTAATTTTCTGTCCCTAAAAGATGCTATATAAGAGAGAGGTAAGAGATCTCCCTCTCCCACCCCATTGTGTATCTCATTTTCATTTCTCAATTCCATTTAAGTAGAAGAGACAAAACATAGCAATCCAGATCTGTGAGGATACTGTTTCCCTAGATCTCTTGGACTTCAGAAAAATTTGTTTCAATTGATCTCTGGAGGTTTGATTTTCATGAACTATTTTAAACAAACTTTTTTTTCCTAATGAAAAGAGACCTAGAAGCAAAATGCCATATTGGGCACTTTAGTAACATTAATCATGTTAATATCAAGCCAATTCCAACTAGAACTGTCATTGAATAATTAATTAGACACTATGATAAGTTGAGGAACAATGTAGGTAAATAGGGAAAAATCACCTACAATTAAATGTCTTGCTGATTCTGATATATGCTAAGTGAAATCTATAGCAATAATTGGGGATACACATTTACAAGTGTCCCAAGTAGAGGATAATAAGCTTCTTGAGGTCATTAAGTTAATATATCAACTCCTTCTGGTTCTCTTAGTAGTGAACTAAGTTCATTTAGTAAGAATGCAATAAATGCTAACAGTTGACTGATGGGAATCCTGTAGGACATTAGATCTTTTTTAATACATGAACTAAAAAATTAAAATAGCTACTTCAAGTCCGTTGGAAGAATTGCTAAACACTCACTCATTCTCTATTACATCACTTTGATTACCTTGCCTGTTTAATTGTAAGAGGGAGTAAATAATCACTAATTTTTCTAATCTTTAAAATACAAAATTAGAAATGTTGACCAATTTGAAATATGCTTCCTTTTAGGCAGAGCCCTCTTAGATATAAATTACAGAAAACAAACAACAAAAAACACCCATAAAGAATAAGAATATGAAATATATTTGGAATCACAATAAATATCTACCAAAAAGTATAAGGATAAAGTTCCCTTTGGTCACTAGTCTAATCTATTTCATTTACTGTCACATGAGTTATATTGTATTCATTTCATGGACATCTGAAAGTTAGTTCACTAGAGCATGAGAGATAAATGGCAGTTTTAGTCATCCATGGAAACATTCATTTTAAGGTATCTGCTCCCAGAGTTCCTACTTTTATAATAGAGGAATGAACACAGATTTTTGTGGTGTGGAGAGTCTCCCACTCAGTTATCTTCCAACTTTTACTTGAATTCTTACTAACTACCAGATGTCAGACACCATGTTTTAGATACAACTGGAAATTATGAAGTTCTATTCATTCATCAATAAATATCTATTAAGTATGTTTTGTGTGTAATTTGCCAGGGTCAAATAAGACAATGAAAGTCACTACTGTCAAGTACATTGTAAACTAAGTAGAAGAAAAACAAATACACTTAGAATTGTAGTACAAGGCAACATGAGTCAAATATTATTAAAATGTTATAATCACATTAAAAAAAACTGAAAGAATGCAATCACGTCTAGCTGAAGGAAGCTCTGAAAGAAATGGCAGTTAAACTGTTTTAAAGAACGTAGAAAGTATACAAATTTAACAGATACAGATGTGGGAAATAGAAATTGTCATTCCAGGCAAAGGGAATGGTATGAGCAAAGACAGATATTTGGGGAATGAGTTTTAATAAAACAAAATGTATTAAGGAGATGTGGCAAAAATGAAAGTGTGTTAATGAGTCATTTTGTAGGTATGAAAAAGGTGCAGGTGAGGTAAGAGATAAAACTGGGGAAAGCATAAGGTAGGGCCAAATTGGGGAGGTACTGGAATGGCAGGCTTAAGTGTTTGGACTTCCAGAGACAATGAACATTAACAGAAGATTTTTAAGTGAGGGATCTAATTTCACAGATTGATTTGGCAGCATTTGTCAGGAGAGAAAGTATGGGTAAAAGAGATGCCCTGCAGAGGACTGGCTGATTCGCTCACAGAGTAGTGAAGAACAAAGTGAAAATCATCAGCACAGCACAGAAGAGAGACTGAAAAGAAAAAAAAAAAAAAAAAAAAGAGCAAATACTTTTTTGTTTGCTCAAGTAAGTGATCCTAAGAACCCTTATTTTATCCATTTTATATTCATTTAAATGTGCTTGCAAGTGTGAGGAGAATTAATGTGGCAAAAGTGACCATGAGGTAAGAAAAATTTTATCCAAAAAATGGCAGGAAACTTTTTACTTGGTTAAAAAAAAACGTTTTGCTAAAAAGAAATATTCATTTTTCCCATTTTCAAAATTCTCTTATGATATAATGTTTGCTGAATTTAATATCACTGTATATATGCATATTATAAGCATGTAATATAGATGCATATTTATACATATATATTATACATATGTATATATGTATATACATGCATACTTTTGGACTTTAGGACATTTTCCTGTGCTAATAAAGTTTTCCTGAGTTAGTGGTCTTTATCACTCTTGATTGCTATAACAAAACAGCAGTTAAGGTGACAGAAGAAGAAATTTATTTCTCACAATTCTGGATGCCGAAGATCCTCGATCAGGGTACCAACATGGTAGGGCTCTGGTGAGAGCCCTGTCCTCATTGCAGACTGCCAGCTTCCCCTTGTGTCCTCATGTGGCAGAAAGAGGGAGAAAGAGTTTTCTGAGGTCCTTTGTATCAAGGCACTAATCCCATTCATGAGGGCTCTACCCTCAAAACATAATTGCCTTCCAAAGATTCCACTTTTTAATACGATCATATAGGGGTTAGAATTTCAACACATAAATTTGAGGGGGACATTAGTCTGTGGCAGTATTGAGAGGAAAAAAATCTTTGTGTTTCATAAACAACTATGTTTAGTTAATGTTAGTTATCTGTTGCATATTATAATGGTGCAGACTTAAGTATTGATTTAAATAGTCATGACTGAAAGTGTATAGACCTGTGTTAATTTCAAGACTGTGAGACTTTATTAAGTAGCACATAAATCAGCCTTATTTGTCATATATTAGTTCTTCAATAAAAATGGTACAGTTTTAGCTGAAGATTATTTATAAATCACCAACTTTATAGTCTTAACAAGTCTCCTCCTTGGATTCTTATCCCTCTTTTCTCCATGTTCTTAAATATAATCATTTACTTGTGGCACATTTTAATGCATAATATAAAAAGAATGTGTCAGTATATGGTGCCCAGATTTTAACTGTAGAACATTGGGAATTGCTTCTTTGTTTTGGGACCTTGCTCTCAGCAATATCCTTTTTCTATTCTGGCATTCTTTATCTTAATGACTCTTCACCCTTCTTTTGGGAGACTTCTAGTTGTCTTCAATCAGTTTTAGAAATGTTCAGACACCTGCTTTCCTTGTTTTTTTTTAGGTACTCTACCCAGATTACATGTTCCTTCCATCTCCTGGATACTACTATACCATTACTTTAAAAGTCCATTGATCCTCCTGTATATCCTAAAGAGTGTATGGAAAAAAAAAAAAAAGTTACCTTAGTATTAAAATAAATTTCATTAAGCTTTGCTTCATAGAAAAATGAGTATATATCTATATCTATATATCTATATATCTTTATATATATATATTAAAAAAAACAAATACTTTTAGATCTGCATGATTAGCTAATAACAGACTTAGCTTGTCTTGGCTAAGCAAGTTGTTGACTTCTCTCATTTCAAATATAAAAGAATTTAATGTAGATGAATAAACAGTTGACTGGGACACTCAAGCAGCTACCCCAAGGTTCATTTGGTTTGACAACAGGGATTTGGGTCTTCAGGCTCTTGCATAACATATTTTAATCTACAAGCAGGGGTTCCTGGATTATACCTGTCACTAGAGATTAGGTGGAAGTTCCTGCTTTGCCTGGCCTTGACCTTACTGATCTTTATTTCACTAACAAACTCTCCTATGATTCTCTATGCTTGGATTTCCTGTCCCATTGTTTTTCTTTCTTACTTGATTTACCTAACCTACTAGTGGGATTGTTGTTACTCTATGAGCTAGCCAGGGCATTTAATTTTATTTCTTCTCTAAGAGCCTTGTGGCCTTCTCTTTACCCAATGGAAGAATACAGCAGCTTTAGAATATGGCCTCAGGAATGCCTACAAAGCCCTCTTCAACTTAGAATCAAGGTTCCTTTGCCATTTTCTCCTATTGTAAAGAAATCAACTTCCTCTTTTGAGGCCAAATATGTCTCATATAATTTTACTTCATTCTCAACCCCTCTCCAGTTACTAAGTTCCTATCCAATGCAAGAATTTTACTCCTTGATTTAAAAGAGCTCTAAACCCTCCAAAGAACCAAACAGCCAGAGCCACATTCTAAAATGTGGCAAGTGGAGTCATAACTACTCTCAATTTTTAAATTAATCTCATTTGATATGCCTTTGTGAGGGGGCCACCAGGGGTGAGAAGGTAGTTACTAAATCTATTTTGTGATTGCCCTTTTTTCTTATTTGATTTAATCAACCTGCCAATAGCCCTGGTCCTACTATATGGGGTAACCAGAGCATTTATCTCTTACTCTTCTGTAAAAATGCCATGGCCTTCATGATAGGTCAACTTTTTTCTTGAGGTTACATCTGTCTCACATTATCTTCCTTTATTCCCACCCACAACTCCCATTACCAAGTCTCTACCCAGTGTAAGAATTTAACTACTAACAATCAGCTACTAAAGCCACATGCATAATTAATGTGTAGTGCCTACCCTCAGAGTGTTTATAATTATTGGTTTAATGTCTTTCTGACGAGCATGTTTTAATATCTTATCTGAATATCCCCTATAGTCTTCTTCATTTGTAAAGGAAAAATGGTTGACATTATTATTATTATTTTTGGTCTAATTAATTGATAGGTCTTTCTTGGCTCAGGTTACTTCTCTTCATTCTCTTTGATGAATTGGCCCTTGATTATCTTTAGAGGTATGACTGTTCAGCACCCCATAAACATATATATATATATATATATATATATATATATATATATATATATATGTGTGTGTGTGTGTGTGTGTATAATATCAAAATTATTTAATACCTAGATTCTAAGTCCTTGAGGAATAATGACAGTACAATGTTTCATGTAAAGAAAACAAAGATATAAAATCTTAGAATTACTGACCACATTTTAATATGCTTATATTTTAAATTAAATGTTAGCCACCTCTGAAAAGAGAAAAAAATGTAATAACATGAAATTGAACCAATAAAGAAAGACATTGTTATTCCTGATAGTTTTAAAATAGTGTTCCTTTTCTACTATAGTCAAAACATTCACTATTGTCCATCAATGCAACCTTAACATATGAAGTTTTACTTTTTATTTTTCATTTCTAAACTGAATATTAAGAGTCCTTTGTCCTATCCTTTCAAGGACTGCCTTTTTTTTTCTGTCTTTATCTCAATTCTGTATTTCCAATTCATACATGTTATGACAGGCCATAAGTACAAGCATCTTTTATGCAAATCAAGTATAAAATTTCTAAGGTGTTTGATCTAGTTTTATTTTCAAAAGTGGAATCAGATGTGCTCCCAGCTGCAAACAATCTACACATGTAGATGCTTGAAAGGTACACTCCTTTGGTGTTAGCCTCCCAACTCCAATAGGCATCTTTGTTCCTTCAAAACACAGAGACCCGATTCCCCAGCCCAGGGCACATAACCAGGTTGCAAGCCAGGTCTCCAGCCAGGTCCACAGCTGGAGGCAGGTGAAAGGCAACCATACAGTGATGTCTCTCTCCCTTTCTGATTCTATCCCTTCCCCTTCCTCTAAAAATAATAAATAAAATCTTTTGAAAAAACAAAAACAAAAATGCAGAGGCTGTCTTTACTTGCACCTAACAGTAAGTTACCACAAGGTGGCATTCTCTCAGAACACAATACTACTACAACATTCTGTCACCTGTGTTGTGAAGATTTGGTATGCATTTAGTTACATTAAGGAATCAACACAAACATTTGCTGTTTATATTTCTTTGGACATCTTATTGAATTTCACAGAAATTTCTAGTAAGTAGATAATTTGGTACCAATAACTTATTATTATGGAGGGTTCATTTTTGGATTTAAGTTTCTATAGGCAAGTCTCCCACCCGCTTCCCCACCCATAACTAATGTTTCTCTACGTTCAAAATATTTGTGTGGTCTACATTTAATCCCAATATCTAAAAATAACTCTTAGATAGTTTACCCACAGAATACACAATAAAGCATGATGGTTAAGATCATGATTTGGTAGACAGATTGATTGAAAGAAAGCCCATCACTTCCCTCGATAACATATGTAAATTTCAGCAAATTACTTGACCACTCCAGTTCCTTCCTCAATAACACTACCTCACATGTTTATTATTTATGTTAAATGAGATAATGATTGCAAAACACTCAGTACAGGGCCTGGCACATTTTAGGTGCTCAATACATGATAAGTATACTTACTATTTATTACAGTTAACATCATAGTCCCAAAACATGATTCCCCTAGCCCTCCTGACAACCTGAAATATTTCCTTTATAATAACTTTTAGGCTTAAGAAAGGCAGTGAGATATAGAAGATGGTAGCAGAGCAGTGGGCAGCACTGAGGACTTTCTCAAGTGCCAGAGAGGCTGGAGGATAGGGTGGGGAATAAGGGCCAGGTGCTAAAGTCCCAGAGAATTAGTGTGGTAAGCATCTGAATTCCAAGGTGCACAGTCTGGAGGCTACAGAAATCTAAGAGAGAGTTGGTAAGACAGTTCCAGAGCCGGTGGGGCTGTCAGGCTGAGTTATCTCTGGGCAGGAGGGGCTCTGCCAAGAGAGGCAGCTCTGACTAAAAGCAGCTTTAGGCTGCCCATTGACTAGATATTTGAGCAGAAATAATGTAGACAGCAAGCATGAACTCAGGAGGACTGAGGAGTTGAGCTCCTACAGGGGAGGGACTGTGTGATGGCCACTCTCCATGGCAGAAAGAGAGGGAGCACAGCTGCCAGAACCAGAGCCGGGGGACAGAAGACCCCCTGCCTGCAGCACCAGGCAGGAGCACGTGGGCACTGGCAGCATTAAAGCAGAGCTGCAGCCACCACCCTCTGAGAGAGCAGCGCAACCCAAGCAGGAAGAGAGGTGCCCTCCCATGCAGCATTGCACGGACCCTACGGAGCCCACAAAGTAAAACCTATGCAAGAGGCTGCTGCATGCACACAAACAACAGTGAGCCCACAGCCCTGTCTTACAGAGCTGGCAAGGGAGGGGAAGAGAAGCACCCCCAGCAGTGGAACCCACCTTGGATCCCATGCAGCCAGTAGCAGTTCACCACCCTTCCAGGAGCCCGGATCCCACTTTGAAGAACCAGCAGTGAAGAGAGGGGCTGCTGCCCCCCACCCTCTATGGAACCAGCAGTGCACAGCTGCTGGAGGCTCAGCCTGTAGGAATGTGGCACTCTGAACCAGCCCTGACTGTGACAGACCCCAAATTGCTAGGCCCTGCCCTGCCAAGGTGCTTAAGCCTGACTGGAGGCTACAGAGAGATTTGACCAAAGAAAAGAGACAGAATCAGGAAATGGATCTCTGCTGCACTCAAGCACCTGAGTTATACTGAGGGCTACATGAATTATCAAGCCCCAGATGTTTTAGGAGCAGCTCAATAACAGTATGTGCGACATGGTAGAAGGAGTGTCTCTCAATCGGCCAGCTGGAATGAAAAACTCATCAAGGAGCAACACAAAAACCAAAGCCAAAATACAACCAGGCAACCCAAATTAATGACATAAAGGGCACTCCAAGAGTAACAAGTTGAAGAAATCTAGGAGAGTGTACCACTGAACCCCACAAATCTCCTACCACAGACTGGCACTCCATGAAGGCAGGGAGTCATAGCAGATTAATACAAGAAACAAAAACAAGCAATAACAGACACCTATAATAGGGAGAAAAAGAAACAATCCATCACCAAAAGGAGTGAAGGAATTCTGAGAAACATTGCCAAATGAAATAGAAATAAGCAAATTATCAGTCATGAAATTTAAAGAAGTGGTTATAAGAACGTGCAATGAGCTCAACGATCTCAAAGAAAACTATGAAGAACTCCAGGGCAACTAGAAGGAACTTGCTGAAAATTATACCAGCATTAAAAAGGACATAGAAACCATCAGTAAGACTAGGGAGGAAATAAAAAATACAATTTCTGAACTGAAGAACACAATAGAAGGAATACAAAGCAGGTTAGAGAAAGCAGAGGACTAGATCAGTGAATTGGAGGACAACATGGGAAAAAAACAAGACAGTGCAATGAAATGAAAAAGACTGAAAAAGAATGAAGAGGTTTTAAGAGAGCTGCAGGACAACATGAAACACAATAATATCTGTATCATAGGGATACCAGAGGGAGAAAAAAAGCAAGGGATAAAAAACCTGTTTGAAAAAGTAATGATAGAAAACTTCCCTAACTTGATGAGCAAAAATGTCACTCAAGTTCAGAAAGCTCAGACGCTCAGTTTCAAGAACCCAAACAGGCCCACTCCAAGACACATCATAATTAAAATGGCAAGTTTCAAAGACAAGGAGAGAATCCTAAAAGCAATAATAGAAAAACAGCCAATAATATATAAGGGGGCTCTGGTAAGATTATTAAATGACTTCTCAACAGAAACAATACAAACTAGAAGGAAATAGCAAAAAAATACCCCAACTAATGAAAATCAAAGGCCTGTAACCAAGAACACTCTACCCAGGAGGCTCTCATTTAAAATGGGAGGTGAAATAAGGAGTTTTACAGACAAAATAAGGCTAAACTAAAATACTACACCCCATCAAACCAGCATTGCAAGAGATGCTAAAAGGCCTGTTTTTAAAATATAAAGAAACAGAGAGTGACAGAGAGTGACACAGGAACAAAGGGTAAAAATGTCCATGAAGAAGTACCTGTCAATAATAACCTTAAATGTAAACAGATTAAATGCATCAATAAAAAGACATAGTGTAGCTGAACGGATAAGGAAACATGACCCACATATATGCTGTCTACAAGAGACCCATCTCAGAACAAAACATTGATACAGATGGAAAGTGAAGGAAAGTAAAAATATATTTCAAGAAAATGGACATAAAAAAAAGGCTGTGGTAGCAGTACTTATATCAGACAAAACAGATTTTACAATGAAGTCCATAAAAAGAGTCAAAGAAAGACATTTCATAATACTTCAGGAAACAATCCCTGAACATAGGAGCACCCAAATATATAAGGAAAATCTTGGAGGACTTCAATACTATAGACAGCAATACACTAGTAGTAGGTCTCTGGTTCGATTCCCCAGTCAGGGCACATAACCAGGTTGCAAGCCAGGTCTCCAGTGAGGCCTGTAGCTGGAGGCAGGTGAAAGGCAACCATACATTGATGTTTCTCTCCCTCTCTGCTTCTCTCCCTTCCCCTCTCTCTAAAAATAATAAATAAAATCTTTATAATAAATAAATAAACAATTTTTTAAGACTATAAGAACTGGAAAAGCTTCAACAAACAAAGCCCAGAGCAAGTAAGAGGAAGGAAATTATCAAGATCAGAACAGAACTAAATGTCATGGACACTAAAAGCACAATTCAAAGGATCAATAAATCCAGAATCTTGCTCTTTGAAAAGATAAACAAAAGTGAAAAGCCTTTAACTAGACTCATCAAGAAAAAAAGAGAGAGGACCCAAATAAACAAAATCAGAAACAACAGAGGAGAAATCACAAGCAAAACCACAGAAATACAAAGGATTTCAGAAATTACTACATACAACTATATGACAAGAAATTTGACAACCTGGGTAAAATGGCAAATTTCTGGAAATGTATAACCTAACAAAACTGAATCAAGAAGAAGCAGAAAGCCTGAATAGACCAATTACAACTAGTGAAATTTAAGAAGTAATCAAAAAAAACTTCCAGCCCACAAGAGTCCTGGGCCAGATGGCTACACAAGTGAATTTTACCAAATATTTAGGGAAGAAGTAACTCCTATCTTTCTCAACCTATTCTAAAAATATCCCAAAAGAGGGAAGACTCCCAAACTATTTCTATGAGGCCAGTATTATCCTAATCCCCAAACCAAGTCAAGATACAGCAAAGAAGAAAACTACAGGCCAATGTCTCTGATGAACATAGATGCTAAAATTCTCAAAAATTTTAAAATTCTCAAGAAAATATTTGCAAACCAGATCCAGCAATATATTTGAAAAATCATACAACATGACTAAGTGAGATTCATCCCAAGGATGCAGGGATGGTGCAATATTTGCAAATCAATAAATGCAATACATCACATAAACAAAATGAAAGACAAAATCCATATGATATTATCAATAAATGCCAAAAAGGCATTTGATAAAGTACAGCACTTTTTTATGATAAAAGTGCTCAGAGAGATTGGAATAGAGGGAGCATACCTCAACATAATAAAGGCCATATAGGAGAAACCTGCAGCTAACATCATACTCAATGGGCAAAAACTGAAAGTCTTTCCCTTAAGATCAGGAATAAGACAAGGGTGTCCACTCTCTCCATTTCTATTCAACATAGTTTTGGAAGTTCTAGCCACAGAGATCAGACAATAAAAAGGAATCAAAGGCATCCAAATTGGAAAGGAGGAAGAAAAATTGTCATTATTTGCAGATGACATGGTAGTTAGTGTACATAGAAAACCCCATAGACTCCACTAAGAACCTACTCAACCTAATAAATGAATTTGGCAAAATAACTGGATACAAAGTCAATACCCAGAAATTGAAGGCATTTTTATACACCAACAATGAAACATCAGAGAAAGAATCTAGAAAACAAATCCCATTTAGTATAGCAACAACAACAAAATAATAGCCCTGGCTGACAGCACAGTGGATAGGCGCTGGTTCAATTCCCCAAACAGGACATATAACCAGGTTGCAAGCCAGGTCTCCAGACAGGTCCGTAGCTGGAGGCAGGTGAAAGGCAATCAGAATTGATGTTTCTCTCCCTCCCTGCCTCTCTCCCTTACCCACTCTGAAAAAATAAAATATTTTTTAAAAAAGAATTTAGGAATAAATTTAACCAAGGAGATAAAAGACCTGTACTCAGAAAACTATAGGACACTGAAGAAAGAAATTAAGGAAGATACAAATAAATGGAAGCACATACCATGTTCATGAATGGAAAGAATTATCATAAGCATGTCCATACTACCCAAAGCAATCTATAAATTCAATGCAATTCTTATTAAAATACCAAGTTCATATTTCACAAACTTAGAACAAATACTTAAATTAATCTGAAGTCAGAAATGACCCTAAATAGCTATAACAATCTTAAGAAAGAATAACAATACCAGATATCGAACTATATTACAAAGCCATGGTAATCAAAAAAAATCTGGTACTGGCACAAAAATAGACAAACAGATCAATGGAACAGAATAGAGAGCCCAGGAAAAAACCCAGGACTCTATGGGCAACTAATATTTGACAAAGGCAGAAGGAACATAAAATGGAGTGCAAATAGCCTCTTCAACAAGTGCTGGTTTGAAGAACTGAACAGGCGCATGCAAAAAAAAAAAAAAAAATGAAACTAGACCAGCAACTTACACCATTCACCAGAATAAACTCAAGATGGATAAAAGACAAACATAAGCACTACTACCATAAAAAGTCCTAGAAGAAAACATAGGCAAAAAAAAAAAAAAAATGCAGATATTCCACACAGCAATATTTTCACAAACATCTCTCCCAGGGCAAGGGAAAACAAGGAACTAATAAACAAATGGGGCTACATCAAACTGAAAAGTTTCTACTCAGCTAAAGAAATCAACAAAATGAGAAGGGAGCCAACTATATGGGAAAACAGATTTGCCAAATGACACTTCAGACAAGGGCCTGATCTCCAAAATATACAAAGAACTTACATAATTCAACACCAGGGAGACAGACAGCCCAATTAAAAAATGGGCAAAGGAACTGAACAGATACTTTTCCAAGGAAGATATATAAAGGACCCATAGGCATATGAAAGAATGTTCAACATCACTAGCCATCAGAGAGATGCAAATTAAAACCATAATGATATATCACCTCACACCTGTCAGAATGGCCATCATCAACAAATCAACAAACAACAAATGCTGGTGAGGATGTAGAGAAAAGGGAACCCTGGTGCATTGTTGCTGGGAATGCAAACTGGTGCAGCCACTATGGAAAACTGTGTGGAATTTCCTCAACAGTTTAAAAATGAAACTGCCTTTTGATTCACTTCTGGGAATATATCCTAAGAATCCTGAAACAACAGTTCAAAAGAACCTATGCACTCCTATGTTCATAGCAGTACTATTTACAATAGTCAAGTGCTGGAAACAGCCTAAGTACCCATCAGTAGATGAGTGGATAAAAATGCTGTGGTACATTTATGCAATGGAATACTATACAGCAGTAAATAAATAAAGAATTTTTTTTTTACTTTTTTGTGACAACCTGGATGGAACTGGAAACTATCATTCTAGGTAGAATAAGATAGTCAGTGAAAGAAAATACCATATGATCTCATTTGTAAGTGGAATACGATGAAGAAAATAAACTAAAAAGTAAAATAGAACCAGAGGCACAGAAACATGAAACAGTCTAAAGGCTGTAAGCGGGGAGAGGGGAAGTGGGAACTACTTGAAAGCAGGTCAGGGAATTACTCAAATAGCATATATGAGTGAGCCATGGACAGGATAATGGTTGGGGGATTGACTGTGGGAATGGGGGGTTGGGATAGGTAGGAGGTAGCAAAGGGGGAAAAGTTGGAACAAATGTAATAGCATAAAAATAATTTTTATTACTTAGCATTCATAAAAAGTGGTTATGAGCATAAAAAGACTTTGACTTTCAAAGTCTTGGGCTTCCAATCACCACAGAATGTGGCAGAATGTTTGGCTGCCACTATGCACTCCCTATACAAAGCTGGCCTGGCCTTTCTTGAAAATGTCAGAAGAAACAGACAACCCACCAATGGACATTTTATGCTTTCTACACTTACTAAAAAATATGCAACTAAAGGGGGATATGTAATAGGTAGGGAATGCTAGACTTTAATAGTAGACACGTAAATTTCAATAGTTTAACATAACAGACATGCTGAGCAGACACATTCTCTTCCAATTAGTCATGAAGGGACCAGGCCCTTCCATCTTTGTTCCATTATTTCACCGAACCATGTCACAATAAATATCCAACTGTAGATATAGTAAAAAGCAATCATGGAGAAGACACACCCCATTTTATAATAGTCTTGGTTTCATAGTGACCCATATAATGTTTGCTCATATCTATTGGCAAGACTGTTACCAACACACCTAGCCACAATGAGGTGCTCCTAGTTGCAATCCCATTACTGAAGGAGAAAACATAATAGAATTCAGTAGACAGTGAAAGATCACTGCCACTGTGTATGGAAGAGAAGTTACATTTCAATTGTATTTTTCTTTAAAACAATAACTTACTAGACTATTGATGCCCATTTTGCTGAAGAATCCCTTAAGAAATAGTAATTTAAATTGTTTCCAATTACTTGGTAGTATGGGTGGCATTAGTGGTATATGTGGGGTGACCTTTCTTAATGTAATTTTAAGTAACAGACCCAATTGAGTGCAATACCAGGAAAATATTCAATTAAAATTGAATTATTAAAATAAAAATTAATGTTCTGTTAGTGAACTGCTTGGCTGGATGCACCAATTAAAAGTTTTCTTATTTCCTGACTCCCTCTCTAGTATCTTTGGGAAAAATACATACACAAATAACTAAAAATTCAAGGCTAAAGTTGAACTTTGTCTCTGAGATAATATCATTTTACAATTGCCTACAGTACTTGTTGTGTGTAATGTAAAAAAAAAAAAAAAATTAAACAATGCAAATACTTTATTAAAATGAGTGGAGCTTATACTTTCTCAAAATTCAAAATTTTAAAAGAAAACTACACATAACCTTATGTTCCTTTTAATTTCCTTGTGTTCCTCTCTTTATCTTTTTTTTAATCATCTTAGGAGGATATATGTTCATTGATCCAAGAGAGAGAGAAGAGAGAGAGAGAGAGAGTAGTGATGTGCAAGAGAAACGACACCCCCACCGGGGATGCAACCCAAACCTTTAAGTGCATAGGATGGCGCTTCAACCAACTGAACCACCTGGTCAGGGCCTCTATCTTCTTAAAATGATTTGAGAAGTCACCAGGAATAAATGGAAATTAGGAAAGAAAATTTGTATGATGACTGTAGAAAGCCTTAGATTTAGCAAGATGTAGCCTCTGATTTTAAATACTACAGTTTTTGTTCTCCTTCACTTAGTACATTGGTCAGGAAATATGTCACCCTGGGCTAGGTGAATTATGCATTACTTCACCCCTAGATGTGCTAGATAAGAGTTCCATACTATGTTTAACAACTGTAAAACCATTTCTTTTCTTTATTAATTACTTATAACAAGTCATGCTCTTGTAAAAAGTATATGTAGACTTACGTGGGAAAAAAACGTCAAGTGTATCCAAGAATAAAGACACGGCTCATGAAATGGTATATGCATTTCCAGTGTTCACACCAGAGACATAGGCCCAGGAAATAGTACTTCTAAAACTTCCTGGCTCACGGTGGTGTGAAGACTCTGGGCCCCATGGTGGCCTCAGGCACAGCGTGTGGGCAGCCTGTCTCCTTCTGTGGCCTGTTGGGTGGGGCAACGCCAGCTCTTGGGCTTCAGGGCCAGCAGTGACCCCAGGCCAGTGAGCAGGGGAGCAATGCCTGGCTTTCCAAGGGCATCTGACAGGAAATCTGAGGTCTCTCGGCTTCAGGGCCAGTGAAGTCACCTTCAGAAGCTCAGGCCTTAGTCGATCTTTTAAGAAAATATTTCAATCAGAATGATTTGCACCAGCCAAGTCTGTCTGGGTGAAGGAATGCAGTGTTTCCAGAAGCAGAACATAGCATTCACCACACCCTGCTCCACACGCTGTGTTAAGAACCAATCTGGAGGTAATCTCCAGGGCTCTGAAGGTACCAGAGAGTGGCTGAGTAGCCCTCCTGCCTGGCCTCCCAGTCAGACTAGGCACAGGTCCAGGGACTTGAACATCTTCCCAATGAAGCCCAGCTGGGAGCACTCCCAGGTCAGCCCAGCCTCTTAAGGCTGCTGGAAAGAGAAATTCTTCCTGGACCTCAGTTTTAACCTAAGTGTTGTCCTCCATTTGCAGGTAAAAGATGCCTTCAGGCAGCATGTACCTTCTGAGGCAGCAGTAATCAGGGCTCCCTTGTCATTTTCTATTTTAAATTTCTTTCTTTCTTTCTTTTAAAGATTTTATTTCATAATTTTTAGAAAGAGGGAAAGGGAGAGAGGCAGAGAGGGAGAGAGACATAAATGTATGGTTGCTTTTCATCTGCCTCCAGCCACAGACCTGACTGGAGACCTGGTTTGCAACCTTGTTATGTGCCCTGGCTGGGGAACTGAACCTGCAACTTTGGGGTTCGCAGGCTGGCGCCTTATCCACTGTGCTACCAGCCAGGGCTTCTTTCCATTTTTTAAAAGGATATTTCATATGTAGGATCCCTTGAGATCACACATATAAATGTGCACTACCAGTCCTCTTTCTCTGAAGAATTCTATTGCTATAATGGTGGGTGTGTTTTAGCATTCATTCACTTTGAGACAGTTTGTCTCTCCTCAAGATTTCTTTGTGAATGTAAGAAATATAGGATCTTGTGTATTATGCTAATGAAATGCCAGTCAGAGAAAGACAAATACCATATGATTTCACTCATATGTGGAAGCTAAAGAACACCATAAAAATTTTTTGAAACAATCATAGATGCAGAGATTCTCTGATGGTTATCAGAAGGGAGGGGTGTTAGGAAACTGGGTGAAAAAGGCTAAGGGATTGAGAAGTACAAATTGGTAGTCACAAAATAGTCATGGGGATGTCAAGTTCAGTATAGGAAATATATTCAATAATATTGTAATAACTGTGTACAGTGCCAGGTGGATACTGGAGATATCAGGGTAGGAGGACTACTATGTAAAGTGTGTGATTGTCTAACCAGTATGCTGTACACCTGAAACTACAAGATAATATTTAATATGTACTGTAATTAAAATAAAAGAAATATAGGATCTTTTGAAGCAACAAGTTTTCTATTTTGATCTAGCTTCTATTTCCCTTCCTTGAACCATTTATCTTCCAGTAAGTTAGTCTTTCATTCTGATGGAAAATTCTTCCAAGTATGTCTGTAAAGCTCTGTATTCAGACAAATAGTAATAGTACCCCCATTATTGCATAGCAGTGGGAATAGCTAGAGTTGCAAACTAGCCATCACGTCTGTGTGTATTTGCACATGCTGATTGATACATGTTTGGGAGCTGCACCTAAGTTAAGTCTCCCTTGTTTTAAGAGAATCTAGGCCCTTCAAAAACACAAATACACAAGTGGCCAGAATGGGAACTGTATGAACTGTTTTTAAAATGTGGCAACCCTGGCTGGTGGCTCAATGGATAGGTGCTGGCCTGTGAACCCGAAGGTCACTGGTTCGATTCCCAGCCAGGGCAA
Organism: Noctilio leporinus; assembly: GCA_004026585.1. NCBI lineage: Eukaryota > Metazoa > Chordata > Mammalia > Chiroptera > Noctilionidae > Noctilio > Noctilio leporinus. The sequence goes on along the minus strand of PVIW01002704.1, from coordinate 155,319 downwards.
CATGACCAGGTTGCAAGCCAGGTCTCCAGACAGGTCCACAGCTGGAGGCAAGTGAAAGGCAACCATACATTGATGTCTCTCTCCCTCTCTGCCTCTCCCTTCCTCTCTCTCTGGAAATAATAAATTATTTTTTTAAAAATTAGTAAGTGCCTTCTAACCCTCTTCTATCCTATCACAAAGGCATGTCAAATGGCATTAATTTAGAACTTGAGATTAGTCATGATTTCACTCACCACATTTTTTTTTAATTTTAAAAGATTTTATTTATTATTTTTAGAGAGAGGGGAAGGGAGAGAGGCAGAGACAGAGAGAAACTTCAATGTATGGTTGCCTTTCACCTGCCTCCAACTACAGACCAAGATGGAGATCTGGTTTGCAACCTGATTATGTGCCCTGGCTGGGAATCGAACCAGCAGCTTTTGGATTGGCAGGCCAGCCCCTATCCACTGGGCCACCAGCCAGGACTACTGATTTTTTTTTTTTTTTAAATAGCAAATGCAGACAGCTATCAGAAATTGTCTTTTGTCATATCAGGGTTTAGAAAAAAAGCAGTACCTACACAGAAAATTTTGTCTGGAAACAGCCAATGATATTCATAAACACAGGTGAAACATATGTATACATACCATGGATACAAACTCAACAAATTCACAAAAAGATGCCTGCATACAAAGGCACGCCAGACATCCATGCACACCAATGACAAAGAAATTGGGAAAGAAAATTAAGTACATGAGGAGGGATTTAGGAGGTCTTGAGGCCATCCTCTGAAGCTGCATTATTCTTCTAAACTTTAGAATTGTGCAACTGTCTCCTAGGTAGTGGTTTAGTAAGACCACAGCCTGGAGAACATAGTCCCTCATTCTAGGAAACTAGTGCATTTGATGGAGAAGTGTGACAAGACTGAGCCATAAAGACTTACTGAGGTTTATAACCTGAAATGCCTGCAAGACACTTAATTTAGGGAAAGAGTTCCTTGTCTTCAGAAACCGTACCTACGGTTCCATGATTAATGACTCATTCTCTGTCATCTCCGAAAAAGTAACATGCATCTAATCCTAATGAGTCTCAATTCACATTTTTCTATCTTGACCAAGAAGAGGTTTCCTGATGCTTGAAGGCACTTCATGATGTCTCCATCCAGCCATTTCAAGGAGCAAGATTGTTATAGGAAGCTACTAGGCCACTAGAAGCCAGGAACACTTTCTGGTCAATCTTCCTGTATCACCTCAGGACACCTCTCAGCCTCCAAACAAACTTACAATTCCAGAGGAATGTCATCAGTAACATTCAGTTTCTCTATTTGCCCATTTGTCAAAAGTTAAATAATTACTTTCTTAGGAGGTGGCTCAATTATTTAACTCAAAATTAATCAAATTACCTTAAGTTAATGCATCTTATCCTTTCTAGTTGATGAAATTTAAAAAGGAAATTCCATTTGAGGCTTTATTTTTTTAATGCAGTTTCTATTAGACTGAAGATGAACGATAATTATTTTTAAAAAGGCAGTCTGAACAGATTGCCCTCCCAGTGGGAATGAACTCCAAATATCAGGGAGAGGGATGACCTAGAATCTTGAAAAGCTGAAACATTCCCAGGAGGAGGAAGCCTCTCAGGTGTTTTTCCTCCAGCCTTTGCATAGTTTCTTATCCCTAGAAGTGAGTTGAAATAGGTCAGCATGTGGAGAGATATTAAAGAGGTGTTATCTACCCTCTGAGTCATATCATTCAGTACTATATGTTCCCTTGGAAAGTGAGGATAAGCAAGACCTCATTAGAGCAAATGAAACCCAAATTTACAAGCATCTTTTGACTCTTGTGACGGTTTCTGCCTGGAGCTCAGAATTAGGTAGAGAGAATGACAGATGTTGGGGACGGGGAGCCATAAAGGGGAATCAGCATGCACCTGCTCTTTCATGCTATTTGTTATTCACCTGTGCCAGACATCCATTTCTTCATTACACATAACAATTGGGTAAAGTGCTGCTTGGGATAGAATCGAGTTTGACTTATGCAAGTACTACTTTCAAAGTGCTGGCAGGGAAGTACAAGGAGAAAGTTTAATGTCCACATTTAATTTGAAAAAAATATATGAATTCTAGTTGCGTATGTATCTGCACTTCTGGCATTTTCACAGTGGCTTGCTGTATCTGGAACTGTGCATGAATAATCTCATGTAATTTTCACAAAAATCCAATCAGATGGCGATATACTTGGTTCCATTTTTCAGATGAGGAAACTGGAGTTAATGAGCTCAAAGTTGCATCCTTTCTGCGTCCAGTCTCTTCAAGCTTTTATGTGTTTTGCACAAAATTGCCAGAAAAGTCTTCTTAATACTGCTTTGATTTATATTTAATTCCTTATTGACTTTTTCCCAACAATTCCCACTGTGCACATAATAAAGCTCAGGGATGGATTTGAGCACCACCTTGCTGCTTTATTGGTCTCTACTCTTTCATAGGAAGCAGCTGCTTTTGCTTTTTTCTCTTACTACTTATGTACATAACTTAAGCTTCTCAGCCTTTTTTTTTTTTTTTTTTTTTTTTTAACCACTTTGTGAGCTCCTTGATTTCTAGGTGATTCCTCCTACCAAGGGAAGAAAGTTAATTCAGCATGGCTGGGTCTCTGCCATCGCACCTGACAGTTGTCTTAATTTCAAACCAGACTACCCTTCTTCTTTGACATCTGTACCTATTGTCTAGAAGGCATCTTTTCAACGTAGCTGCCTGTGTTAGTTTTTCAGAGCTGTGCTTAACAAGGTACCACAAACTGAGTGGCCTAAACACCACAAATATATTTCCCTACAATTATGGGGGATAGAAGTCTAAGATCAAGATGTCAGCAGAGTTGAGTCCATCCAATGGTTGTGAGGAAGAATCTGCCCCGTGCCTCTCCCCTAGCTGTTGATGGTTTGCTGGTGGTCCTGGGCATTCATAGTCTTGGAGAAGCTCCACCTGGACCACAACCTTCATCTTCACCTGGTGTTCCCCCTGTTCCAAATTTCCTCGTTTTATAAAGACATCAGTCATATTGGATTAGGGTCCACTCTAATGACTCCCCCTTAACTAATTACATCTTCAGGGGCCCTATTCACAAATAAGGTCACATCAGAGATGCTGGGATTTAGGGCTTCAACATACAAATTTTAGGGTTCTCATAAGACTGTAGTATTATTTATCCAGTGCTCTACTATGGTGTCCTTTGATTTATTTGCAGTCATTGAGTCCTAAATTCTTAAACCTTTGTTACTATATGCAGCATCTGGTAACCACTGGGTCATTGTAGGAATTTGGGAGATTAAAGCAGTTAGAAAAGATCCTGGGGTTAGTCAAATCTGATAGTCCTTAGGCAAGCAACTGCTTTACAGCTCAAGGCCCAGCAAGGGGCAAAGAGAGAATTTCTAGTCAAAATTATTTGAAAGGAGGTATTTCACAAAATTCATTTTTAAAAAATGACAAACTTGTTTCATGAGGTACTATGGTATGGCTATGTCTGGAAAGGCACACCCTCTAGGATGAAGTAGGGCTGAATAGTGAAGCTGGAACCAGGGAAATGTCATTAAGTCCTTCCAAATGTCTTTAAGGCAGTTTTTTGGAACAAGTCAGATGGATTAAATGTTTTCTTCCAGCATGTGGAACAAAAGTGCAAAGTAAAGCTTATCAGTGTCTCTTCGAGTTACCATATAATTTTACAAACCCATTGCTTTACCCACCTAACCCATCATAGGGCATTCACAATAACATTAGGACTTTATAGTGGCTACAAATTTGGCCTGCTAAACCAATGAGATATTTTTAGCTTTGGCGGATGTCACTGTGACTGTGTTTAAGAGTCACTTTGTCCTTTTACATTTCAAACCAATTTTAAAGGTTAAGAAGAGAGAAATATATTTTTTTAACAAATGTTCAATAAGCATTTTAAAAGAATGTTTTGAGGTTTTATGCCTAAGATGTACAAATCTGCTGCAATCCCTATTCCAAAAGGAAATTTATTCAATATTTACTAGTAATTAAAAAGAAAAAGAGAGGCTATTTTAAAATGCCAAAGGAATTAAAATAGAGAAGAGAATGAGAGCTTTGTCTCTAGAGAAAGATCAGAAAGTAAAAGTCAAGCTTGTATGTAATTGGTAGAGCAGGAAGACTTAGTAGACTTTTAACTACTTTTTAAATTCTAACCTTTTATATACTAACTTTATTACTTATTGTGAAACCATGGACAGTACTTTAGTCAGGGGAACTGACTAAAGCCAATCTTCCATACACCTGTAGGATAGTTACTGAAGTTGTTGGCAGAAACTTTAAGAGTAATTAACACGTTTTGAACATGATATGTAAAGTCAAGTCTATATTTTGAGATAGCTGGTCAATACCAATCACCTATTTGGACCCCGTTATTATCATTTATTCCCACAAGTACCAGTTGTTTTCATCAGAGTTGCCTAACACTCTATTAAGTTTAGCTAAAGCTGGTCTGCAGTACAGTTTGGGAGATTTTGGCATTTGCTGTCACAGGTTTAAGGTGTCACTGATGACAGGGACATAAAAAAGTGGCAATGCAGACAGAAGTAAGCAGTGACTTTTAAGCCTTTGTGTCAAAAGAAACCAGGCTAATAATATTGAAAAAAATGAGCGTAAGAAGAGGATTAGGAGAAAGGCCCACAGAGCATAAGTGGATAAGGACACAGTGGGAAAATGACAAAGGGCAAAGGAAATCGCCAAAGGATGACACAGAAGTCTCAGAATGGTAGTGTGTGGCTTTATGGGAAAATTGCAGAGATTGTTATAGCTTTTAAACTTTGTATACATTCAATTGATAATAAAAAGACTAGAGGACTGTTTATAACCACATAACAGTAAACAAGTGGTACCTTTTTAAGGAAAAATGTGAGTATAACATACTGTATTTATTCCAAGAGGCAAGAGGCTCCTTAAAGTTTAAAATGCTGTATTCAAACCTGTCTTACAGAATACAGCAGTCATTTAAAACCTTTCATCACCCTGGCTGGTGGCAGTGCCAGCCTGCGAACCCAAAGGTCACTGGTTCGATTCCAAACCAAGTCTCCAGTCAGATCTCCAGCCAGGTCTGTAGCTGGAGGCAGGTGAAAGGCAACCATACATTGGTGTTTCTCTCCCTTTCTTCCTTCCTCCTTTCCTTTCTCTCTGAAAATAATGAATAAAATTTTTTTTTAATTAAAAGTTAATTAATAATCATTTCTTGGATGATTTAAATAAGCCAAAATATTGCCATCTTCTTTTAAATAGAATTACTTTTTGGTGTGTGTTGGCATTAGTCATATACTGTATTTTTGGAGGATGAGGACATTTTAAATCTGTGCTTTAAACATTCCCTGCAATATCTTGTCTAAAATTTAGTTTATGTCATTGCTTTTGTATTTTAAAAGCTGTTTTTGAATGTAGTTTATGTCAGAATTAGTTTGAAAAAGCCTCTGTAGAAACATATTAAGAGAAATGTAAGGTATATACACATATGTATATATTTTATATAAACACCTATGTATATGCATGTATATACACACCAAATACTATTTATTAGAATACATCTCAACAAAAAATGTAGTCTTTTTAAAACCTTTAAATACTTTAAAAATTATTTTTAAAACACTTATTTGAACAGTGTAGGGAAAATCCACTTTTTTGATTGGCAAAGTCATTTATGTTTGCGGGGCCAAAGCAGTTTTGAGAGAGTATTTTTGGTTCCGAATTTCTACAAGACACGAAATAGGTGGTAATCATCCAGCATACTCCCTGGATCATAGTGAGACACTAAATACATATGTATAAGTAAATGAATAATCAATAAATAATAAGTGAATACATGAATGGAAGAATGAAAGGCAAAGTTTTAGGAGCAAAACAAAAGAATAGAACAATGACCATATCTGTTCTTTCTTTCCCAATTTTTTGTTTGTTTGTTTGTCTGTTTGTTTTTGCTACTCAGGGATATCCTGGAGAAATGTATTTTTAGAATACTGAGAAACTTTCTTAAGCAAGAAACATGTTATTAAATAGAATACTGTAGTTGTAGCTTACAGTTTAGGGAAACTAGGTGCACTTTGACACCTTGAATCCCAGGGTCAATGAAAAACAAATCTAAACACACACAGACCAATTATAAAGGTTTCAAGGGGACTTAATAAAGAACAATCACACCTGAAATTCATTTTTTAAAATGTCTTTTAGGCAGGTCAATCTTCCCCCCTCTATTCTTAGCACCCAAACAGCATCTTGCATACATTGTTTAGGCTTCAATAAGTTTTTATGTAATGAGTCAATCAATGATTTTATGGTATTAATTAAGTCATGCAAAAGGTTAAGGGGTTAAGGGGATAGGGTGATGGAGAAAAGCATTGATAGAAGTAAACTGAAGACTGTGCAAGGAAGAAAGGAAAGGCATTGTATGGAAATGAAGGAAGAATGAAAAGAAGAGACAACAGGTTCCAAGATAAAATGAGAAGCATGGGGTACAGAAGGAGAGCTTTACATGAAGATTTGATAATATGGAGTTTGAATTTGTTTTCTCTAACCAACAAGTTTTCAGTAATTTGAGAGAAAGGCAAAATGTAAAAATCACACCAAAAGCAAGTTATGTATTATGTTTCTCTGCAGACCTCATAAAAGAGCAATTTACTCATGTATGTTCTCTAAATATTTATAAGAGAGAATGTTTTATGGGCATACAGGTTTTAGATTCCTTCTCTGAGTCTTAACTAATTCACATTAAAGAAAAATAACTTTCTGCACCTGGCAAACTAAGAAGGTGTTTCTATAACTGGGGTCTTTTGGTTTGAAGATTTTGAGTTCTGGGTTGGTAAGCCTCTCTCAAAATTAACAGAATCAAGTTAAGTTATTTAAAAAGCAATTAGAATTGAACTAAGGAAAAGAATAGTAGGGTTTCAGTTTCTCCAAAATCCAAAATTTCTGTCCAACTTTTGGTTCAACACACAAGAATTGTTTCAGTGGAAGTACCATAAATGCAAGCAATGGCAGTGTATTATGGTCAAGAAATTGGAGCCTTCTTCCATAAACAGTTTTCCCCCAACTTTATAACCTCATAGTAAATAGATGATATCATTCTTAGTATATGTAGTAAGACTAAAAACCAATAGAGATGCAGTGCTTAGAAGGATGTTGGAAAGATAGCCCTCGTTTTGTAGATAATGTTATTAAGGATAAATGTGTTACTCAGGTCACAAAACTAGTTAAGGACAGAAATGTGAATCAAACTCAGTACTCCTGATTTCTTATGTCACACATGTTAAATATTTTATGTACTGAGAAAAAAATAGTTGATTAAGTAGAAAGTAATGAGAAGGATGCAATGAGGTCTAAGTCCTTGAATAGCCAAATAAAGGCCATTTATTGGATATCTTAATTTTATGAGAGCAGAGTTAGTTCATCACTATATCTCCAGTGAGTTGCACAGAATCTGGCACTTAGGTGGTATTTTTTAATGTAATTTACACATAAAAAGATGCACAGGTTTTAAACATTCAGTTTTGGTAAATTTTTCAATTTTACATATGCATATAACTATGTATAGAATATAAATATTCTGTATATGTGTTTTAATTAGTTACTTATAGTTATTATTATTATATTACAATTGTTTCATATTTTCTCCCATTGCTCTCTCCTATCCACCATCCCTGTCCCCCTCCCTCAGTCAATCCCCAGCTCATTGTCCATGTCCATGGGTCCTCCTTATCTGATCACTTCCCCTACTTTCCCCCTTTACCCCCTTCCCCCTAGTCATCATCATTCTGCTCCTCTTTTTTTTTTTTTTGGTGTGTGTGTGTATGTGCGTATCTCTTATTTCTTTCTGCTCACCTGTATGTTTTGTTCATTAGTCTCCTGTATTAAGTGAGAACATATGGTATTTAACTTTTGCTGCTTGGCTTGTTTCACTAAGCATGATACTCTCCAGTTCTATCCATGCTATTACAAATGACAAAAGTTCCTTCTTTCTTTCTGCTGCATAGAACTCCATTGTGTGAATGTACAACACTATTTTCATCCATTCATCCACTGAAGGGCACTTATGTTGTTTCCAGCACTTTGCTATTGTAAATAATGCTGCTGTGAACATAGGGTTCATAGGTTCTTCTGAATTGGTGCTTCAGGAATCTTTGGGTATAATCTTAGCAGTGGAATCACTAGGCCATAGGTAATTCTGTTCTTAGTTTTTTGAGGAAATTCCATATTGTCTTCCATAATGACTACACCAGCCCATATTCCCACCAGCAGTGCACGAGGGTTCCCGTTTCTCCACATCCTTGCCAGCACTTGTTGTTTGTTGATTTGCTGTTGATGGCCATTCTGACAGGTGTGAGGTGATATATCATTATGGTTTTAATTTGCTTCTCTCTGATGGCTAGTGATGTTGAGCATTCTTTCATATGCCTATGGGCCCTTTGTATGTCTTCCTTGGAAAAGTGTCTGTTCAGGTCCTTTGCCCATTTTTTAATTGGGCTGTCTCCCATGTGTTGAGTTGTATTAGTTCTTTATTTATTTATTTATTTTTTAGGGACTTAATTTTATTTTAATTTTATTTTTTTAATTGTTGAGGTGTGACATCCATCCCCGTTTTACTCCCCTCTGTCCCCTTCCCCACCCATACACTCCCCTCCAAAATCAATCCCACTTGTTGTCCATGTCCATGGTTCTTCCATGCTAGTTCCTTGACTAAACTGCTCCCCTTCTTTGCCTCCTCCTCCCCCTTCCCACCTCCCCACTCCCCTCTGCCCACTGAAGTTCAATTCATTGTATTCATGTATCTGGTTCTGTTTTGCTTATTTGTTTGTTTTAGTCATTATTGCCCTGTAATAAGTGAAATTATATGGTATTTGTCTTTCACTGACTAGCTTATTTCACTAAGCATAATACTTTCTAGTTCCATCCATGTTGTTGCAAAGGGTAGGAGTTCCTTCTTTCTTTCTGCTTTATAGTATTCCATTGTGTAAATTTACCAAAGTTTTTGATCCAATCATCCACTGATAGGCACCTAGGCTGTTTCTAGTGCTTGGCTATTGTAAATAGTGCTGCTATGAACATAGGGGTCACATAGGTTCTTATGAATTGGTGTTTCAGGGTTCTCTGGGTATAGTCCTAGTAGTAGAATTGCTGGATCAAAATGCAGTTCCATTTTTAGTTTTTTAAGGAAACCTCATACTGTTTTCCATAGTGGCTGCATCAGCCTGCATTCCCACCAACAATGCACCAGGGTTCCTTTACCCATTTCTCAATTGGGCTGTCTGACTTCCTGGTGTTGAGTAGTATGAGTTCTTTATATATTTTGGAGATCAAACCCTTGTCTGAAGTATCATTGGCAATATGTTTTCCCATGCGGTTCATTGCCTTTTAATTTTGCTGGTGTTTTCGGTAGCTGAACAGAAACTTTTTAATTTGATGTAGTCCCATTTGTTTATTTGTTCTTTTATTTCCTTTGCCCTTAGAAAAGTGTCAGTAGACATATTTCTGCATAGAATATCTAAAATTTTCTCCAGGACCTTTATGGTGGCAGTGCTTATGTTTAAGTCCTTTATCCATCGTCAGTTTATTCTGGTGTATGGTATAAATTGGTGGTCTAGTTTTATTTTTTTGCATGTTGTTATCCAGGTCTCCCAACATCACTTGTTGAAGAGACTACTTTTACTCCATTTTATGTTCCTTTCTACTTTGTTGAATATTAATTGACCATTGAGTCCTGAGTTTATTTCTGGGCTCTCTATTCTGTTCCATTAATCTATATGTCTATTCTTATGCCTGTACCAGACTGTTTTGGTTGCAGTAGCCTTGTAGTATAGTTTGATGTCCAGTGTTGTGATTCCTCCTACCTTGTTCTTTTTTCTCCAGATTGCTGTGGCTATTTGTGGGCATTTTTGGCTCCATATAACGTTTTTTTAAAAAGATTTTATTTCATTATTTTAGAAAGAGGGGAAGGGAGAGAGGCAGAGAGGGAGAGAGACATCAATGTATGGTTGCGTTTCACCTGCCTCCAGCCACAGACCTGACTGGAGACTTGGTTGGCAACCTGGTTATGTACCCTGGCTGGGGAATTGAACCTGTGACCTTTGGGTTCACAGGCCGGCGCATTATCCTCTGTGCTACCAGCCAGGGCCATCCATATAACTTTTTGAAGTATTTTGTCTGTCTCTGTGAAGTATGTCATTGGTATTTTAATTGGGATTGCATTGAATCTAAAGATTGTTTTGGGTAGTATGGACATTTTAATAATGTTAATTCTTCCCATCCACAAACATGGTATATGTTTCCATTTATTTGTATCTTCCTTAATTTATTTCTTCAAAGTTCTGTAGTTTTCTGAATACAGGTCTTTTATCTCCTTGGTTAAGTTGATTCCTAAGTACTTTATTTATTTTTGTTATTGTTGTTGCTATGGTAAATGGGATTTGTTTTCTAGCTTCCATCTCTGATGTTTCATTATTGGTATACAAAAATGCTTTTGATTTCTGAATATTGACTTTATATCCAGCTATCTTGCTAAATTTGTTTATTAGGTCTAGTAAGTTTTTGGTGGAGCCTATCGGGTTTTGTATGTACACTATCATGTCATCTTCAAATAATGACAGTTTGACTTCCTCCTTTCCAATTTGGAAACCTTTGATTCTTTTTTTTTCTCTGATAGCTATGGTTAGAACTTCCAAGACAATGTTGAACAGAAGTGGAGAAAGTGGACAGCCTTGTATTGTTCCTGATCATAGGGGAAAAGCTTTTAGTTTTTGCCCATTGAGTATGACTTTGGCTTCAGGTTTCTCATATATGACTTTGATTATGTTGAGGTATGTTCCCTCTATTCCCATTTTGCTGAGGGTTTTCATCATAAATCGTTGCTGTACTTTATCAAATGCTTTCTCAGCATCTATTGATATGATCATATGATTTTTGTCTTTCATTTTGTTTATGTGGTGTATTACATTTATTAATTTGTGAATGTTGTAGCATCCCTGTGATGAAACCCACTTGATCATGGTGTATGATCTTTTTCATGTATTGCTGGATCCTGTTGGCCAATATTTTGTTGAGAATCTTAGCATCTACGTTCATCAGAGATATGGGCCTATAGTTTTCTTTCCTAGTTGTGTCTTGACCTGGTTTTGGAATTAGAATAATATTGGCCTCATAGAAAGAGTTTGGGAGTCTTCCCTCTTCTTGGATATTTTGGAATAGGTTGAGAGGGATAGGAGTCAGTTCTTCTCTAGATGTTTGGTAGAATTCACCTGTGTATCCATCTGGTCTGGGACTCTTGTGCCTTGGGAGATGTTTGATTACTTCTTCAATTTCACTAGTTGTTATTGGTCTATTCAGGCTTTCTGCTTCTTCTGGATTCAGTTTTTGGTAGATTATTCATTTCCAGAAATTTCTTCATTTCACCCATGTTGTCATATTTCTTGTCATATAGTTATTTGTAGTAATTTCTTACAATCCTTTGTATTTCTGAAGTATCAGTTGTGATTTCTCCTCTCATTTCTGATTCTGTTTATTTGAGTCGTCTCTCTTTTTCTTGATGAGTCTGGTTAAATAAAGGCTTATCAGTTCTGTTTATTCTTTCAAAGAACCAGATCCTGGACTTGTTGATTCTTGAATTGTAGATTTAGTCTCTAAGTTATTTAATTCTGCACTGATCCTGATGATTTCCTTCCTTCTACTTGCTCTGGACTTTGTTTGTTGTTGCACCTCTAGTTCTTGCAGCTTTATGTTTAGGTTGTTTGTATAAGCTTCTCCTGACCTTTTTAGGTAGGCCTGTATTGCTATAAATTTCTCTGTGAGGACTGCCTTTGCTGTGTCCCATAGGTTTTGGGCTATTGTGTATTCATTGTCATTTGTTTCCAGAAACTTTTTTATTTCATTTTTTATTTCATTGTTTACCCATTCCTTACTTAAAAGCATGTTATTCAGTCTCCATCTCCATGAGTTAGAGTACTTTTGTTTTTTTTTCCCTTGAGATTGGTTTCTAGTTTCAAGCCATTGTGATCTGAGAAGATGCTTGGTATAGTTTCAATTTTCCTGTATTTGTGGAGGCTTGTCTTGTGACCTACCATGTGGTCTATCTTAGAGAATGTTCCATGTGCATTTGAAAAGAATGTGTATTTTGCTTCTCTGGGGTGAAATGTTCTGTATATATCAGTCAGGTCCATTTCCTCTAGGGTGTTGTTCAATGCCGCAATATCCTTGGTGATTTTTATTTGGAAAGTCTGTTCATTGTTGATAGTGGGGCATTAAAATCCCCTATTATGAGTGTGTTGCTGTCTATATCCTTCCTGAAGTCCTCCAAGGTTTTCCTTATATATTTCAGAGTTCCTACATTGGGTGTATGTTTACCAGAGTTATTTCTTCTTGATGGATTGTTCTCTTTAGTATTATGAAATGTCCTTCTTTGTCTCTTTTTATGTCCTTCATCATAAACTCTATTTTGTCTGAAATAACTGTTGCTACTCCAGTCTTTTTTTATATCCATTTTCTTGATATATATTTTTCCATCCCTTCACTTTCAATCTGCGTCAAACTTTTGTTCTGAGTTGGGTCTCTTAAAGACAGCATACATGTGGGTCATGTTTTCTAATCCATTCAGCTACACTATGTCTTTTGATTAGCACATTTAATCTGTTTACATTTAAGGTTATTATTGATTGATACTATTTATTGTCATTTTTCCCTTTTGTATCTGTGTTCCTCTCTGTCTCTCTCTGTTTCTTCATATATATATTTTTTAAAGCAGACCCTTTAGCATTTTTTGCAATGCTGGTTTGTTAGAGGTGTATTCTTTTAGTCTTCTTTTGTCTGGGAAGCTCCTTATTTTTCCTTTCATTTTGAGTGAGAGCCTTGCTAGATAGAGTATTCTTGGTTGCAGGCCTTTGTTTCCCATTACTTGGAATATCTTTTGCCATTCCCTTCTGGCTTACATTGTTTCTGTTGAATAATCATTTGATAACCTTATCAGAGCTGTTTCTCTCTTGATGCTTTTAGGATTCTCTCTTTGTCTTTAAATTTTGCCATTTTAATTATAATGTGTCTTGGAGTGGGTCTGTTTAGAATTATCCTCATTGGGACCCTCTGTGCTTCCTGAACTTAAGTAACATTTTCACTCATCATGTTAGGGAAGTTTTCTATCATTACTTTTTTGAACAGGTTTTCCATTCCTTGTTCTCTTCTCCTTCTGGTATCCCTATGATATGGACATTATTGTATTTCATGTTGTCCTGCAGCTCTCTTAAAACCTCTTCATTCTTGTTCAGCATTTTTTCCATTCTCTTGCACCATCTTGGAATATTTGTCTACATTGTTCTCCAGCTTGCTGATCCTATCCTCTGCTTCCTCTAGCCTACTGTTGATTCCTTCTATTGTATTCTTCAATTCGGAAATTGTATTCTTCATTTCTTCCTGGCTCTAAGTCCTTTTTAATGCTAGTGTAGCTCTCAGTAAGTTCTTCGTAGTTCCCCTGAAGTTGTTTGTAGTTTTCCTTGAGCTTGCTGAGCTCTTTGAGCTTCTCTATCATCATTATTTTGAATTTCATATCCAATAGTTTGCTTGCCTCTGTTTCATTTAGTGATCTTTCTGGGGATTTCTCTTTTCCTTTTCTGTGATGGGCTGATTCTTTTTTCCCCCATTTTGGGTGTCTGTTGTTGCTTGTTTTTGTCTTAGATTAATCTGCTTTGATTCCCTGCCTTGATGAAGTGCCCTTCTGTGTTAGGAGATTTGTGGAGTTCAGTGTTGCACTCTCTACTTGTTGTTCTTGTGGTGCCCTTTATGTCATGAACTTGGGCTGTCTGGTTGTATTTTGGGTTTGTTGTATGTGTTGCTCCTTTCACTCCAGTTGGCTGATTAAGGGACACTCCTTCTATCCTGTCTTCGTACACTGTTTTTGAGATGCTCCTAAAACAGAACCACAGTCCAGCCAGGCAAAATAATCACACCATCAGAGATATCTTTCTCCTTTAATCCCTCTTTCAACTGCCTATGAACCTAGCAAAATACACATACCCTCCAATGTAACCCCCACATTTAATCATACCCTCAGCTGCAACTGAGCCAGTCTTAATAGGGATGTAGATATAAGACTGTTATGAGAGGGGGAAAATAATTAAGTTAACTAAAGTATAGATAATTCTGAAGAGGGCAAAGGAGTAGCAAAGATAGTGGGGATGCGAGAGAGAAAGCCAACTTATCTCTGGTATAGAAATGGGGATGGGCAAAATCAGAATTCCTGAAGTATGAGTGAACAGTATTAAGCCTTTATATATAGTTGCCACATCTGCCTTCCTGTCCCCACTCATTGAGCACTGATTGGTCAAGGCAGAGTGAGGGCCAGTGTGTTTTTCAGCAGGAGAATGTGTAGCTCCTAGTAGCGCACCCACAAAAAAAAAAAAAAAAAAAAAAAAAAAAAAATTTTTAAGAGGCTAGGGAGGGGAGGAATACTTAGATTGAGGACTAGGAATGAGTTGTAGCAGGAGAGAGAATAGACTTTAAAACAAGAATAGGAGAAGGATCTTGGATAGTTAGATGAAATGAGAGAAGGGAGGAGTAAAAATATGAGATTTGGGATACAATATGATATAAACAGTATTTACTTAAAATGCACTCATTGTGAGGGTTGGAAGTAACTTTTGAATAGGATATGTTAGGGATTAATAGTTCATGTAGCTCTTGGTGTAACTCACGTGCTTGAGATTAGCAGTGATCCAGTTCCTGGGTCTGCTTCTTTTTCTTGATCAAGTCTCTTCAGTCTACAGTCAGGCTGCGGAGCCTTGGAGTGGCAGGGCCTATGGCTGTCACAGTCAGGGCTAGTTCTGAGTGTCCCCCCACCCCCTAGGCTGAGCCTCCAGTAGTCCAGCTGGGTTTCTGCACTGCCAGAGTTTTGGGGCTTTCCCTTCTCTCACCGGTTCTGTGTGAAGACGTGCAGGGTGCTTATGTGGTGTCGATGGCTACTTCTACCCCTCCAGCTCCTTGAGGAGGTTTCTGCCTGCAATGGGCACCTGGCTTCAGGGGGTGGTGGCCTGCAACTTTGTTTGGTCCTGTGATGGGTAGCCCTCCCTCTCCAGCTCTTCAAGGAGGTAGCCCCTGTCTGCAAAGAGTGCCTGGCTCCCCAGGAAGCCTGCTGCATTGCCTGACAGCGATGGGTAGTCCTCTGCACAGTCCAGCTCTTTGTGGAGATTTTCACTGTATTCAATGGGCCTCTGGTTCTGTGGGGAGTCCCACAGTGACAGCGTCAGTGATGGCTAGCCCTTTCCCTCCAGCTTTCCAGTGAGGCTTATGCCACCTGTAATGGGCACCTAGCTCTCTAGGGGAGCCTGAGCTGTGTGCTGGTGATGGCTACCTCTCCCACTCCAGCTCTTTGAGGAGGTTTTCACAGCCAGCAATGGGTGGGCCAGTTGTACCAGCAGCAAGTCCCTTGCATGCAGTTTTGAGCTCCAGTTTCCATTTGGGCCTGTGCTGCAGAGTAGCTGGGACTGTGCTGTCTTCTCCCCAGGTGGTGCAGAGGCACAGTTTTCGGCCCTCTTACGCACCTGGCTAATGCACTTCCCCGCTCCCCAGCTTCTGCTCCCTGTGGGTCTCTCCTTCTCTGCCTCTGGCCCCTGGAAGTGCTTCCTCTCTATCAGTCTCCAGAGCATGGCTCTCACACAGTCCCTCCCCTGCAGGAGTTCAATCCCTCAGTCTCCCTGAGTTTGCGCTCACTGTCCACACGTCACTGCTCAGATTTCTATTTACCAGGGAGCCTGAAGCTGTCTTTAGTCAGATCCACGCCTCTGGGCAGAGCAGCCACTGCCCAGAGCTGACCTCGGCCAGCACTTCAGAACTGTCTCACCTGCTCTCCTGTAGGTCTCTGCAGCCTCTGGGCTGTGCATCCAGAAATCCAGATGCTTACCGCTCCAATTTGCAGGGACCTGCAGATGTCTTATGCTCCCTACCCTATCCTCCAGCTGCTCTGGCTCTTGAGAATGCCATCAGCACTGCTATATACACTGTTACCATCTTTTTCCCTCCGTATTATATATTTTGTAGACCAGACCTTTGTCTGAAATGTCATTTGGCAAATATGTTTTCCCATATGGTTGGTGATCTAGTTTCATTTTTTTGCATGCATCTGTCCAGTTCTCCAAACACTACTTGTTGAAGAGGCTATTTGCACTCCATTTTATGTTCTTCTGCGTTTGTCAAATATTAGTTGCCCATAGAGTCCTGGGGTTTTTTTCTGGGCTCTCTATTCTGTTTCATTGATCTGTTTGTCTGTTCTTGTGCCAGTACCAGACTGTTTTGATTATGGTGGCTTTGTAATATAGTTTAATATCTGGTCTTAAACGCAGGTGATTTCTCCTACTGTGTTCTTCTTGCTCAAGATTGCTGTAGCTATTTGGCATCATTTTTGACTCCATATAATTTTCTTAAGTATTTGTTCTAAGTCTGTGAAGTATGGCCTTGGTATGTTAATAGGGATTTTCTTGAATCTATATATTGAATATATATATATATATTGCTTTGGGTAGTATGGACATTTTGATGATATTTATTCTTCTCATCCATGAACATGATATAATATTGCATTTATTTTTGGAGAGAGGGGAAGGGAGGGAAGCAGGGAGGGAGAGAAACATCAATGTATGGTTGCCTTTCATCTGCCTGCAGCTAAGGACCTGGCTGGAGACCTGGCTGGAGACCTGGTTATGTGCCCTGCCTGGGGAATCGAACCAGCAACCTTTGGGTTCACAGGCCAGCGCCTATCCACTGTGCCGCCAGCCAGGGCTATTATTTTGTTGTCGTTGTTGCTATACTAAATGGGATTTGTTTTCTAGATTCTTTCTCTGATGTTTCATTGTTGGTGTATAAAAATGCCTTCAATTTCTGGGTATTGACTTTGTATCCAGCTATTTTGCCAAATTCATTTATTAGGTTGAGTAGGTTCTTAGTGGAGTCTATAGGGTTTTCTATGTACACTACCATGTCATCTGCAAATAATGACAATTTTTTCTTCCTCCTTTCCAATTTGGATACCTTTGATTCCTTTTTATTGTCTGATCTCTGTGGCTAGAACTTCCAAAACTATGTTGAATAGAAATGGAGAAAGTAGACACCCTTGTCTTATTCCTGATCTTAAGGGAAAGGTTTTCAGTTTTTGCCCATTGAGTATGATGTTAGCTGCAGGTTTCTCTTATATGACCTTTATTATGTTGAGTTATGCTCCTTCTATTCCAATCTCTCTGAGCATTTTTATCATAAAAGGGTGCTGTACTTTATCAAATGCCTTTTTGGCATTTATTGATAATATCATATGGATTTTGTCTTTCATTTTGTTTATGTGATGTATTACATTTATTGATTTGCAAATATTGCACCATCCCTGCATCCTTGGGATGAATCCCACTTAGTCTTGGTGTATGATTTTTCAAATATATTGCTGGATCTGGTTTGCGAATATTTTCTTGAGAATTTTAGCATCTATGTTCTTTCTTAGTTGTGTCTTGACCTGGTTTGAGGATTAGAATAATAGTGGCCTCATAGAAATAGTTTGGGAATCTTCCCTCTTTGGGGATTTTTTTAGAATAGGTTGAGAAGGACAGGAGCTAGTTCTTCCCTAAATGTTTGGTAAAATTCACCTATGTAGCCATCTGGCCCAGGGCTCTTGAGGGCTGGAAGTTTTTTTGATTACTTCTTAAATTTTACTAGTTGTTATTGGTCTATTCAGGCTTTCTGCTTCTTCTTGATTCAGTTTTGTTAGGTTATACATTTCCAGAAATTTGTCTATTTTACCCAGGTTGTCAAATTTCTTGTCATATAGTTGTATGTAGTAATTTCTGAAATCCTTTGTATTTCTGTGGTTTTGCTTGTGATTTCTCCTCTGTTGTTTCTGATTTTGTTTATTTGGGTCCTCTCTTTTTTTCTTGATGAGTCTAGTTAAAGGCTTGTCACTTTTGTTTATATTTTTTTCCATGTTGTCCTCCAGTTCTCTGATCTAGTTATCTGCTTCCTCTAACCTGCTTTGGATTCCTTCTATTGTGTTCTCAGTTCAGAAATTGCATTCTTCATTTCCTCCTGTTTCTTAATGATGGTTTCCATGTCCTTTGTAACGTTTGCATAATTTTCAGTAAGTTCCTTGTAGTTGTCCTGGACTTCTCTGTAGTTTCCTTTGAGCTCATTGAGCTTTCTTATAACCAGTTATTTGAATTCCATGTCTAGTAGTTTGCTTGTTTCTATTTCATTTTGCAGTCTTTCCAGGGATTCTTCCTTTTCTTTTGGTGATGGACTATTTCTTTTTATCTCCATTTTGGGTATCTGTTATTGCTTGTTTTTGTTTCTCAGATTGATCTTCTATGACTCCCTGCCTTCGTGGAATGCCCTTCTTGTGGTATGAGATTTATGAAATTCAGTGGTGCAGTCTTCTAGATTTCCTCAACTTGTTCTAGGGGTGCCCTTTATGTCATTAATTTGGGTTGTCTGTTTGTATTTTTAGCTTTGGTTCATGTGTTGCTCCTTGATGAGTTTTTCACTCTAGCTGGCTGATTGAGAGACACTCCTTCTACCATGTCTCATACACTATAATCAAGCTGCTCCTTTTCCTCCAAGATGTAGGGAGGACCAGTAGACTACTCTGCCAGTTTGTTAAGCAGAATGTGCCTCTAAGCTGGCAGCTCATTCCTTTGCACTGTTTCATCGTCAGTCACCCAGTTTCTTTCCTTTCTTCTCTGCCATCTTCAGCGTTTGTCTTGAGGCTTTCCCATCATGAATTCAAGAAGCAATTGTATTAAATATTAGTCTCATAGCATCAACAATCATTACATCCTTATACCACAATGTACTTTTTTAAGAATAAAGAGATATATGTGTTTTTATTGGATGTATATATTAGGAAAACTTTTCTCAATACGTGACTTGCCTATTCTTTCCCTTAATGATGTAATTTACATTATCGCAGAGAATTCCCTCATGCCACTTTATGGTCAGTCTTCCCTTCCATTTGTTGACCCTCTAGAGGTAGACATTCCGATACCTATCACCATAAGTTAGATTTGTCTATCCTTGGAAGTTATATAAATAAAATAATTAATGTATATTTGTGACTGGTTTCTTTTACTCATATGTTTTTGAAATTTACTCATGTTGCTTATATGAATATTTTCTCCATTTATATTATTTAATAGCATTTTATCATATGACTTTAACATGTTTTATTTATTCATTTTCCCACTGATGAATGTTTGTGTAATTATAAATATAAAAGTTGCTATAAACATATTTTTACAATCTTTTTAGACATTTTGATCACATTTTTATAAATGTATTGGCCATTTGCATTTCTTCTTTGTGAAGAATTTGTTCAAGTTATTACTCATTTTATAGTTGGATTATTTGTTTTTTATCATTGCTTTATAGAAGTTCTCTATATTTTCTTAGTATAAATTATTTGTCAAATATATGTATTATGAAAACTTTTCTCCAATATGTTTTTGCTTATTAATTTTATTAATATTTCTCTCAATATAATGTAAATTTTAACTTTGATGAAGTTCTATCTTTTCTTTTAGAGTTAATTTTTGAAATAAGTAGTTTTCAAAAAACAACTTATTTCAAAAATCAGTAACTCTAAGGATATTCATAGCAACTGTCATATTCATGATTACACAAATATCCAACAATGGGAAAATGAATAAATAAATATGTGATAGTCATGCAATAAAATGTTACCATATAATATAAAAGAAGAAATTACTCATATAGAAAATAACATGACAACATCTCAAAAACATTATGAGTAAAATAATACTTTTGATCAGCCACTCAAATTTACTAACTCAAGTATTATATTAAATAACTTCCAAGAATAGACAAACTAACTGATAGTAATACAAGGGGGCTCTCCCCAAAATGGAATTATCTTCTGGAGAGCTGGTCCCTTGTTGTAGAGGCTTCCCCAACTAGGTGAGTGTTCTAGGAACCCATATGTATCCATGCACCAGCTGGTGTTGTGAGAGGCTGCGTTCAGCTTCAGTGAATTTTTTGAAGATTCAATGTGCTTATTCATTTCATGATGGGTAATTTACAAGCATGCCTGCCCACACCATATTATGTGTTCAGCAACTTTGACCAAAAATGGAATGACTCCATTGACTCACCCTCCCTATTCACTGGATCTCACCCCAGCAACATTTTTTGTTTGTTTGTTTGTTTGCTTCCCCCATGAAAAATTCCTCAAAGGGGAAACATTTTGCCTGTATGGAAGAGGTGAAACAAAAAACATCAGAAGCACTAAAAGCTATCAAAATTAACCAGTTCAAAAACTGTTTTGAGCAGTGGGGAAATATGTCTTGATAGGTATATTGCATCAAATGGAGAGTGTTTTGATGGCAACTGAAGTTTAAATATATGAGAATAAATACACAATTTTTAACAAATAAATTCCAGTGAGCTCTGTGTGTAAGCAGACTGAAAAGAAGATAGACCACAAAGTGGCATGAGGGAATTTTCTGTTTTTAAACCTGCTGAAAATACTTTTGCCTATTTCTAGGTTACAGAGATATTCTTCTTCTGCTGTGCTTTGTGAACTTAAGTTAAAGATTCATCTCTAATATTTTGTTTATGAAGTATAGGATTGAGTACCACTTAAAAATTTTTTTTCTTTCCTCCATTGAATGAAATTGGTGTCCTATCTTAAAAATCAATTGATTTTATATTGTGGATCTATTTCTAGACTATTCTATTCCACTGATTTGTGTGTTACAGTTTTAAGTTAATTTTTGCTGTGTTACTTGTAGCTGTATAGTAAATCTTGAAGTACATAGTATAAATTAATTTTCTTAAAAATATTAGTTTGACTATTTTAGATCCATCTCATTTCTATCCAAATTTTAGAATCAACTAGCCAATATCTTGAAAAAGACTTGCTGGAAATTTAATAAGTATTGTATTAAATTTATAGGTCAATTTAGGGAGAAAATAATCCTTAAAATATTGTTTTGTAAATGAACATAGTTATAGCTCTCCATTTATTTGAGTCTTTTAAATTTCTCAAAAGTATTTTGCAGTTTTGCTGTGTAAATTTTGAGTATATTTAAATAGATTTTCCTCTAAATTTTATTTTTATAATATTATCCAGTTATTTATATTTTTGTTTTATTGTTCATATATAGAAATACTGGATTTTTATGAATTGACTTTGAATCTTGCAATTTCATTAAGCTTACTTAGTAGTTCTAGTCTCTTTCTCTGGATTCCATGATGTTTTTTACATATACAATTATTTTTTCTGTTTAAAATAGTTTAAACTATTTTAAATAGTTTAAAGTCTTTCTTTTAGATCCTTAAGCTTTTATTTATTATTTCTTGCCTGTCTTATGGCACAGGCAGAAAACTCCAGGAAAATATTAAATAGAAATGATGAGAAAGGGCCTTTTTATCTTTTCTGGAAGAATAGGAGGAAAACATATAGAATTTCACAATTAAAGGTGATATTATTAGCTGTGGAATTTTTGTAGATTTTTTTTTACCAGTTTCAGGTTTCCTTCTATTCTTAATTTGCTGATATTATTCAAAATCTCTACTCAATTTTGTAAAGTGTAGTTTGGCAAATCGTATGAATGGCATTTTTTTAATGTCAAATCACTTTTGCATACCTAAGATTAAATCCTCTGGTCATGATACATCAGTCTGTGTCTGTACTCAATTTGTTTCTATGTTTTTAAGTGTTTTGCATATGTGATCATAATAAACATTGGTCAGTAATTTTTTTCTGATAATATCTTTGCCAAGTTATATCAAATTATATTGGTTGAATAGTGTTTCTTCTTCCTTCATTTTTGAAAGAATTTATGTAGAATTGGTGTTACTCCTTATGTAAATGCTTCATAAAATTTTAGTGAAGTCATCTGAACTGAGAGTACCTTTGTAGGGAAATTTTTTATTATGAGCTCAATTTATTTTTATAGTCACAGGACTATTTAGATTGCCCTTTTCTCAGTTTGTGTAAGTGTATTACTCAAGGAATTTGTTCATTTCATCTAAATCATAGAGTGTGTTGGCATAAATTTGTTTAAGATTTGTACCTTCTCTAATGATGTCCCCATTTTGCTCTTGATGTTGGTAATTTGCATTTTCTCTACTTTCTGATAAATCTGACTAAAAATTTGACAAGTTTATTCATCTTTTTAATAAGTTAACTTTCAACACTTTGATTATCTGTTTCATTTATATCTTGTGGATTTGTACTTATCTTTATTTTTTCTTCTATTTTCTTTGGATTTAAGTTACTACATTTTGTATTACTTCTAAAGTAATATTTTTATTATTTAAAAATCGTTCTTTTCTATAAAATTTTGAACTACCTATGTGCAGCTTTAGCTGAATCATAAAGATTTGACATAGTCTTTTTGTTGTAATTTCTTTTGTAATATTTTCTAATTTATGAACTTCCAGTCAAGATAGAGGTGTAGGTAAACATGCCTCGCCTCCACACACAACTATAGCAGAAAATACAACTTACATAACAAATATCAGCCAGAACTGTCAACAAAGTGAGCTGTGTGGAAGCACAACTACCAAGGATTTAAAGAACCCGTATTCATCCAGGTAGGAGGAGTGGAGAGGCAGAGAGGCATGGGGTGGCCTGGAGACATGGAGCGGCATGGAACTGGCATGGGACTGGCACAAAACTGGCGCAGAGCACCACAGAGCAGCACAAAGATGGAAATGGGCTATCCCACATCTATGGGTGGCAGATAAAAAGTGAGAAGGATCCCAGCTCCAGCACAGAACACTTAGCCCAGGGTTCCTACCCCATAGCTTCTAGCTATAAAAACCAGTGCGGGGGGCAAGGGGGTGCGGTCAGGGGTTTAGAGCAGCAGAACTGCTGGATTCTTAAAAGACTTCTCTTAAAGGGCCTTCAAAAGACTTAGAAGTCATGCAGACTCATTTGGAATTCAGCACAAGGGCAACAGGTCGAAGGGCACCAGTGGTGTATGGGGAGAAAGTGAAATTCAAGTGCCAAGAGACAGCTTCCTCTCAGGCAAAGCTTCAGGCAGCAACATTGTCCCTTCTTTGTGCCTCCCCCTACTCACACAGCAACACAGCAGTGACATGGGTTGCCCCACCCTGGTGATTAACTCAGGCTCCACCCCATATAACTTACAGGTGTGATTTTCTAAAATAGGTCAGACTACTAAAAGAAGGAGTCAAAGCCACTTTACATGGAAACAAACACAGGGAAGATGCCAAAATGAGGAGACAAAAATATATGGCCCAAATGAAAGAGCAGAATAAAACTCCAGAAAAAAAGAACTAAATGAACTAGAGATAAGCAACCTAGCAGGTACACAGTTCACAATACTAGTTATCAAGCTGCTCAAGGCAGCCCTTGCTGGTGGCACAGTGGATAAGGCACCAGCCTGTGAACCAAAGGTCGCTGATTCAATTCCCCAGCCAAGGCACATAACCAGGTTGCAAGCCAAGTTTCCAGCCAGTTCTGTAGTTGGAGACAGGTGAAAGGCAACCATACATAGATGTCTCTCCCTCTCTGCCTCTTTCCCTTCCCCTTTCTCTAAAAATAACAATAAAATAAAATCTCAAAAAAAAAAAAAAAAAAAGATGCTCAAGGATATCATCAGGTACTTCAAGGACATAAAAAAAAGACTCAGGCAGAAATGAAGGTAACAGTAAGTGAAATAAAGAATAATATATGGGAAAACAATGGCAGAGGGGGAAAAGATGAAGTGACAATCAAATCAATGATTTGGAACATAAGGAAGAAAAAAGCATCCAATCAGAACAGCAAAAAAAAAAATAAAAATAAAAAAAGTGAGGATAGGCTAAGGAGCCTTGAGGCAATCTTCAAACTCACCAACAGCTGAATCATAGGGGTGCTAGAAAGACAAGCGGAAAAGCAAGAAATTGAAACTTTATGTGAAAAGATAATGAAAGGAAACTTCTCTACTAATTTGGTAAAGAATATACAAGTCCAGAAAGCACAAGTCCCAAACAAGATAAAGCCAAAGAGGATCACACTGAGACAGAGTGTGATTAAAATGCCAAAGGTTAAAGATAAAGAGAGAATCTTATAAGCAACAAGAGAAGAGAGTTACCTTGGAAGGATCTTCCATGATACTATCTCAGTGGATTTCTCCAAAGAAACTTTTCAGACTAGAAGGAACTGGTAAGAAGTATTCAAAGTGATGAAAAGCAAGGGACTACAACCAAGGTTACTCTATTCAGCAAATCTATCATTTAGAATAGAAGGACACATAAAGTGCTTCCCAGATAGGTAAACCTAAAGGAGTTCATCAACACCAAGACATCATTATATTAGATACTAAGGAAATTATATAAGAAAAAGATCAAAACCATGAACATTAAAATGGCAATAAGTTCATAAATATCAATAATTGAATCCAAATAACAAACTAAGTGAACAAGCAGAACAGAAACAAAATCATAGATATGGAGATCATTTGGAGGGTTATTGGTAGGGAGGGGTAAGGAGAATGAGGGGAAAGTTGCAGGAATTAAGAAACATAATTGGTAGGTACAAAATAAACAGGTGGATGTTAAGAACAGTATAGGTAATGTAATAGCCAAAGAACTTATATGCATAGCCCATGGACATGAACTAAATGGGGTGGGTAGGGGGAGATTGCTGGAAGAAATGGAAGTACCAGGTAGAGGAAGTCAAAGGAGGAAAGCTGGGACAACTATAAGACCATAATCAATAAAATATATTTAAAAAAATTAAATTGAAAAAACTGGTAAAGGGAAAATTTTAAAAAATAGTCATGTAAGAATACACAATGTTTTGCATAAGCAAACAGTAGAAACTGATTTAAATAGTACTTATTTGTAGAAAAGATCTAGGCTGGAGAACTAAATAAATCTGATGTCTAGTTGAGATGTGGTTGGACTTGGTTGCAATATTAGTTTGACTGCAGGCTTTCAATGTTTTGCGAGTGGAATTAGAATTTACCCCTGTAAGCTTGGAGTGTGAGCATTAGTGAGATTCATAGGTCTCTGCTTCTCTGCCCAACCACTATTTTTTTTAAAAATGAAGATCTCTCTGCTTATATAGCCTGGCTTCCAACTCTTGGAATTTCTGGGGAGTTTTCCTTGCTGTTCTCCAGTCTCACTGAGGTTTTATGGTTAGGAAGACCTCTTTCCTTCCAGAATACTTCAGAGCACTGTCCCAGAACTCCTGTTTTTTCTTCACCTCTTAGAAGCTGAAATTTTGAGGTGAAGTTGATCCCTCTCAGCACCACCTGCCTTCAAGCACTGCCCCTAAACACTCAGGAAAGATCCAGGCAATAGAATTGGGGGCTGGGTATAGATTTACCCTGTGAATTCAAATCTTTCTTGACAATCCACACAGGGCCCTCAAAATTTTGTTCAACGCTCTGATGATTTCCTGTCGATGGGAGTATTTTCCCTTTCTTCTAGCTAGCTAGGGATGAAAGCAGCTTTGTATATCTTTTCTCTTATGAATTGCACATCACTGAGGTTTAGTTTATTCTCATTTCTCAGATAGGGTCAGAAGAACTGATTTTGAACCTCCCTTAAGTTTTGCTTGTGATGAGAGAGGTACACTCTTTTGTAATTTCCTACTTCATAACCAGAGGCGGGATGATCATTCAATACATTTGTTGATGGAGTGGAGGCAAGCAGGAGGGTTTTCAAGTTCCAGGTGTGTTCCTAACTTGCTCCTTGCTATAATCTTGAAGAAGATTTTTAATATCTTTGTTTCCTTAAATGTAAAAAGGGGGTGTAATAATATTGCCTCAATGATAAAAATTTTATGAGGCTTAAGGATTAAATGAGTTAGTATGTGTAAAGCACTCAGAATGGTGCCTAAAATGTAGTTAAAATTATGAATGCTAATTTTACTTTATTTTATTTTATTTTATTTTTATTTTATTTTTGTTTTATTACACCCATCTCCTTTTTCCTTCCCTCTGTCCCCTTCCCCGTAATTTTATTTTTTATTTTGAATAGAGTTATTATTTAGGAAGCACAGAGGATGTTTAAAATTTTCAGTAAAATAAACATTGTAGAGAGTAGATTTTTTTAAAAACTTCACCGATTATTAAAGCAAAAGGTATTTCCATAAATAGAATAGTGTTTAATCACCCTGAATAATTACTTTCAAGTTGATGATGAGTTAGGTCACCAGTGGAATTAGGAATTTAGTAGCTTAGGGGAGAATATATGCTGTTACATAAATTAAATAATTGAAGGAGTATTTAGCCTCTCTGCTAAATGAGATATAGCAGTATAGTATAGTGAGATATACTTTGTTATTGCTGGTCTGTACCATTCCTAGAGTTGACAAAATACCCTAGTACAGAGAGACGTGCAGCTTACACTCCTACTTGTTTTAAATCATCCTGTATGTATTTATTGAACACCTTTTATACATACTGCAGTGCGGAGCATACAGATTTTGTGTAAGACATTGCCCTGATCTCAGTGAATTTGTAGTTTTAACTTTTTATTTTTTATTTTTATTTTTATTGCATTTCTTGGACTGACATTGGTTAATAAAATTATAGTTTTTAGGTGTACAATTCTGTAATACATCATCTGTATATTACCCCAAATCAAGTTTCCTTTCATCACCATTTATCCCCTTTTTTATTCTCTTTTACCTCCCTCTACTCCCCTTTCCCTCTGGCAGTCATCATATTATTGACTCTGTCCATGAGAGTATTTTTTTCTTAATTCTTTCATCTTTTCCACCCTGTCTCCCAACCCTCCTTACCTCTAAGAGCTCAGTCTGTTCTGGATCCATGAGTCTCTTTCTATTTTGTTAGTTTGCTTTGTTCATTAGATTCCACACTTAAGTGAAATTATATGTCTCTGATTGGCTTATTTATGCCACCCCACACTGCTTGATTTTAGGCTCTTGAGAGTTTCTATAAACAAAACAGATGGCTGCAGAAACTAGAAAGAACATCATTTTAGCCTCCAGTTTTTCCCTTTTCTTAGTTTCTCTCTGTCTTTCCCTTACCAAAATTTTAAAAATTCTCAATGTTTTCTTCCTATTTCTTACTACTACCATTGTATCATCTCTCAATAATCTTTGCATATTTTTCCTTTCTTTCATGTCCCTCAAACCAAAACAACACTGCATCATAATCATCATTAATCATCATCATCATCAATATAATATTTCTAATAGATTAGAGAGATGAATATGTGATATATTCAATGATTATACTTTCTTAATAGCAATTATTCAAGATACCTAAACTGTAGGAAGATATTAGATATTGAATAAGATTTTTAAAAATAAAAAACAAAATTAACCCTGGCTGGTGGCTCCATAGATAAGGTGCCGACCTGCAAACCCAAACATCATTAGTTTGATTCCCAGCCAGGGCACATAACCAGGTTGCAAGCTAGATCTCCAGCCAGGTCTCCAGCCAGGTCTATAGTTGGAGGCAGGTGAAAGGCAACCATACATCGATGTCACTCTCCCTCTCTCCCTTTCCTTCTCTCTAAAAATAATAAATAAAATCTTTAAAAATTTTTTTTTTTTTAATTTAAAAACATTCCAGTATCATCTAAGTTCGGCCTAGCCTCTCAAAATAGCAATTTGGAAAAATTGTGAGTCTGATACATGAATTCTTGCAATCTCCAACTTTCTCAGCTGTTTTTTTAAGGACTTCTCAGGCTATCTTAAGCCTCTCCAGTTTTTAACAGTATGATCTATAGCAAGGTTAGTGGGTTAAGTGCTTTTCGAAATATTGCACTACCCCATTTCTCTCTTAGCCTCATTCTTCTCTAACACGCCCCAAACAGCACATTTTAGGAGCTGAACCCCCCAGCACACACACAGCTGAACATAATGCAGTGAATCTATTCTGATGCATTTTCAGGTTCTGTGATTGCTGGTTCAGGGAAGTATTTCTAGATAAGGGGCTCTTTCAATATAAACAACAACTTATATATAAATCTGGTTTTATTCCTAACAGATATGCCAAGAAAGAAGGGTTTTTAGATATAGTATACACATTTTCTGAAGGAACAATTCAAAGGGAGGCAACCTTACTCCCTCCCATCTGTCCCTGTGAACTTTGCTAGGCCAGTGACAGCCACAGGTCACAGGGTCTGCTGTGCCTACCCATTGGTAGATTGCTTCCTTTTCACCTTGTTCTTGAGGTTGATAGTCTCTGAGCTAGACAGGCAGACATCTTGTGCAGAGGACAAGAGCACAACTCTCATATCCCTGACAGTTGCCAAAGGCAGCTAAATTCAGGAGCCCCACCTGCTAATGAGCTGCCAATTATTTATGTGCTTATAAATCACCTATTATACACCAACACACATTAATGAGCCTTGGCTGCTAGTTGCCATGGTAACTGATCATATCCCAAAAGAGAAGGCTACTAATGACATGTGGACTCTGGGTCAATGGTCCAGTATCTCCTGAGACTGATGTTTTAATCCCTGCACCTGAAACTGTTCTGACCAAGTGTAACCTAAAATCACATGATAAAATGCCCACTTTTCCCACTGTACGCAAGAGTACCTAAAGCAGGGATGTCAAACTCATTTTTACCAGGGGCCACATCAGCCTCTCGGTTGCCTTCAAAGCGCTGAATGTAAGTTTAGGACTGTATAAATGTAAGTGCTCCTTAACAGTTAAGTGAGCCGGGTAGAAAAAAGGTTGCCTGGCCAGATAAAACAGTTTCAGTTCGCAGGCCTTGTGTTTGCCACCTGTGGCCTAAAGGGAATAGAATTGTGTCCAACTCCCAACAACCTATGGAACAAATGGCCCTAACTTGTTGAGTATCAGTTCCTGTGTACAGCCACACAGCTGGTCTACCCAGGCCATCTGTTATCAGATATTTTACTCCTCAAAGCTTTCTGGGCTTCTAGGCTCCACCATTCTGAAGAGGTTTTCCTCATACATTCAGTTTGCTGTTACAAACAGATAAGAAGATAAGCTACTTGCAGATGCTCAGTAATATTTAGTGAGATGCAAGGAATGGTTTCAGATGAAAGAGAACATATTTTTGCTCCCAGCACACTGAAGGCATTTTCTCCCTTCTTATAAAAGCACAGTGAGAAGGCAACCACCTGTGACCCAAAACTCTTTCTTCATAGTATGAGGGAAAAAAAAAAAACCATCTTCTGCCTTCAACTGGTTTTCCAGACTAGATAAAAGGAAGCTCACCACAAGCGCTAGCGGGTATGAGATGACAGCAATCGGGTCTGAGGTGGTTAAAGGACATTATGGGCATTGACCTAATCAAACATGACTGACCCAGAGATGGCTTTTACCATGAATTCTGAAAGATACCAGTTTTCAATAGAAGATTAAATTGCTGATACTGCAAAGAGTCTTCTTATCCTCCAGCTGGTGTTCAAATTAATACCTTTAACCTCCTAACTGCCTCCTATAAGGGCAAAGAGCATGAACTTTAGATCAGTAGTATCTCTATCATTTATGTGCCTGCCTTCAGGTGGAGAATCAAGGAAATGAATGCAGTTCCTTGCAGATTTTCAGATTTTAATGACAATTATGCCAGTGTTATGACTATATTGCACCTTCTATTTTGGGATGTTTTCTGGTCTCTGAATCCATTATATTATGGAAGAAGGAGGTGTTTAGAGGCTATATATGGTTCATTTTATATATCTATATCTATATTCCTATTTTTAAAAATATCTAACTGGATTTATGCATATCTTACCTTATAGTTATGCATATACCAATGTTGGAATTTGCTTTTTCTTGCCATTGTTATTTTCCATAGAGAGCATCCACTTCATGTTTGGCCTCCACCAGTCCTTTTTCCTATCTTCTGTGTTTGCTAGACTGAATACTTCAGATAAGCACTTAAAGTCTCCACAGAAGGACAAAGATATAGTCAAGGTCCTGGGCAATATATTGCACAGGTATGTTCCCAACATGAAGCATTCTGGCACAAGTAGGATGACAATGTGAATAAAAATCCAGTGGAAAGGAAAATATAGGACTGAGGAAAATTCAAAAGATTGGTTGTGTTGAAAACATTGTCAAAATGTAAAGGCTGCAAAGAATTCCTCAATGAAAGGGCAATCAACCATGTGGATTGTGGAAAAAGTGAAGGCATGTTTGACCCTTTGGTCTTGTGCCAGCCTGTTAGGAGTGAGGTTCACCAGGTGAAGGAGTAATTTGTAAGTATATGCATGACTGATTTAATGTTGAACTAAGTCATTTGAAATGTCTAGGGAAAGCAGATTGATCTCCTATGCACTTGGGAATTTAGTACATTCTACTACCTAGTCTTTCTCTTTATTTGTAGTGGTCAATTAAAAAGAACAGAGACTGGGAAACAACTCCAGCCTGCTTTTGCTTCTAAATGGTTCAGAACCATTGCCAAGTCATTTCTCACTTCTAGGTCTTCATTTTTATACTCATATATTGTATTTCATAAGGACATATCAGCTTATACTAATATAATATATATGTAAATCTGTGAAAGCTTAATACCTCTAAATAAAATATTATCAATGTGAAAGATGATAATATGATAATGATAATGGACCCTTATGTTTTTTGGCAGTGGATTACTATTTTCAGAATTGGTGAGAAAGGAATATTTAATAAAATGCTTAGAAAAACTACTCTAATCACAACTATAAAGTGCTGAAAGAAGAAAGTAGAATGACAAATTTTTAAAAAGAGAAAAAGTGTATGCCAATAGATGGAAAGAGGAATTGGAAGATTTGGATGTAGAGTGGCAGAAAAGATACTTAGCAGATGAAGATCTGGAGACCTGGTTCTAATCCTGGCTCCGTCACTAGTTGAGTGATCTGAAAGAAGTAACTGAATCTCTCTCAGACTAGAATTTCTCATCCAGTAACAGGAAGATCTTTTATCAAATGAAACTGAAAGTGGAAGCTCAGTGCGTAAAAGCAACTTAAAGTCTTGTTTCTTTCATTGGAACCTTTCTTGGCATTCTGTTTCCTCCCCCTCTGCACTGTGGCCTTAGGCACCTGTTTAAAATTCCCAACTTGGGGGCTCATAGTTTGAAAACCAGGCAATTCAGCATCCAATCGTAAGTATCATTCTTGCTTTTGAGATTCAAACACTTCTAGAGTAGTTTGAATTCTCTTCAGAAGGGAATTAAAATGGTTGTTAAATATGGATTCAAATGGAAAAGCTGATTGTTGAGTAAGCTTTTTGTTGATTGGTTTGAAAACAAATATCTAGAAATAATATTCACCAAAAAAGAAAGATGAGTTCATGGGGAAATAATGTTACCCAAATCAATACCATTGTAAGAATCATTTATATAAGTACAGTAGAAAGAGGAGCCATGAATACTCATGAAAAATAACTTGGATCAGAAAACTGAATTGTCTCTCATTCATTGACATTCAATACAGTCTGATCAATGCATTTTGCAACCCAGAGTAGCAAAATCTTTCAACACACTCCAGCAAAAGGTTGTCAGGGATATAATCTAAGCCAGTTCTTGTTCATTCAGTCTCCTTTGTTTCATTCTTCCCCTTTGATTCTGTAATATTTCTATAGGAAAATATCAAATGCAGTGGCCCACTCCAAACAAAAGGCAACTGAACAGATATCTGACCAGGTTCATTTCATTTCAACATTTGCAAACAAAAGTAAAGGAGGGTTTGGGAAGTAGATAGGGAAAGAGCCCTCTTCTTTTCTAATGAAGTCATCATTCTCTACCAAACAGTTCTGCAAAATGCTAGTATTAGCAGTGCTTTATACAAAGAAGTTCCCACAACTCTTTCCTCAGTTTCGGAATAGGATTGCTACTGTTTGGAGTTTTGAAGCTTTTGGTAAATCCTGAACATTTGCACCTTTTTTTTAAAGGTTTGAGTTTCATTTTCAAGTTAAATATGCACTGCCAGTTGGGCTATGGAGTTGAGAGAGGAAATGGAGAAATGGAGCTTTGGGTGTAAAAATATTCATTCAATAGTCCTTTGACAGCTCTCATCTATATATTGTTGATGTAGTAACAAGTTCATGAGAATTGATGTTAAAATAAGTTTTTAATCTCAGAATTTCAAATACTATTTTATATTTTTAAAGTCTACTAATACAAATATTTAAACTTTCTGTAACACCTAATTTTGTTGGTTTTCAGATCAGATCCTCTCACTAAGGTTTATAAATCTGATATTTGGCTGAAATCTCACTTGGTATGTCTGGTGATTTTGGAAATTTAGCTTATTTAGTGGATAATATCTAAAGGGTCAAATGATCAGCGAAAGAAAATAACATCTTAAAATTTTTGGTGCCTTCTTGTGTAAGCAGTTGAAGATCTCATTTCCAGTCTCTTTTCATTTTTTTCTTTCCTCTCTTTTTTCAGTCCTGTTTTTACTTTCCTAAAACTCCATATATGTATGACTGTATTGTGGGATGTGTGTCTGTGTGTGTGGTATGAAGAGTTACATGAGAAGAAAATAATAGGTACTAGCCTTAGTGGTTTGGAGAGAAAGCATAAGGAAGCACTTAAATTGTGTTTTTCATTATTTCAGGTTCTTTTTAAGCCAACAACTGAGCCAGATTCTAAAGCAATTATTTAATTTGGACAAATACATGGTATTTTACTTCATGAATATAGAAAGAAAATGGTGTGTGTAGCATGTATGATATATTTATATATAGCTACAAAGGAAGTGTGGCCATGTGACTGCATATGTGGTCCTCTAACATCATCACTCCATTCCTGTTTGGTTGCTTGTAAGGGTTAGTGCAACCCCTCTGTGATCCAACTGCTGTGCATTTCTCTATAGCTCCAGTTTAGTCATCTTTTAGACATACTAAACGGCTTGCAGTACCAATTAAATAGAACAATGTACAACTTTCTTCCTACTTCTATATTTTAAATTACTTTAAAAATTAGCCCCATCATTCATTTAACCAGAAGGCTTTTCTTGAAATTACTTGTCCTATTCAGAAACCTTAAGAATATGTAATTCATCTCTCCATTGTGTCTTTACTCTTCCTCTTGCAAACATCTCAGCCCAGCATCTCAAATTTCTGGTATGTTAATGTGTTTGGATGATATTTTCTATTCTACTAAACTATGAAATAGTATCAGGAATGTAGCAAGCCTATACTTTTAGAATTGGGCTGGGAGAGGATTGAGCCGCCTGAGGCTGATTAAGTCAGTGTCAACAAAATGAAGTTGTGGTGATATTCATGGTTTAAAAACATTAACTTTAAGGAACTACTTTCCTAAGGCCTTTGGGCAGATTCTCATTTGATCCAGCAACAATATCTGCTTGGCTCCAAGCTGATTGGCATCTGCTAATTTTTCTAACTGCTTTAATCATTTTGGGGGTTCTGCTTTAGAATCTCTCCAAATCTCCTTCTCACCAATGCCTCAGGCCTTCAAAGTTTATGCCAAGTTTAAGAAAGGTCTTGAAGGATTACCTTATGTTTCCAATTTAGCATTTCTGTGTAATAACCCATGCTTCCTCTTGCTTGATATATCAAAATGCAGAGTGGAACGCTAGAATTTACAGGAGTCAGTACAGAAACAAAATTTGAAATTCAGTTTATGATCCCACATAAACAAAAATCATTTCATATGTGTGTCTGCCTTATCCACTGTAGTATGATATTCTTGAGAACAAGGACTTGGTCTTTTTCAAAATTCTTCCAAGCATTTAGCATAATATCTACTTCATTTTTTTCCTTTTTGTCAAAAGTAAATATTTAGGGTTATTTTACTGTTATTTTTCAAATACTCTAATCAAGTGTTATTTGGGAACTAAAAACAAAATGGGAAATTAAGGGCAAGAAAACAAAAAGAAAATTTAAGACAGATTAGATAATTAAGTGTCCATCAATAGATGAGTGTATAAAACAGCTATGGTACATTTATACAATGAAATGCTACTTTGATATAGAAAAGAACAAAATTTTACCCTTTGCAACAGCATGGTTGGATCTGGAGAACATTATGCTAAGCGAAATAAGCCAGTCAGAGAAAGACAAGTATTATATGATTTCACTAGCATATGGAATCTAATGAACAAACCAAACTATCAAGCAAAAATAGAGACAGACTCATAAATACAGAACAGGCTGACAACCCTGGTGGTGGGGGTGGAGGGTGAAGGGTGGGGAATGGAGGAATAAAGCAAAAAAGAAAAAAAAAATGAGTGAAAGAACTCATAAACACAGACAAAAGTGTGGTAATTGTAGGAGGAGGTGGAAGAAGGTAAAGGGGAATAAATGGTAATTAAAAAGAAGAAGAAGAAAGCCAAGCCTGCCAAAAAAATTTCAACTCTCTTTTTATGGTCTAGTGTGGGACATGGGGTAAAAGCTGAGGATAAAGGAGAAAAATGAGGTAGTCGAAGAAGAAGAAGAAGAAGAAGAAGAAGAAGGAGAAGGAGAGGAGGAGGAGGAGGAAAAAGAAAGAAGGAAAGAAAGAAAGAAAGAAAGAAAGAAAGAAAGAAAGAAAGAAAGAAGAAAGAAAGAAAGAAAGAAAGAAAGAAAGAAAGAAAGAAAGAAAGAAAGAAAGAAAGAAAGAAAGAAAGAAAGAAAGAAAAAGAAAGAAAGAAAGAAAGAAGGAAAGAAAGGAAGGAAGGAAGGAAGGAAGGAAGGAAGGAAGGAAGGAAGGAAGGAAGGAAGGAAGGAAGGAAGGAAGAAAAGATCAAGGGGTGCAAAGAAAAGAAATGTTAGGAATGGACTAAACTGAGTATGAATCAGAAGGATGGGGAAGGTGGCAGAAAATGTGGAATTGGAGACAGAAGGCAAAGGCAGGATGTTACATGTTTAAAAAAAGGCAAACACTATGTGAGTAACCACTCCCTCCAACTTTCTTATCAATCAAAATATGTCCCAGTTTTTCCTGGGAGGTCTGGACTTACAGTTTATGTTAAATGATCTTCCACAGTTTGTCATGAAATACATC
Organism: Noctilio leporinus; assembly: GCA_004026585.1. Lineage (NCBI taxonomy): Eukaryota > Metazoa > Chordata > Mammalia > Chiroptera > Noctilionidae > Noctilio > Noctilio leporinus. The sequence continues at coordinate 120,426 of PVIW01002704.1, read as the reverse complement.
ACTGAATGAGATGGCTGGCCCTTCTTTGTCTTGCTCTCAAAGGTCTTTTTAAGACCTATTCACATATTCCTAAAGCGTAACCTTCTATAAATAATCTATTTTTAGTCTTACAGAAGTAGATGTTATAGTTCATATATTCCCTAACAGCAAATCTTCAGGTGAGTGAACAGATCATTAACTGAAGAAACACCCACTTAAGATAAGGCCTGAAATTTCAGATCGTCTCTGATGACTTTAACAAAATAGCTATAAATAGATGTGAAATGTCATCTTTACAAAGGAAGATGGCTGAAGGCCCTATCAGTCCTGAGAAGTTATAGTACTGTTTCTTCAAAATAAGACTTAATGGGAAATGTAGCTGCCAGTGCTGTTTCTGTCTTTCAAAGACGTGGTCCATTTCATCTAGATTATTGAACTTGTGGGCATAATACCAGTCAGTGTTGCTTCTGTAAAACAGTATGTGGCCCACCCCTACTATTCCACAAAATAATTATTAAAGTATGTCTTTATACTCTCTAAACATTCCAGGTGAGTTGAAAGGAAGTGTAATATGATGTGTAGAGTAAAAGAATAATTCTTAGATTATACGAGGTCTGTCCCAAAAGTATTAGCCATGCAAACGTTTTTTAAATTAACATTAGCTTGATACTTTCAGGACAGACCTCATAGACTCTGAAGGGTAAAGTTTTTGCTCAGTTGATCTGAATGAAATCAAGCCATTTCTGCTCATCTCTGTGGAGCACTCATCACCATCAAGCACTGCACTATGCACCATGCATTTAAGGGCAAATAGACTGTGGTTCCTGTTCTTTAAAAGTTCATCACAATAGCTCATCTTCTGTGTAGTAAAATAGACGTACTTGCAAAGATATCAGATGTGTTTGACAGTTGTGCTCCCTAAGTGACCGAGGGCTTCCAAGGAGGATAAAGGGATGGACCCTGCCTGAAATGAGTAATGAAGGCAAGAAGAGATTATGTTTGAACTGGGTCTTGCCTAAGGAGTAAGAGTTTGCTGCATAAAGAAAAATTGGAGACAGTGAGTTACAGAATAAAGGGATATTTTCTTCAAGGGGAGAGACTAAGCAAAAGTATACATGCACACCCCTGTGCACATAACATATATGTCCCTTATGCCTGTTGGTCAGCATAGAGTTCTGAACTGAGAACAAGAAGAAATGCTTTTATGTCCTGGCTCTGCTAGAATTTATTGTGTGACCTTGAGCAAGATTTTTGAAAATCTCTGGATCACAGTTATTCTACTGGTAAAATGTAGAATGAAAGGCTGGATTGTATAATAACTAGGACTTCATACAATGAAAATAACTGAGAGATACAGTGAAACCTGTTTGATCTAAAACTCATGATTTAGGGGATACAAGAACATTTCATAAGGAGTGATCTAAGCTAGCATATTTTTATTTTCATAAAGGGAAAACATTTTAGGCTCAATGGGAAAAATAATTTCAAATTATATATTTCTTTGCTTTTTACTAGCAATTCTTAGTATATAAATTTGACATTTTCCTTAAAAATTAAGGACATTTTTCCACCTAAATTTTAGATAAGAAAAGAAACTGCTAACAATCAGGACACTGACATATAGTACACTTCCTAGATCTGCCTAAGAAAGTAGAGCTGATAAAGGATCAGTGTCGTAGACAGCCCCAAGTTCCAGGTGACAGCAAAAATTTAATGACTGGAAATATAGTGGAGATGTACCAAATCTTCTATTTATATCTGAATATCTGTAGAATTCACATTTGTCAAATATGAAAACTTTGAGCTCACAAACTACATGTAGTGCCAAAGATAGCACCAGGCATGTTATCCTTCCCTCTGCAAACATCTCTTGGAGGCTGGAAGCTCAAGTTTTCAATCTTCATTTCTCTGGCACCTCATTTGCTCCATCCGGAAGCACCATGGACACAACTAAGAAGCAAACTTGAAATTTCAATTCTGCCAATTATGTAGTTAGGTTTTAGCTGAGTTAATGAGTTACTGGCTAGGTGAACTGAGTTAATGAGTTACTGGATAGATAACTAGTTAATAGAGTCCTAATAAGTTACCAACTGTACAGTTGTTGGTGTATTTATGGTAGACATACTTTTGCACATGTGTCTCTATGTGTTTGCATGGGGGTGGGGTGGTGTTCTATCTGTTTTTTTTAATTGCCTTTAAATGTTTCTTGGTTTTTAGCACTAAATAATATTCTATTATCTGGCTAGATTACAGTTTATCTGTTCTCCTGCTGAAAGACATCTTGGTTTGTTCTAATTTTTTATAATTATGAATAAATTGCTACAAACATCAAAAATAAGTATTTATTAGGAAAATGATAATTAGTGCTGGTTATCAAAGGTGATTTTTTTTCATTTGTAAAATGCCTGTATGATAGCAGAATTTCAAACTGTATTTGCAAATTGGAGTAACTATTGTGAAATAGTCTTTTAGGGAATAGATTCTATTTCAGTTGTTATGGAGAAAAAACATCAAACATGTATTTCAACCATTCCCTTCAAAAAGGTCCATCACCTGCTAAATAATGAAGTTAGGGCCTGTGATGTCAGAATTTCTCTCAAGCATGTGAAAATTCCATTATACATGTAGCAATCATCTATTCATCTGTTGATGAATCTCTCTAATTATCTATTGAATTAGTGGCAGGACTAATGGAACTTTGGATAAGACAGAGGGGTGCATTTGGAGGGAAGACCACCCCCTTTTCCTCAGGGTGTTTATGATCTCCTTGCATACATAAGGGTGTCCTAAGCTTTGTCTACCCTTGGTTTTAATTATTCCCTGGTTTTGATCCAAACCACTTAGTGATGAATACAAGCAACACTCTCCTTCTATTTAAAGGTCTTGAGTATCTATTATTGTTTTTATGCTTATTATTTTAATACCTGACATTAATAACATCTTTCTTCCATAAGTTTTCCGGAGTGCAATAGGGTGTCAGGGTAAGACAAATGACTGTGAAAGCACTTTGCTTTTTACAGATGAAAGGAGATTTACTCTGGAACTGCTGCTTTCCAGGGCCACTTTCTTGTTTCTTTCTTGTTTTCTTCCAACATGACAAACCCTACAAAGTGCAGAAGTGCAGTTCTTAGACTCTGCTCTTCCTTTCCTTTTCTCATTCTCTCAAACACACATGCACGCGCGCACACACACACACACACACACACACTCTCACCTTGATCGTGATGATTTCACAAACTTTATTTTACTACTGGATCCTTTCTTAAAGCCCAGGTCCATATTTATAATTATGTTGTGTACATTTCTTCTGTAATATTTAAACAATTCTAACATTCCCAACATAAAGCTCATAATTTATTTATTATTAGAAAAACTATTTAATAACTTTATTTGATATTCAAAATGCATTTGGAAATGTATGAATTTCTTTTTTAATGGCCTGGTCCCAGTTAGGCATAGATTAAAATAAAGAAAAGCATGAAAAGAAGCTCAAGGGCAAAGGATTATCATGAATAATCAAATCCAGTGAGCAGAGCCTGGAGCAAGAACTAGGAATAAACAAAATCCAGGGTTATATTAAACAGAAATTTTGGACAATCAAACTTTAGTAAGATCCACTTCAGCTCAAGTGTTATGTATATTATGTTCCAAAGTATGTACACAATTTTAAAGAGTGGACATTACCAAATAATGAATGCTAATTTATTTATAAGTAATTATAAGCACCAATACTGAAAGAATTATATGGTTTATTTTTAAAATTTTAACTTTCTTCATTACACACATCTGGGAAATTCATACAGATTGTGCTAATGCAAGCTAATTCAACAACAAACACTCCCTCCAATAGTAATAGCGAACCAAATGGCAAGCCTGATGCTTAGGAAGGATTAGTTACTCTCCCTCCCACTTCCCCAAATATTTCACTCTGCTTGATCCCTGTCATTGATTATCCATGCTTAGATGCTTAGAAACCCAGGGTGGGAGTAGGAGAGATTGTGGTGGGGGACCACAGGTCTCCTCTTGGTTATCTTCCTCTTATTCATTTCATATATTCAGTCAAAAATTTCATTTCACATTCTTTATATGTCTCATATCCTTCTTCACCTTCATCGCAAGGTCTTTACCTTTACAGCCTGAGTTATTAAGAAAACATCCTAGCTCCATTTTATGCAACTGCTACACCTAATGCCACTTCCAAGAACTTGCCTCCTAATAAAACACTTCTTGTTTAGTATTGCATTAAGTTTAGATATCCCACTTTCGGTCTTTTTAGAGCCTTTATAATCCATCTCCATTGTCTTTATCTAAACGAATGTATTACTACTACCCAGCATGGACCCCTTCTGGTCAGAGATACTTTCTTCCCTGCCTCAAGGTGTTGCATCCTAAGTCAGCATTTATCCCTCTTCTTGACCCTTTTAAATTTCACTCCACATGTATTTCCAACTGTCAACATCACGGATATCCTTAAAGACTCCATCCCCAATTCCTCTTTTAGCACAAAATACAGTTACTATATCTTTCAGAAAACCTCCCCTCTCATTTGGATTAGGTGGCTTCCTTTATGCAGACACAGTACCATGTGGGTACTTGCATGGTTCATATTTTTTGTCATTGCCCAACTATTGCATCTTTTTCAAGAATGTTCAGTCTCTGAGAGGAGGGATCTTTTCCTGTGCTTCTTTGTGACCTCATTGTCTAGTATACTGACAAACACATAGAAGGTTAAAGTGATCGTCACATATTTGAATATCTGTGCCTTTAGAATATTTTTCCTAAAATTTCAGACTTAATTGTATACTGGTTTTGAGTCATTCAAAACTTATTAACTTATTGATAATTTTTTCCTAACAAGGTTAAAATTCCTTATTATAGAGAAAACTTAATGTAGAGACCATACTAAATGGTTCTCAAAGATCTTTCAGAGTGCCCCTTTTCCATAGTGAAAGATCAGAAAAATTTTGTTATTTAAATAACCAATTATTGCTAACCATATCTCAACCAGATGTAATATAAACAAATTGGTAGGAGCTGGAAAAAGTTGCAAATCATCACTTAGTATTTATTATTCCTTAATAGGGTGGCCATTTTATGTCCCAAGAAAAATCATTATACTCAGTCACTATATGCATTAAAAGGGGTACCAACTTTAGATGGTTTCACATCAGCTGATGCATAAAAATGTTCTATTCTAAGAACTGACTAATAATATTACCAGTTGCCCTTTACTTTCTTATTTCTTCTTATTGCCTATGTTGGCTCACACTCCCTCTTGTTCACTTAGCTTTGTCTCAACACAAATCCTCGCACCTGGTTATTATTTTCTCAAACTTTCTACCTCCCAAAACTGTCTAGTCCTGATATCCAAGCTAGATATTTCCTAGATCAAAGCTCTACCTATAACCAATTTTTCCTGAAATAGTGAATAGTCCTATCTGCTCATTCTCATTGCTTTCAAATATCACAAAAGGCTTCTAAAGCCACTTACCAACCTGATTCTGTCCTAAGATCAATATTCTGCCATGCTTTATTGCAATAGTAAAAGAGAACTCCATTGAACAAAAAAAACTCTAACTTTAATTTTGATACTAAAATAAAAGTTGTGTGAACATTTTAATGGATAAATTGTTCAATATGGGTACTGGGACTATTTACTAAGTATGTTGGAAATTGTCTATATTTTAGAACTGTCAATATTTTTTTATATTTCTTTATATCTGTATATATGTATTGCATAAAATTTCACTATATTATTATTTTTCTATTTCTGACCAATATTTATTACCTGTATAACAGCTTTTTAAAATAGACACAAAGTGTTGAATTGATGGTCTATGATGAGTTTTCTTATGTGTGTGTGTGTGTGTGTGTGCGTGTGTGTGTATGTGTGTGTGTGGTGGGGAGATAACAGCCCTGGCTGGTGGCACAGTGGATAAGGCACCTGCCTGTGAACCCAAAGGTCACTGGTTTGATTCCCAGCCAGGGCACATAACCAGGTTGCAAGCTAGGTCTCCAGCCAGGTCGGTAGCTGGAGGCAGGTGAAAGACAACCATACATTGATGGCTCTCTCCCTCTCTGACTCTCTCCCCTTCCCTCTCTCTAAAAAATAATAAAGAATGGAGATAACTGGAGAGTATTATATCAGGTGAATAGCTAAGGCACTATATAGTAGACAGTTTATGAAGGGTGTACAAGGAAGAAGAAAAGAAAGCCCCGGGCAATTAGAAAGTGAGGAATCCCACTCCAGTTCTTCTGCTGACACAATTTATAATACTCTGGCATCCCTGAAAATCATCTCAAATCTTGCCTGTGGTTCTAGAGCTCCAGGCAGTATAAGATCACATGTATATTCAAATAGGTAATTGGGGATTGGTCTTTACCTTATGATCTGTTTGTGTAACTTATGTACATTTGTTTTTGTTTCTCACTTGCTTAAAAACTGGCATAGCTATGGATTGCTCTGAGGCAATGTAGATCTAGCCTTAGAGAAATAGGCATTTTTAGTGCATAGCCCATCCTACTTGTGTAAATGTTTTATCCATAGTATAAAGGGTTAACATCTTGATGATATTAAGCAGATAGCATGGTACAATAAAGAGCACTGTTTTGAGAGTTGTGTTTTCTGAATATTAATCTTAGTGATTTTAAATAACTGTGTAAACTCTCAAGTTTCAATGTTTCAGTTTTAAAATGGGGAAATTAAGCAAGAAGATCTTGGTACTTTCCAGCATTTAACATTGTGCAATACTTTTAATTACACATGCTTCCTGATTTTTCTCCAATTTCTCTCATTTCATATGACATCTTAATGACTTGGACTCTCGAAATATTGTCCTGATAAATGAGGTAATAATATTTTCATTGTTTATTCACAGAATCACAGTGAAGACAAAATATAACATATGCAAAGTCTTGTGTGTGCTTAGTAAATTATTGGATATTTCTATTTCTACTATTACTCTGGTTTGAAAAGGCCCATGATATCATATTGTGCAACCAGCAGAGGGAGACAAGTGCAGATTGCATTTCTTCTTGAAACAGCAACCAGTTAATTATCATGTGCACATGTGTTTTTAAAAATCAAGTGAAGGTCATATTATTGACAAATATGTCACTTAATCAATGCTATATTTACATATTGAAGTTCCAAGAGGAAATGAGAGGAAAAAAAAAACAGGAAAAATATGGGAGAAAAATCTTGACTTTTGCACTTAGTTTATTATAGAACTCAGAGACAGTGAGCATCCTATGAACAATGTTATATCCCTATGACAACTTCCTGAGCATGCCCATGGAGGTGCAGGGTATTTAAATATAACTTAGGAACCAACCCAGAATTCTAAAAGGAGAATTAAAAAAAAAAATTGAAACTAGATTCTTAACTCTGCTTTCCCATTTTGTCAGCCTGATCTTTGAGGAAAAATATAGGGAGAGGGGACTGTTTTGCTCTGTTTCGTTAAATTTTATATCCAATTAATTGGCAAGTACCATCAGTCCTCCTGCAAAATTCCTCTAAGTCTTTGCCTTTTATCTCTTTCCACTGTCATTGCCCTGTGACCTGCTTTTGTCATCTGTTGCCTGTTCTATTTTAGAACTGTTCTATATGGTCTTCCCTGACTTTGACTTGCCCCAATCCATCCCCATTCCATTGCCAGTTAGTTATCTTTTAAAAACACAGGTGTGATTATGTCACTGGCTTACTGAAAGTTTCTAAAGACTCCACCTTGCATACAAAATAAAGCCAAACCCAGTAGCCTGCCTATCAAAACCCACACTGCCCCTGCTTACAAAAACCAGTCATTTTCCAGTCTAATTATTTTCTATCTTTAACCCCACATCCTTTTCTACAATTTACCTGCTTCCTCTCTAGGAAAGACTTCATTTCTCATCATGATTAGAAAACAGTAGTGTACATAATCAATGATGTTTACCCCTTTTCCATAATGTCACCAACACCTTTATTAACATCCTAACTAGTTTCTCTACTTCATTTTCCTTTAATGTTTAATTTTTCATTGCCAAAATAATCTGCATGAGATATATCTTTCTTTACTATCTATCTAAAGCAGACTTCTATGAAATTATGAGAAATGTGATTCTTCATGCAAGCATTTAGGATTCTCAGTTATGCAATTTCTCTCTCCAACCTTTTCTCTCTCCTCCCCACTGCTAGTCATGTTAGGCTTATTCCACTTCCATTGTTTCAAGTTGGTTATCATGGCTATATTTTTCTTTCTTTTCATAAGATGTTGCCTTCCTCCATTGTCTTCTCACATCTTCCAAGGATTACCTAAAATACCATTTCCTTCCAGAAACCTCTTTCTTGATTACCTTTTCTGAACTACCATTATGTTTTGGTTCTTCCCCTTTATAATATAGTCCTTGATCACTCACTGGCCCATCTTATTTTCTGTTTCTGTGTGTTCACCTGATGTCTACATCTTGTTTGTGAGTTCCTGGGCCCCTGAGAATGAGAACTCTGACTTTTATTATTCTGTGGTACTAGTCAGCAATGGAAAGGTTTAGGCATATGTGTTGATTGATTTTGGTTCTGCTCTGTACTGGAGAGCAGGTTTGAAAGGCCTGCCTTTTAATTGTACAAGATGTTTGGCCCTGCCTAAAGAGGGGCTTTGAATGACATACCCCTCATTAGATTGCATGAGGTCAGGGTGTCAATTGTGTGCCTTGTTTCCCCAGACCTTAGTACAATGCCTGTCATATGATAGGTCTCAAAACTATTGATTATTTTAATGAATTGGTTTATATAAGACAACATGACTGATGAGACACATCTTTTGAATCCTCTTACTTTTCTGTAGGCAATGCTCCTACATTCATTACTAAAAGCAGAGAGGGCTGAAAATAAGAAAGGAAGAGACTTTCAAGCATGCATACTTCTGGGACCTTTTGAATAATATGATGACATAACAATAGATTTGCCCTGCAGCTCAATATTGTCAGTAAACTCTTAAAAAGAGTTTACTGATTTATAGCCTCAAGATATTCAAGTAGGCATTTTATTTAGATTCACCAGGGTACTTATTGCCTGCTAAATAAATATGTGTATATAAGAAAATGTTTAGTAAAGTTTATCAATTAAATATCATCTGCTCATCTTGTAAGGCACTTCTTAATCTATAACAAAACACTTTATTATAATGACATTTAATTAACATGTAAAAATACATATTAAAGTGTAAATGAAGTTATGCTTGAAGAAAGAACCAACTGAGACATATTTTTTCCTGACTATATCATATGATGATAGTCTACTTGGCACTATTTCAGTTATTTTTTTTTTCATTTTTTATCCACATCCAAGGACACACATTGATTTTTAGAGAGAGGGAGAGGATGGGGGAGAGAAAGGGAGAGAAACATTGATGTGAGAGAGAAATGTTAATTGGTTGCCTCTCAAATGTACCCCAAGTGGGGACCAAACCCTAAACTTAAGTACATGCCCTGACTGGGAATTGAACCTGCGACCTATTGGTTTACAATCAACTGAGCCACTCCAGCCAGGGCTCTGTCCACTCTTATTTGGTGGGTAGTGGCTTTCTACAAGTGAACACCAAAATTAAACTAGCACAGTAAGAAATAATCAATTCTGGTAGGTGAAAAACATTGATCACTTGTGAGAAAAGATAGGTCTTTCCATTATAAGTCTAGTTTACTCAATTGTCTATCCATTTCCATTGTTAGCCCCCCAATTCAAGCGTGTTGCTACTGGGTGACTACAATTTCCTTTTGTTGGTCTCCTTGTTTCCACTATTTTCCTACTACAATCTCTTCTCTGTGTGATAGTCAAAGATATCTTTCTAAAATGTATATCAGATTATATCAATACCTTGCTTAAAATCTTTTACTTACCATTCAAGTCACTAGAACAAAATTTAATTTTCTTACTTTGGAATCTTTTTATTTTAACCCCTCCTCAATTTCTAATTTCATCTCCTTTTTCTAACTACCTCCCGTAATATATACACAAACTCCACTTTAGGTGTGTTGTTTTTGTTTAGATTTTTGGTATGTGACATACCTATTCCTTTCTCAGGGCCTTTGCATATGCCATTTCTTCTCTGGAAAGGTCTTTTTGCAGATATTTGAATGGCTGCCTTCTTAAATTTCAAGATATATACTACCCTCACCACTCCTCGAGGCCATTTTCTCTGTATCTTACACATTTTTGTCCATTGCCTTTACTTTCCAAAATAATCTTAATATGCATTCCCTTGCTTACTGTCTATTTCTGCCTGAAGGATGTCTTGGTCTGTCATAATTCACTGCCATATCAATAATAGTATATTAAGTCAATGTATGAATCGTAGACCTACTGGACATGTCAGTGTATGGAATTGCATACCTACCTCCACTCTTTCTCATTTCCCCTTGACCAATTTTTTGATTGTAGGAATCAAAGTTAGCATTGTAGCCAAAAACAGCGAATATAATTGCCTGATTACTTGCTTGTATTAGCATTTTGCTATAATGAAGATGCTGCTATCGCCATCTTTCCAGATGTTGCAGTGTTCTTCCCAAATGTGAGGATCAAAACCTACAGCAGCAATGGAGATTATTTAGCACCTCCTTGTGCATGGTGGCCAGTCTAGAAAAGAGGAAGGCCCAACGGCTAATGAGTACATGTTTGAAAAATAATAAGGCATATATGTGAGAATAAGTTTTCTGGTGTGGGAGGTCCTGAGCAGCAGCTCAAGAATCACAAAAGTTTGGGCAAAAAGGAAAAAGAGCTTATGGACATGAATAACAGTATAGTGATTTCTGGGGACAGGGGAGTATAGAGGGGATAAATGGTACTGGAAAAAATACAATAAAATATAACATAAAAAAAAAAGTCAGAAAATGCTTTTGAGAATTTGGACAGATCTGAGCATTGATACATACCAAAACAGAGTGAGTGAATAAAAGAGCAGTAGACCAACACAATAAAAATGAATCACAAAGGCATGTACCAAAAGCAGATCATGAGAGAGCAAATTTAACTGTGCAGAGTATGGATTGAGTGTTTTACATCACTGAGTGTTCTCTAATAGTAAGGATTTGAATGATATTGGGTTGGCCAAAACATCTATTTTTTTTTTTTCCCATAAAATAAGACACATTTTTCATTTTCACCAATAACTTTATTGATTTGGGTATTTTGAGTATGTGGGCTGTCTCCCATGTGGTATGACATTGAGTATTCTCAACTAATGTCTCAATTTGATCACTATCAACTTAAACTGGTCTATCTCATCATGGAGTACTGTCCAGCGAGAAATCTCTGGCACAAAACTTTGCAAACCACTTTTGACACATTCGATCAGTCACAGCACCTCCTCCACACACCACACAAATCTTTCTGCATTTGTTGCATTTTTACCTTTCTTGAAAAAATAAAGCATAATATGCTGAAAATTTTACATATTTTCTTCCTTCTTTGATATTAAAATGACTGCACAAAAATTCACAAATTTTGATTTTTTAAAAATGTACACTGATATGACTGCTGTCACAATACAATCTAACAAAATTGTCTTGAGTGAAGTTAAAGACAACTAAGCATTATTAGCACCATCTTACATAAAGAAAACAACAACAAACTTCTTGGCCAACCCAATATTTAACTGACTTGAAGCCATCTGATTTTATTAGGCAGTGGGACACATGTGAATGAAGTTACTATGTTCTAAAGAACCAAATTACAAAGGAAGTTCACATGAGGTAGTGCCATGCTGATAAGCATATACTGAGATACTTAAACATTGTTAAATCATGATGATATCATTGAGGATGCCATAGCAGGAATCCTAAGGAGAAGTATTAACAATTATGCATTTCTAGTTCATGTGGAAATGCTAATACCACTTATGAAAGTAGAGCACAGACATGGCATTATTATGATTAAGACCTTACAACTGTAGAAATATTGAGTTGTATATTAATAATATTATAAATATGTTTAGCATAAAATGCAAGCACTGTAGCTAAATTAGTTGTACATTTGAGACTGCATCTGGCTTTTCTGTGAGCCTGATACCTTACAAAACTCACAGAATAAACCTTTCATGCTTCTTAGGGTGTTCAGACATTAGCCAGTTTTTGTTTTTCCTGCAGCATTTGTTCTTGGAGAATGACCAAATCCTCTAAAGCCTCTTTTAGGATGGCAGTATGTTATTTTGAAGTAGTAGTTATGATTATCTTGGGTGATGATGGCTGCTTTACATGGTTAATAGCCATATTTGCCTCACAAATAACGTGAAAGTAGGTTCATTTTTGCCAGTCCTCTTAGAAGACTTTATATAGTGGTTTACAGAAAAATAGCTTGTATGAATATCAATAACTGTTTCTTCCTCTATGAAAAGTGAGCAGAGGAGTTAATATTGGAATGGATTTAGGGAGTAACTATTAAGATGAGATAAGTTACCCAATATATAGTGACTATTGGATTTATTTGAATTTACTAGATCTTATTGAGAAGAGAGAAAACCAGAACAATTCTATCAGGACCTAAAAAGAGGATAGATTCTGAGATAGCAAAAAGTTGAAGTGGAAATTGATAGTACACCCACAAATAGATTTGTTATTTTGTGAATAAGATATCCATGTGAATAAGCTTGGGCATTCAATCATTTTTCTATTCATACATATGTCAATTATCAAATGTCCCTTTTGTGCCAATGGTCAGGTTAGAAAGTTGTATTTGATGTGCCAGCTGACATAAATAATACATATTAAAAATAATTAACTGCATCATAAACTTCACAATTTTGAAACTGTTCAGAAATCCATTCTGAATTATCAAACATTCAAAATTAGAGCATTTAAAAAATGTAGCCCTTCTTTTGTGTGTCTTCCAGTGCACGTAGCAAGTCAAATTAGTTTAATAAAAGTAGGCAAGAAATGAACTTTATATAATGAAGTATTAAGAAACTTTTAATTATGTTGTATGATTTTTTTAAAATATAGCATGTACTTATGGTTTTATTCTCTTAGGAAGGTTAGACATGGCTATTACAATTCTGATTACAATCCTGATTAATTTAATACGTCCTTTTTCTCATAATGATTGTAGAGACAAAGTCCAGATCTGATTGCTTTGCTACAAATTCTGCATTCCCACAACTTTGGTGTGAATTATTTTGTACTCCAGTATGTTAAACTTCATTCTTCATCCTAGGATCAGACAAGTCCTCTAGTAACTGGAGATTACTTGTGTAGGCATTAGTCAACAACCATGTGTACACATTCCCTACAACTAATATGCTACCACCCCACCATACTTCCTTCTTGCTTCAGAAAACTTTTTCTCTTTATGCAAAATGTGGACCCCTGATACAAGAGGATGCTCATAATTGTGACATATCTGATCCTTCCCGTCAGATTATCTAGCTCCCATTGAAGGTAGAGGGTGACACCATTCATCTAGCATCATCAATGGAAATAGATGTTCCAATAGCTGTGGTTTATGTCTTTCTTTTCTTCCTCTAGACATTGGAGAAACACCAACCACCCAGAAGCTATTAAATCTAAGTTTTTGTCTGTCTAAGTCAACCCTTCATCTCTAAAAGCTCATAGGAAACCTGCCGGGGATTTTCAAGCCTGTTGACAACAGTGGGTGAAAAAGTGTTCTTTTCCCTGTAACCTTGGCAGAGAGTTAGGGAATTTGCATCTCCACTTGGCACTAGAAACTAATTTTCCCACTGATATTGGGAACCACAAAAATTTGGGCTCTTTAGCTCAACTAACCACTTAACCATTTTTTTTTTCCCTGTGGCAAAATGGGTTCCAAGTTTTAACCATCTGAGTTACAAATTAGTGGTGAATCAACTTTGGCACATTATGGGTACTGCTTATCAGCCCCAACATAAGACAGCTTGATATATATAACGTATAGTACAAAGAAAAATTAACTCCCCCAATCTTGAATTTTTGACAATTCTGTTTTTAATCCTTCAAATTCTTTTTAAAAGAATAATAAGCGCCCCCCCCCCCATAATCTAAAAGACTGTATTGGTCTTTTAAATTGATCAAATGCAGTAGATAAATTCTTTGAATATGCTGGGAAGCCAAGGTAGGTGTCAGCATAGAAATTGCCTCTAGATAGCTTGTTTCTTGGTGGACTTGAGAAGAATTCTTATATATATATTTCTTTTTCTCCCAAATTTCCTTGGCTAATCATTTGCATAAATAAGAGTGGTGGCATAATGCGTGTATATGTATGTGTGTGTTTATTTACTTATATGCAATTGAATATTAAGGAAAGATATATAAAACCCGGAAATGTGTATTGCTTCCAAAAAGGAGAAAGGGGTTGCCTGAACAGGGATAAAAAAAGGTAACTGCAATTCACCCTACAAAATTCTGTGCTGCTTCATATTTGCACTAAGTGGGTGTCTTAACTATTCACATAAATAAAAATAAAAACAAAACTAGAAGTCCTTGTCTGATCCACTTCCGTTTTGCCTTCTCAGCATCAGTACTGAGACTATTTGCCCCTCTCTTCCCTCTCCCTCGGGCAGTCTCTTTTCCCTCTGAGACTTAACAAAGCACTCATAAACCCAAGCAAGGGGGTGGGGGTAAAAGTCAAAGGAACAAAATTTTGTCAAAAAGCCAGCGAGCACGGATAGAAACCGTCTAGAAAGGATGGAGAGAAGGCTGCCGAAGGGAGCAGTTCTGACTATTAGTCACCTGAGTGACTAATAGTGTTAGCCCCTTATGGCCCTTACCACTTTGCTCAACTCTTGTAGTAGAAGGAATAACAAAAAATGGTAAACTGCCTGTCATTTACTGAAGTGTGGTGCGCAGCCTTAACGTCACCCTGTAAATGACAAGCGCTCTGATACTAGTCTCCCTCCTTGTACATGGACATTTCGAGAAGATACTGCTAGTAGAAACTTGGGTAGTGTGCATAACTTGAACAATAATCCTTAATACTCCTCCTCACGTGTGAGGCGGAGGGAGGGTTTCCTGAAGAGTGAGGCTGATTTAGGGATCAGGGATCAGCTGCTGAGGCTGGCACTTGGAACAGACAAACCAAGCATTCACACCCCAGACCACTCAATACCAGCATTGTCTCCAATCCATCTTTCATAAGGGGGCTCCGAGAGGGGGAGGGGATCAGGGAAGAAGAGAAAATAAACGTTTTAAATCCTGCAACAGAAAGTGCAGGAGGTAGGAAAGAAAGAACAAGATGCAAGCATGAAAAGTTGCTTGCTAGGGATATTTAGCTTTGAAATCAACTTTGTCTTTTCATCTTAGCCTCTCCTGTCAAGTTTATTGTTTTTACGTTTCCCCATGCCATGTTTCAGCACAGGCCCCCTCCACCCACCTGCTTTCTTGCCCTTTGCTACTTCCCTTCCTTCACCTATCAAGCTTTGCTTTCTCATCTTCCCATGTCCCTTTCCTTCTCTCCTCACCTTTCCCTCTCCTCTCCTGGACTCTCCTGTTCTTTTATAGCTTGAGTCTCTCTGCTTCTCCCCTTTCTCTCGCACCGTATCTTCAAGCTCCATTCACTCTTCTTAAGGAAATCAGCCAGGCCTCAGATGGAGCTGTTGTCCTGACAACCTAAAGGTGCACGGGCCTTTCACGGGCCTGGCGGCTGCTGAAGGGGGCAGTTGTGCGCAGCTAGGGGCCACGCCAAAGGGAGGGCGGCGGGTGACGTGAGGGGCTGTGGAAGCCGGCGGGGCAGGGGAGGCGCTGAGCCGAGAGGGAGGGACTGGGGAGAGCGGCAGGGAAGTGAGGGGTGGGGGGCTCTGGGCTGCGCCGCTGCCGTGTGGGTTTCTTGGCACTGCTCGCTGCCCTCCTGCCTGGGAAAGTGGGCTGCAGAGCTCCGCTCCGACGCCGGGGAGGGAGCCTCCAGCCGCAGGCTGAGCGCAGAACTGCTCCCTTCGGCAGCCTTCTCTCCATCCTTTCTAGACGGTTTCTATCCGTGCTCGCTGGCTTTTTGACAAAATTTTGTTCCTTTGACTTTTACCCCCACCCCCTTGCTTGGGTTTATGAGTGCTTTGTTAAGTCTTAGAGGGAAAAGAGACTGCGCGAGGGAGAGGGAAGAGAGGGGCAAAGTGGCAAGGACCGCAAACTGGCCGCGCCGGTCTGCCTCTGCCGTGGATGAAAGCCCCCTCTGTTTGTAAAGCCCCCCTCGGCGGAGCAGCGACCACACACACCCTTCCGGGGAGCACCGACCCAGCGCCGCGCGCCGTGGCCACCATGGTCGGCAGAGTTCAGCCGGATCGGAAACAGTTGCCGCTGGTCCTACTGAGACTGCTCTGCCTTCTTCCCACAGGACTGCCGGTTCGCAGCGTGGATTTTAACCGCGGCACGGACAACATCACCGTGAGGCAGGGGGACACGGCCATCCTCAGGTAGGGCTCCTGGCAACTTTTCTACTGCGTGTGTGTGTGTGTGTGTGTGTGATATCTCCTTAAACTCCAGGTTTTCATGCTGCAGGGTGTGTGTGTGTGTGTGTGTGTGTGTGTGTGTGTGTGATCTCCTTAAACTCCAGGTTTTCATGCTGCAGGTGTGTGTGTGTGTGTGTGTGTGTGTGTGTGTGTGTGTGTGTGTGTGTGTTTACTGACTGGCAGAGGTATCTGCCAACACATTTCAAGGGAATGCTGGTCCCTGTCAAGGACCAGCAGGGTTGGTTAAATGTTTGGTTCTGGGAACCTTGTTTCTCTTACCAGGAGAGCCTAACTTGCCCTCTGCTATTGGTGGCTTTTGGATAGTAACCTTGCTTTTGTAATTGTGACTGCCTTGCACTTCAGAGTTTTGTTTGGGTTTCCTTAATTGGGAAAGAAGAGTTGCTGAATTATGGCTCTCAGAATGGTACACAGAACTGCATTCTCCCTGGTGTGTGTGTGTGTGTGTGTGTGTGTGTGTGTGTGTGTGCGTGAGAGAGAGAGAAAGAGAGAGAGAGAATGAATAAGCACCCAGCTCTCTTCTGCCCCAGCAGTAGTCCTATAGGACACTTGCTGTAAGAATCTTCTAATTGACATCGAGGCAATAAATCAATCTTAGAACTTTGGTTGATTATTGAGCCTTGTTTGGAATGCTGATAGAAACCAACAAAAGAATGAAGAGAATAACAAGAAGTAAAAAATGAACTTGCCAAATTGCTGATATTTAAGAATAGGAATGTTAAGCACAGAAGCTTAGGGAAGAATTAACCTGGCATAAAACAGATATTTCAAATTGATTACTGACCTCAAAGTCTTATCTCAGTGCAGCTCTGCCAAACTCTGAAGTATAATTTGGGATTGAAATTTGCAAAGGAAGAGTCCCAAGTCCTTGGTAGTTTGACCCCTATAAGGGAGAATGAGCTAGAGAAACTCAAATAGAAGTGATCCTATTTCTAAAAAAGCTCTAAGCTTCTTTTCCTGTGTTTCTCTTCTTTCTAACCTTCCTACCCCTACTGCACATACCCCTTGTCCTATATTCTAGCTTTCCTTGAATTTCCATCAGATTCTAACAAAAATAAAAAAGAAAAAGAAGAAAAAAGAATGAATGAAAATGTTCTCCTTGGGGAGACTTTAAAATCTCATTTAATCCAAATAAAATGACCCAGTGTCAGTTTGTCTATCTAGCTAATATTGCTTGTTGTGGCAACAAACAAAATAAACAAAATAAACAATATACAATAGGAAATAAACCTCTAATCTGTGTGCAAGAAGCTGATAGTGCATAAACCCTGGGGCATCAGGGAGCAGTTCTGTAGCAGAGCTGCCTAGAGCAGCAAAGTTTTCTCTCCTTTCCTCAGAAATAAATTTGGTTGGCTGTCACAGTGCCCTGCTTTGGGATCTCTAGCCTTATTAGAGAGGAGTGTGTGTGTGTGTGTGTGTATGTGTTGTGCATACCATTGTGTGTATATGTGTATTGCTGCAGATTGTAAAAACTGAGAAAATCCTAGTGTGTAAGTACGCCTTTCTTCATTTCCTGAACATTGGGTGATTATGAATCCCAAAGATCCTACTATCCAAAGCAGATTTTCTCTTCTAGCTCTCCAGCCCTGTAAACCTGCATGTATGATTTATCCACATGGAGTAATAAGATTTATAGAGTAATTTATCTGTTTGCAGAGGGATCTGGGCATGATGCAGATAATATTTTTACAAACACATAAGCATGCTGTCTCCCCTGCTAGCATTCATACTTCCTAACATCATTAACCCTTTACTAATAAAGCAGCTTATAAAAATTTATGCTACCCCTAGAACTATTTTTTCACTGATTATAAAAGATTAGAAAAGTATGGGAAAAGCAAATACCCTGGATATCTAAGTTTTTATTCAAATGCCCATGAACTTTGTAAGGTCTTTTTATGTCTGCAACACCTATATCCTAAGCTATAGCTAGCAAAGATTTAGATATGTATCTAAATGTTGATTCAGAAAAAAGAAAGGATATCCTTATACCTTCATGTACTATATGCATAGATGTTTGTGTCTATGAGAGACAGTCTCACTCCAAAACTGTCTATGTATTATATAGATATTGCTTCTGTGTGTGTCTACAGTGCAAAGAAATGAAGATTTTTAGAAATATACTCCAGTAGACGTTATAGTGTGAAATGGGCACAGTGACAAAAGAGAATAAATATAGAAGCAGTCATTCCCTGGGAAAGGGAAGACTAACAGAGCATGCAAACAAGGCACCTGAGAGTCCATTGCTTTCCCAGCCCTCTCACCTAATGTGCCCTCTTTTTAATTTCCCATGCCATGGACAAGGCTTTATTTCTGGGATGATGGAACTCGATCAGAAGTAACTACAGAGAGAGTTCCCTTTGTTTTCTTAGCTGACCTTCTTCTTGATCTCTTTAACTGAATCCAGCAAGCTTTGTGGATCATTTCCTGGTGAAGAATGGTGTTCTTGGTTTCTGCTTACAATCCAGCCTGGGAAAGGCTTGCTTCTACTTTAATTGTGAAATTTTACTGAGAGCATAAGCTTCCGGGGGAGGAGATGAAGGAGCACTTGATTCATTGGAAGCCACAGTAGATGTTTGGTACTAGGAAAGTGAAGTGGCCAGGGGGAAAATACCCTCCCTCAGTGAGCCCGTGGCTCTGAATAATCTGAAATGGCATGAGGAGACAAGGGTGGTTTGTAATTCTGGTGGTCCAATGACAGAAGTTTGGCTGACTGTCCCCAAAACATTTAGCTTTATACTGCCTTATTTTGGTGAAAACTGATGCTCATTTGCAACAATTATGATTTTGATTTAAATATGCATCTTGCTAAGAAAGCACACACTATTAGTGGGGTCTTGTTCTGTGATTTCTATCTTTTGTGAGGAAAAGACTATAGAATGAAGATAACAAAACTAGATGGAAAGAAAAATAATCTCATGTATGTAAACCTAACCTGGTTATTTCCCAGAGAAGGTTGTAGATCTTTATGAAGTCCTTTATGACAGAATTTAAGAGTTGAAGGAAACCACAATATCATCTTCCATCTCCAAGGAAAAGAATCAAAGTGTGATCCACAGACCAGTGATGGCAGCAGAAGCACCTAGAGATACTTCCCAGATCTACTGAACCAGAATTCATGTTTATATTTGTATGAACAATGAAGTACAGGACACCCTTATTCATAGGATTTTATTTGTGGGGAAATCTCAGGTGTTATTTCTGAATAAAACCCACCTGCTTCACTGCCACCCCTTGCAAGTGTTAAGAATTCATCAATGAGTGGATGAGTTTCTGACTCTTATTTTTCTAGCCCTCTGTCCTTGCACATAGGCCCCCATAGAGATTCACCTCTTGGTCATTCTTGGCATGTTGAAACCATGTAGCTCTCTTGATAAGTCAAAGGCATAAATAATGTTCCAATCCAACCTTTAAAATTCAATTTTTAACAGTCCCACTGAGTATATTTTCAGTAACACAGCATATGTTTCTAAAAATGATAAAATATATGATCTTAATATATGTTCATAAGGTTACTTTGTAAAAATTGCAAATATGTATATATCTGGATATATAGCATAAATGCACATATGATAAGATGGAATAACTATACATCATTATGACTTTAAATATTTTAAATTTGAGGTACAGAAATTTTATTTATTTTGCAATTCTGAGTTGATGGTAGTGGGATATTATAATACTTTTTATGGTGATAACATTTTCCTCACTTAATGTACCTATAAGACAGTAAGTTTAAGAAAGTTAAATTTTTAAGTTTTCAAAAATGAAGGTGTTTTTTCCTAGTGTGTTTCTACATTAAGAGATAAAAGGAGAATCAACACAAAAGATGTGATTAATTGACTGTAAAATGTAAAAATTGCATGCAAATTTCAAGGGAAAAAATGGCTTCCCTTTTATAAGGGATGTGGAATGCCTACATTCACTGAAGAAGTGTCAATGATCAAACAAACTCCTGACCCAATATGTGGTTTTCTACCACTTATAACTCACTATTTGAAAGCAGACTTTGTGGTCATGGATCTATAGGGAGAGCTTATAACCATTATAAGTTTTTTCCCCTTGTATCTGAATCATTAAAGATAATAAAAATTTATTGGTTATTACTGATACTTATGAATCATTCACCGTCCATAAAATCCTTTGTTAAATATATTTGGTACATAATGGAGTAGAGCATACTACTGTGTAGCGTCTAGGAGTATTGTGTATATTTTTAAAGGATGTTCACATCCCTGTGACTTTTATCATCTGTTGTCATTTATGGCCTGAGAAACACAGCAGGCAAGCCTCATTTGACAAATTTACATTGTGGTAATTGGTGTTTCTTTAAGTGGGAAACACCTAACTATGTATACACCCACTTACACACACACATGTACATTCTCCATATATTCAGGTGATTTTTCTGTTCTATGTGATTTTGCTTTGAATGAATTATTTACAGAATTGTGGTGCAAACAACCAAAAGTGACTCACTCATCCACAAAATCGGTTGGTGAGGTTTAAACATTTGTGTTTCTTGAGGCTGGTTTTACATACTCAGGACAAAAAAAAAAAAAAAAAAAATGATTTGAGCATTTTGCTTTGGTCTCAGAGTTCTACATACAAATATCTGTGACTCTCATGGTAGGAGGTTGCCCAGATGTGTACTCTTTCCGAGATATGTATTAGTCCCCAGTCCCCATCTTCTTAGCAGCCTTCCCTATCCTTATCTGAGCCTAAGAGAGCCCTTCCCTTCAGGACATTACTTGGGTCTTACAGCCATTTGCCCTATTCTTACCTGAATAAGGTAAGACCTGCTTGTTAATTTGTAAGACTCAGAAGATGTGATTTCCAATTTTGGGTCTATTGTTGCATGCAACATAACTTTGAGCAATCTCTTCAATGTTTTAAGCTGAAGTTTCATTTATAAAATGATTATTTTAGTTACTCTACAGGGTTGTTGAAGGAAGCTAAGAGGTAAAGTAGGAAAGTTTGTTGAATTGTAAGCCACTACATAAACATAAAATACTAGTGGTTTTCCAATCACGTGCAACCAGTTCACATGCAGCCAGTTGTTCAGACTTTAGGCAGATTTTTAAATTTTTTAATCAGTGTTTCTCAATCTTGAAGGTGTATCAAAATTACATAGAATGCTTGTTAAAACACAGGTTAATTGGCCCCTACTTTCAGAGTTTCTGATTCAGTAAGTCTCTGGTGGGGGTCTGAGATTTGCATTTCTAAGTAGTTCTCAAAAGATGCTGATGCTGCAGGACTGGGCCACACTTTGAGAACCTCTGACCCCTGCTGATACAAGTGTGTTCTGCAGATGAGCATCTTAAGTATCTTATAGTCACTTATTAAAATCCAAAATCTTGAGGTCTATCCAAGACCTAATAAATTAATCTACATTAAACAAGATCCTCAAATGAATCAAGCACATTACAGGTGGAGAAGTACTATGTTAGACAATTTACAACCATGGCTGTACATGCCAATCAAATGGGAACCTTAAAAATACTGAAGACACACATTCTATATTCTCAAAGAAATTCTGATTTAATTAGCTTAGGGTAGGGCCTGGGCATAGGTGTTTTTAAAAACGATTCTGATATGTACATATCATTGAGAACCACTGCTTTATTGGTCAAGGAATCTCTTTTAGAAACCATTTTTGGGAGAAACATTGAATACCTATGTGGTACAAAATTGAAGTCATGTTGTGTGACTTGGTAAATATGTCAACAGCAAAGATGTAAAAATTCAACTGGAAGAGAGAAAACAGATTGTCATAGACCCATTTCTTTACCACACGATCTGATCTCCTAACTACAATGTCATGGCAAATGGAGTGACTTCATTTTAATATGATCAAATTTACATAGTATCTATTAAAATAACATTGGGGCTTAATTTTTTAAGTTGATTGTCCTCTGTTCTGTCTTTTATTTATATTAGGCAAGATGCAAAACTGTGCTACTTTTTAATGCTATCTCTAAGATAGAAAAGAGACAATAGGTCAGGAAAATGTCTTCACTATAAACTTACACAAACAGACTTAATTGTGTGCACTTCTATTTTCATATACACAAATATATGATTTATAAGATAATAGTTATATGTTTGTAGAATTCATCTCAACTTTTACATGGTGATCAGTCTTTAGCTGAAAGTTATAGACAAGTATTTGCATCATAAGTAAAAACTTCCATGAATGACACAGTACATTCACAGTGCTGAACAAATGCAGAGGAGACCAAGATCTAAATAGCTTGAAGTAGTCTTATCTATTAAATGAAGATAACTGACAATTACTTAGCCTACTTACTACACAAGCTATTCTTATGATCATATGAGTTACTATGTTTACAAGTGTTTTATAAACTGTGAAATGGTATAAAATATAAGCTCTTAATGAGATTATCATCATTACATTCGTAGTAGGAAATAACCTTTAGAAAATTAGAAAATTTAATAAAACTTGCCTTTAAATTGTATTTCTGTGGTCAAGGTTAGCATTTGTTCTAAGATGTTTGTATCATTTTATTTTAAGTTCTTCAAAGTCACATAGGCATCGTTGAATTATCTTTTAAAATCAGGAATATAGGGCAAGTGAACACTTTTCTTGTAGTCACCCTTTAATCAAGACGTAATTTTAGTTAATGAGTGATTAACCTTTACACAAAAAATACCATGCTTAGGTTTTGTTAATTACCCTAGGATAAACTTGTAGAAACTTAGAGTAAGGAAAGATCTTGGATACTATACAGCCCACCATTTCATTTTAAATGTGACATAATTGAGAAGAGAAACATTTAATTGGTTTTCCAACAATTTGATTGAACGTTTGAGAAGTAGATTTCATATCTCCTAATTATCATTCAAAACTCTGAAATGATCTTTCTGGTTATTCCATGATGTGCTGTTTTTAACCCAAAATGATGCTAAAAAATGTCTTTCTCTCTCTTCTCTTTTTGTAGTCTCCCCTCCCTTCTTCTTACCTCTTCCCATCATTCCCCTTCCATTTTTTTTTTTTTTTGCCTTCCCTTTCCTCTCTTTTCCTTTCTCCCCTTCTCTTTCTCCTCTTCCTTTTATTTCTTTTCTTGCCTCTCCTCTCTCCTGCTCTCCCTTCTTCTGTCTCTCCTCTCTTCTGTCTCATAGCTGTACTTATCCGTGGAGGGCCATATAGCTAGTGCAAGTCAAGAAGGAATTTTGTAGGAAATGCTTCACTTTTTGCATATCCACTATCTGTACTAACCAAGTAGGTTTTCTTTCCTTCATATGCAGCCTCCATGTTATCATATTCTTGAAGCCATTTTTGTATTTGGCAGAAACTATGCAACATTTCTAAAAAATGTATTTTCTTTTTGCTTTGGTACTCTGCCCATTACTCACATTTTTATCTGAATTCTTAGCTTTCCCCCGACCCCTCCTTCACTTGAGTTACTAAACCTTACTACCTTATCATTACTTATGACCTTCTGCTGAGTTCAGTCTATTACTTGTTCTTCTTATAGATCCTGGTTAGGATGGCTGCAATGAGGGTGCAGTCTAGCTCTTTGCTTTCAGTTGGCAGGTTATCTTCTGCACAGTCTCAAGGGTTACTCTATGCCATGTAGTCATTGCAGATTGTAGTTAAAATTTTTTGAGGTAGGTAGAATAGTTTTCTAATTTGTAAAACATTTACTTTGAGCTAACAATTGTCTGGTGGTTTAACTGGAAGGAACTAAACAGAGATCCAGACCAGTCTCCTGGAATGGTGGGGCCATTGCATGGTGAGTTCCTTTGCAGGTACCTGTGGGTGGGGATTCTGGTGTGATGTGCAGAAAAGGCCTCACAAAACTATATTAGCAGACAAGTAGTGGAGCCAAGGCAGGTTCAACATGTTGCACTAAGAAAAGGAAAGAACAGGTCAGCAACTCTCAGAAAGCCCTACAGAGAGGTCTGCCAGATCATAGTAGAGACTCAGTCACAAGGCTGAGACTCAAAGGAGAAATGGAGTCCTTGGGACAAGGGCTGGCTTAAGCAGGGCAGAACCTTCAGAAATAAGGAACATACCCTAAATATATTATTAAAATAGGAAACTTGGTCAAGAATAAAGTGAAGCTCAGTATCAAAACTGTTGTCGCCAATGGATGATATGGATGTGAATCTCAGAGGACTGAGCTTCATCCTTTAAAACTCTTAAGTTCAGAATTATAAAGCCTGGTCCAGCTAGGTGGGTGGGGAAAGATAGAGGCAAAGGTCCAAGATGAAGTAAGAATTGGCAATGCCTACCTCTCTCCCTGCCATAGGTAACTTCACTGAATTACATTTTTAGTCTACTTAGAACTTCCAAAACTCTATATAGTTAGAAAAAACACAAACCTGACTATCTCAGGCTTGTTGTTTTCTAATATCAATCTAGAAATGGGGCTGGATCCTTCAAAGGCTTTTCATCATCTACCTCTCTTTGATCATGATCAAAGCTCCATGTATCAGCTAACTCTTCATGACATTGTACCTTATCGCATTCACTAATTCAGAACCATTTACAGATTCTGCTCATGAATATGTGAATGTGTGTATACAACAGTGCTGGCTCTTACCTTTGTTTGTGATGCTTACTCTGTCTAGAGCCTCCTTTCCTTTCTCTTGACTGCCCGTACCCATCTTTTCTTTCTTCCAGGTGCAAGCCTAGTTCTGGTGCAGTCTCATCCAGAAAATCTTTTTCAAATTCTCACAGACTGGGCTAGGTACCGTATTTATTATTGCTGGTAGTCGCCTTGCTTATCCCCCAACCCCTAGATTTATTGAAGTATAACTGACTAATAAAGTTTGATAAACTTTAGGAGTACAATGTGGTGATTATGTATATATCTGTCCAGAAGGTATCCATCCATGGAATATGCAAAACAGTCATTTATTGAAGAGGATACAAGAAACATAGTACATAGGATGATAATGCTTCAGTCCCCTTCAAAGTAAGCACCTTGGGACCTTACATAGTTCTCCCAAATGCCATTAGATGCACCCGTGTATTTTCCTGAATCTCATTGATGGTCTGAAATCTTTTCCTTTTCAAAGGTGGTTTTAGTTTTGGGAAAAGTCAAAAGTTACAGGGTGCCAAATCTAGGTTGTAGTGGGGTTGCATTACCTGGGTGATTTGATGTTTCACAAAAAAACTGCATGAAACATGATGTATGAGTGGGTATGTTGTTGTGATGAAGCTGCTAATCACTAGTTGCCCATTCTTGCTGCCTTCTGAATTATCCAAATAGTTTCCATGGAGCAATGTTCATGCCTAAGGCAAAATTTGATGCAGATTAGTTGCTTTACTTGCTCATTTTGAATGCGACAGCCACACAGTACACACATTCATTCAGTGGTGTCTATGGTCCCCACTGACTAGTATAGTGAAGTCATCTTTGTACATGCATACATATTTCAGTCCATGCTCTTTGGCTGCCAGGTTACATCGATGTGGCACAGACCATTCTTGTTACATTAACAATGGTTAGACTTTTTCTGGATAGACTTGCATAGTGAAAAGATTGCTACGATCAAGTTAAGTAATACA
This sequence comes from Noctilio leporinus, assembly GCA_004026585.1. NCBI lineage: Eukaryota > Metazoa > Chordata > Mammalia > Chiroptera > Noctilionidae > Noctilio > Noctilio leporinus. Next base: position 94,488 of record PVIW01002704.1, on the reverse strand, counting down.
TTCATCACCTCAGATAGCTACCTTTTGTATGTATGGTGAGAATACCCAAGATTCACTTTCTTGGCAAACTTAAAGTATACAACACAGCATTATTAATTAAAGCCACAGTGTTGTACATTATATCTCCAGAATAATTCATCTTATGACTGAAAGTCTGTATGCTTTGACCAACATTGTCCCATTTCACCACCCTTCAACCACCATCCTACTCTCTGTTTCTATGACTTATACGTGAGATCATGTAACATCTATCTTTCCCTATTTAGCTCTTTTTCACTTAGTATAATGCCTTCCATATTCATCATTATTGCAAATGACAGCATATCCTTATTATTGTTTCTTGAGAATATATCTATTTAAAAATATTTTTATTGTTTATTCTACTAGAATTGTAGAATATTCAACTCTACTTGAGTTGTCCCAATATTTTCCCCTTTTGCCCTTCTTCACTCAGCCCACCCCTCTCTCCCTCAGTCAATCCCCACTCCATTGTTCATGTCCATGGATCATTCATACATTTTTCCATCTTTTTTATAGCTGAGTAGTATTCCATTGTGTGTTTCTGTGCAAATAGATAGATAAAAACAGAGCTCAAATTTTCTTTAACCATTTATCAGTGAATATGTGGGTTGTTTTATATCTTGACAATTATAAATAACACTACAATGAGCAGGAAGTGCAGCTATCTTTGTGTATCTCATTTTGCTTCTCTCAGATATCTTAAAGTGGGAGTGCTGAATCATATGCATTCCTCAATTTAGCACTCACTGTGCTTTAAAAAATTTATAGCCATTCTTGTCTTGCCTTAAATATATTGTCATCTTTTCAAAGGCAAGCATCTTATCTACTTTACCTGTTCATCCCAGAATTTAACTTAGTATCTATAGATGCTCAGATAAATACTTGCTCACTGAATTGAACGGAGAGTATTATTCATACTGTAAATCAAGCAGACCAAAATTGGCTGGTAACAGAGGAAACAACTTGGAGGAAGACAGGGATAAAGCAAAATATGAAACCAGCAAGCACTGGATCAGTTGTGGATGTGTGGTTGAAAAGGGGAAAGTTGTAAAATCATTGATGGATTCTTTTCTTACCACAGGTGGCAGAAGGGTTTTGGCTAGACCCACTTTCAATATTTTCATTTCAGCAACTCTTTTTAAGCACAAATTACTAGAGCATGACAAAGGCAAATGGGGGAATTTTAAGGGGATCCCAAAGTTTAAGTTCAGGTGCCCAAACAAAGTGTGCTCTATTCTCTGATAGATTAGCTTTTAACAAAACCAGAAGTTACTGAGTGCACCTGAAGTGAGGTCTGTCCAGTGTCTGCCAGAGCTCAGCATCCCAGTAGGTGTAAGGGAAAGAAAACACCTCTCTGGAGCTGTAGAGGCCTTCTCCCTCTAGTGGTGGCTGGGAGACTTTCAGGGACTAAATTAGGAACTTGGGGCTTCTGGAAAGTGTCAGGATTGCTGTTCAACAGGTATATTCACTTAATTTGTTCTGCTTTCTTGTGAAATAAAGTAAGGTGCAGCACATTACTCTCACTCATTTGGCTCCAAACAATTATTTGTGCTGACCAATGTTGCTTACCTGGGTTTGGTAGTGTAGGGTTCATGACCCACTCTTGGAGAAATTCAAACTTGTACATAACAGTGTACTTTGGAAAAAATCCTAAATTCCCTTCTGTGTGTCTTACCATAATGCACAGAACATTATTTATATGAGGTCAGAGGAAAATCATGTAACTTAGGAAAAATGCAACCCAACTTTTCATACAATCATGCTTTACTACTTATTCCATTGTAATTTTTTGATGATGCATTTCTATATAGAATTTCCACTTTGAAGTTATTTACAGTTAACAATATCCTTTCTAAAGTTGTGCTTTAGTCATGCTGCTATTGGCCACACTGGCAGAAACAAAAGATAAACATGAAAGTGGTGTCATTTAACACTAAGTCATGCATAGCCTACATGTGAAATGTCTACAATGTGAAAGCATTGATAAAATTAATTTGTTTTCTGATTTCTAATTTTTTGAGCTTCTTTGGTTATACTCTACATATCTACCTCAAACCTGTTTGTTTTATGGTATTTGAATCACACATGGTTGCCAAACTGAAGCTGACCTTTATCTTGAGATAAAGATTGCTGTCACCTTATTCATGTTTTTAATGTAAATTGTATGAGCATATTTTAAGATCAGTATTTTATACTGCTGAATCATTAATTTAGTAGATGAATATATTTTTGACTCTATGACCTCTATTATGTCATTTGGGATTCTAAAACAATGAACTAATATCTAATATCATCACCAGGGCAAGGAACTTCCTGAAGTCTCCATGATATAACCAGGTTAGATAAGCTTCTAGACTGAACATCAAGGAATTGAGGCATTGGTTTCACCAAAATTATTAACTGTATAAAGCTGGGGATTATCTTCCACTGTTCTAACTCCAAAATGGGTATAATTGTTATGTTGGTCCAATGGAGTGTGGTTGAGTACATCAGAAGAAATGCATGATTACATTTTTACAATTTACAAGTGGGGTGATATGCTCTAATTAAAATAAAATAAACTCCTACATTATCTTATAAGGGTCAAAGTATAGAAAAATTTAAAATATTTTTGTATTGATGCTTTGGATCTTGGATAACAATAAGATAGAACCCAAAATCAAGTTCTTCACTCAATAAAATTACGTATTTATGTAGAATCTGCTATTATACATAAACAATCTATATCATGATATACTTAATTTATATTATGTGGATATATTTGAATGCAAGGTTTTAATTTCTTCTCCATATATTTATAATTATATATTAAAGTGAGAGCATATAGATGTTTTTTATTTTTTAAAAAGATTTTATTATTTTTTTTCAGAGAGAGGAGAAGGGGGGGAAGAAAGAGAAGGTAACAAACATTGATATGTAAGAGGAACATCCATTGGCTGCCTCTCACATGCCCCCAGCAGGGGACCTAGCCCACAACCCAGGCATGTACCCTGACTGGGAATCAAATTGGAGACCTTTTGGTTCATGGGCTGGCTCTCAATCCACTGAGCCACACCAGCCAAGGCTGTGTGCTTTTTATGTGTACATAAAAATTGTACACATAAAATATGAATGGTAATATAATTGTGAACTTGCGACACAGCACACTTAATGGGAACCTAATTAATTTGATGCACCAATGATGAAATTTATTGCAGAAAAACCAATTTTCTAGGTAATCAAGGATGTGAACATATACAGTATATAAGAAGCATCATACAATGGCTTTCTTAAATTGTTTTGATTAATGTTTTACCTAAATCATTATGCAAGTGTTAAAATAATTTTGTAATACAGTTTAGACAATGATTTTTGTTTCTACTACATTTTGGCTATCATCTGGTCCCTAAAGAGCAAAATAAAGTCTTACAACATTGTTTCTTTCTATTTGTATTTTAGGATTGATGCTAATACTGTCTTAGCTAAATCAGAAATAATATTTTTAAAAAGTAAATTATTTTGTATTTGTGACCTCAATTCTAGTCTAAAAATTTTTTTCACTCTAAGTCACAACAATATTTAGTGATTATTAACAGGAATGTTTAATCAGGATGAGAGGCTGACCACTGAAAGAAAAAAATATGAATTTTAATTAAATTTCAATTTGTTTATCAAGTAAAATGATCATAATTATGCTTTTATACCATTTTTAATACTCAAGTACTAAATCATGTGAAGAAACAGGTTTATCTGTTATATTCATATCCATTATCCCCAAGGTACTGAAACAACCTAATAGCATAATTGTAGAAATACTGTTGCTAACATTTGAAACCCTGTAGAAAGCAGAAGGCATTTCACAATGTTAGTGCCATACAATATTGTCGTAGTTAGAAATAAAATGGGGAAACATTAAATTAGCAACAACAAATGCCTAAGTACTAGAACATTTTGAAAAGTAAGCAGTGATCACTAGACTACAATGGGTTCTTTGAGAACAAACGATAATATAGTAAATAGGTTTCTTCAAAACAACCAAAATTTCAGACTGGTAGATCAGGGGAATGTCATTCACTCTGAGTATCTGTAGTTTGATAAGTTTCTCCTGGTAGACTTATGAACAGATTTTGGGTCCATAATGGGCTAGATTTTGTTTTTAGCTGATTGGGTAATTAGAGCAAAGAATATTGATTGATAATGGTGAAAGTATTATGTTAGTCTGTGTTTGGCCATGTTCAATATTTGGATAAAAAACACAGGAAGCAAACTTTTCACCATGTGTATGACACAAAGAAAAGAGGATTCTGTTTGTTGATAGAATTAAAAGGTAAAAATAGATGAAATCTACAGAAGGACAAATTGTAGCTTTATATAAAAAGAATGTTAATAGTTTATAAGCATGTGTGTTTATACCACATTTCATTAAAAGGAAGGAAGAAAAAAAGAGAGAGAGCGCATGTGAAAGCAAAATAAAGCAGAGTATGGTGGTTTATAATTTAAATAGAATATAATTTAAATAAGTGAATCAGATTGACTTATTTTGAAAATGAACATTCAAATGGCTTTATGGCATAGTGGAAATAACACAGATTCTGAGCCAAAAGTCACAGCTCCAAGTACCACCTCTGCCAATTACCAGCTTTGTGAAAATGAGCAAATCACTTACCCCTGCTGGGCCTCAGGTCCTTTATTTACAAAATGAGCATGATAATAATAATAATAGTATTTATCCTTTCACCTCAGAAGGTTGTAGTGAAATAAGAAGGATTTATAATTATATATCTATAAAATAAATTCCACTCGTTATTCTGCCAGGTGAAATAGTTCCCTTGCAAAGAAGTAAATTTTTAGTCATTTTAGTTTTTAAGGAGAGGCTAGGCAATCAGTATTAGGAAGTATTATTTTAGAAACAACCTTTATATAGCAGAAGGTTGAAATAATTTCTCATTCTCTGCTACTACTACTAACATTCTGTGGTATTTTGCAGTTTATTTTTTGTGTACATTAAAAATAATTCCTGGCATCCTGTTATAACTTTGCTTATGAAGAATATCATTCAGAAATATGTTCTCAATTTTTTTTTTAGTGGGTGCTAATCTTCATCCCTCTACTACTTTCTTCCCACTGGAGAATTTGCAAGCATGTCTAGAGAGAGGGACAGTGAATTTTAAAATGGTCTTTTTAGGCCTTCCATCTTTCTAGAACAACATCAAGACAAATCTGATTTCAAAAAAATACTTTTATATTCATCCACTTTCATAGAAATAGGTAACAGAGATCAAATTAAATGGTGATCTCACCTCTTACATTTTTTAACTACCTCTGTTACTTCCACATAATGTTAATATAATTTTGTCTGAAGTCCACCTTATGGCTCTACATTGTACTGATGTTCATCTCTAACTGAACATCTTGTTGCCATCTGAATTTGAAAATTATGGAAATAAGATTTCTTATATTAAACCTTAATTACTCACCCTATATCAACCTCTTTGTCAACAGGGCTCAAGTTGTTAACTCAATTACAGTCTGAAGGAGTGAAACATGATGCTACCTCCAAAGTCATGCTTCCTGGCATCTCCTTTCCCACTCTGAGGCCCTAGATTTCATTCATTGGCCTTAACCCTCTCTAGTTCTGGCTCCCTCTGAGCCCTGAGAGGACTCAGTCACCTCCCCAGCTGTTTGATGTAAGAACCTTCTCTCTATTTACTCCCAGAGATTATCTCACATAGAAAGAGAGTGGTTAGCAGGGACCATGGACGTTATTTTGCCTGTGGGTAAATCTGTATTTCTAAATTAAGGAGTGCTTTGTTCATATCTCTTGCTTATTTTTTATGTTAAGTGCCTTCTTCAGAAATAATGAAGCAAAATAATTTGAATGTCTGATTTTACTCTTACAATTCAGGTAACCTCTTTTGCCACTAAATATGAGGTCAACCAACAAATGGCATCTATCAGTGTACCTTGGTAAACCATATTTCTACCCCCTGCTGAAACCAATCTCTTTCACCAACTTCAACACTCTGCTTTCTTGTTTTTTGTATGCATCTTTACTTATTTTATCTTTTTTTGTGAAATGACTTGAAGTTATCTAAAAGTTCAAGCTGTCAAAATTAATAAAGAGCACAATTACCAGAGTATAAAACTAGTCTCTTTTTTGTTGAGCTGACTGGTATGTAGTCAATTTCTTTATCATTGCCTGAGGAGTATTTATGGTGAAAGAAGAATTGATGCACAACTTTGTTGTGGAAACAGGTGACTTAAATACAAGATGTGGTATTTTGGGTCATAGTTTGGAAAGAGCTCAAAGAGATCAAGCAAACAAAAGTGGGTATTTAAAGGGAAAAGTGAAAAGATAGAGACAGATTAGGAGCAAGCAGATTAGGAAAAAAATGGATGTCAGGATTTGAGCGAAACACAGATAGACCCAGTCCAAAGTGGGTTATCTCTGTGTAAAACTGAAAATATTCTCCAAAATGTCACAGTTCCCCAATGGAAATTTGTGGATGCTAAAATTAACATGCAGCTTGTTAAAAGATAATGACAAGAGACCCTAAGAATTATCTAACAAAGTCCTAAATATGTCAGAGTTAATTCCTTGTGGATGAAATCTCAGTTTTCTTCAATCTTAGTCCCAAGAGAAAAGGTTTAGGCAGTCAGTTCCCAAGACCTTGTCTCCTAGGAAGCTACAAAATTATTGCAAACATTTAAAATTGTCATGCATACTTTAAGCATTATGTGTAGACATTATATATCTAACCATAAGTGAGTTATAATGCAAAATACATCATTTTTATTACTCTTTCAAATATGACTATTATAATGGAAAATACATTATTTGTTTCTGAATTTATGATACTTCTTAAATTAAATTCAACTTGCCCTCTTTTTTTTTTTTTTTTTTTTTTACTGGAGATTTCCTCAATTACAAAGAGGTAAGAAACTTTGATGATAAAAGGATTCTCTCATTTAGAAAGATTGCAGACCATTCTAGACCAAGTAAGGATAGGTCCAATTAAAATATAGGTAGGAAATGAAGACGAGAAGGACTGTAAGGTGATAGAGAAAGAGAGCCCTAGGTAAGTAAGGTAGACTATGATTTGGAAATATGGGTGTGGGAAAGATAGGAGACAAATGCAAAAGGATATATGGAATGAAATTTCTTTTCTTTTTTAAAAAAAATTTTTAATTTATTTTATTCTATTTTATATTTATTATATTATATTTTATTGATTATGCTTTTATAGTTGTCCCAATTTTCCTTCTTTGCCTCCCTCCACCCAGCACCCCTCACTCCCTCAGGCAATGCCCCACCATTGTTCATGTCCATGGGTCATGCGTATAAATTCTTTGGCTACTCCATTTCCTACACTGCACTTCACACCCCCATGACTGCTCTCTAACTGCCTATTTGTACTTCTTAATCCTCTCACCTCTTCACCCATTCCCCGATACTCCCCTCCCACCTGGCAACCATCAAAACACTCACTGTTTGTTTGGTTTCTTAGATTAAGTTGTTGATAAATATGCTTATCTCCATTTTTTTAGTTCTTTTTCTGGAGTTTTGATCTGTTTTTCATTTGGGTCATTTTTCTTTGTCTCTTCATTTTGGCAGCCTCCCTGTGTTTGTTTCTATGTATTTAGGTAGAGCTGCTCTGACTTCCTATCTTGGTAGTATGGCCTATTATCGTAGGTGTCCTGTAGGGTCCAGTGACACAGCCTCCCTTATCACCCAAGCTGGGTACTGAAGGTGCGGCCTTCATGTGGGCTGAGTACACCTTCTTCTTGTAATTGAGCTTTTATTGCTGTTGGCAGGTTGATGGGAGGGATTTACCCAGGCCAGTCAGCTACAAGGATTGGCTGTGACCACTGACCACAAGCCTCTGTTCTCTGTGGAGGATCAGCTGGGTGGGACAGGGTCCTTAGATGTGGTCTACAGCTGTCCACTGGGTGTTCAGGCTCTGGGGTTACCCAGGTGGTGCAGGCCAATGTCAGCCCAGACCCGTGTTTTGCGTGGGGCCACCCTCCCTGAGCTATAAAACAACCTTGTATGACTCCTACTTGTGCTGGTCTTAGAGATTCCCAGGTGAAGCCAAATTATGAGTCTAGGTTGCCTATTGCTACTCCTGTGCTTAGCAAGAAGTATAGGGGCTAGAGGCTTACTGAGTCAGGCTATTTAAAGGATTTAGGAAGTTGTGAAACTTGAACCAATACCAGCCATTAGAATGGAAAAGCCACTGTTAACAGCTGTAAATTGAGTGGGACTGAGCCTCAGAACACCTCCCTGGAGGGGCAAACAGTGTTAACCAGGTTAATGGAGTTTCAGATATGGCACCAGCCTGCGGACTCTGTGGCTCTGTGAGGGCAAGGTTGAGAAAAGAAACAGTGGTTTCTGCCCATCTTTCTGTTGGTGAAAGCTATCTGCTAGCTCCTACCTTGATGCCAGACACTTCAGTTTCTCCCAGTACACCAATGGTGCCTTTCAAGCTGCTATTTCAGTGCTAGAGCTCAGAGAGACTGAGTCTGAGTAGGGGAATCTGTGTGTGGGTTCTTTAAGAGGAACTGCTTTGGACTCCACAGTTTTTCCCACCCACTCAATTCCTGCTGGGTTTTGCAGCCATAAATTATGGGGACTTATATATCTGGCACTGGAACCCTGGGCTGGAGGTCCTGGTGTGTGGCTGGGATTCCTCATTCCTGAGATATCCCTCCTGAATTTTTATCCACCACATGTGAATGTGGGACCAGCCCATTCCATGTCTGCAACCCTCCTACCAATCTGGATAGATATGGTTTCTTTAATTCCTTAATTGTCAGACTTCCATTCCACTCAATTTCTGATGGTCCTGAGTCATGGCTGTACTATAATTTTTGTAATTTTGATACGGTTGTGCAAGGAAGTGAGACATGTTTATCTAGCACCAACTTGACTGGAATTCAGAATGATGTAGATTTTCAAAATAATATTAATTTATTATTTAAATTGAGTTTGAGGAGCTATGAGGTATTCAGGTACAGTTACCTATTGGTGAGTGACTCTTAGGACCTGGTGTTCAGAAAAAGATCTGAGTTACTTATGATTAACATCTGTTTTCTATAGGGGGTTAGTTCAAACTATAATTTGAATGAAATTGCCAAGGGAAAGAGTGTAACATGGGTGATTGGTATGTATGACCCTGTGCTGAACATTCTATGGAGATTAAATAATTGTCCAACATAAGTAAATTTACAGTAAAACTTAAGGTTTGTGACTCTTCACTTATATGATATACATATTTTAAAGCTTTGTCTATAATTTTTAGTTTGTCATTTTAATTTATCACTTTTTAGAAGATGATCTCTACCCTAGAAATTTCAGTCTATCCAAATATATATATATATATATGCCTCAAGGAACTTATATATATATATATATATATATATATATATATATATATATATGCCTCAAGGAACTTATAAAAATGAATAAGTAAATAACAATAAAAACCTTATAATCCTGATGATGGTTAAGATGGCTTTACAAAAATTTCTGAGGCCTGGTGTGTTACTAGGGCTATTTTTAATGAAAAAGCTGAGTCTTAAGGATTATGGTGAAACTTAAATGGAATCAGAGAGAAAAATAGGCAGGCATTTCAGTGAAGAAAACAAGAAGCAAAAAAGTAATCTCAGGTTGTGTGCTACCAGAAAAACCTCAAGAGATCTTTGTTTTCAGACTTCTTGGCACAGTTCTTTCCTTTGAGGCATTTTAGTAATTATATTTATACCCATGGTACTGTAGACTACTTTGGCTCATTCTTGACTATGAGATGAGTCATAGACTCATCTTACATAGACCCTGACTATGCTATTGGCAGCTCTCTGTTGCTTCAAAGTTAAGAAATATGGTGAAGTATGGGTTTGGTGTGATGAGAGAAGACACAGAGCAAGCACAAAAGATGATATTCACATTTCAGATTAGGTTCCCAATTGTGCTGCAATGCTGTTGCTATTTATTATTATTATTTTGGTTTTATTATTCTTAACACTTGATAAATTTAATGAACTGTCTCTAAGTAATGAGACTTCTGTATTCTCGCTGCTATGACTCTATTCCAAACCCTTGTAAGTGCATGAATGACTTCAGTTTCCCATGTATTGAGTTCTTTATGCTGTGCACTAGGTTGAGCACTGGCAATGAGCAGTGAATAATATGGAGCTTATAGTCTAATCATCGAGATTTTCATCACTGGATTCACTTTATCAGTTCTTTTCCTTGCTGAATAAACTTAAGTCTGTGTCTCATCAGACTCAAATTCAAAGCTCCATCAGGCCATAGTCTATCTCTGTGTGATGTCATCCTGTCTTTTTGTCAGGAATGTTTCACGATGTCCCATGCCCATATTTTCCTTTTTGTATACTTGTATTAATGTTTTCTGTTTCTTCAGAATGTATGGTTTATTTTCCCTCCTCCATCTACCTAAATTTTATTTACCTTAGGCCCCTTCTCCTGTAAAAATCCATCCTCACTTTATTATTTTTCCTCCTTTATTTTGAGACTTGCAGAAAATACCAAACAATTTTAGTGCTTAAGTGTCTGCTAATGGTTTCATAAATTTTAGCTCCTCAACTATAATGCAAGCTCCCTAATTCATAAAATCAAGGAAGGTTGAGGGTCACGTGAGTATATTTGTCTGGGTAACTTCTCAATAACTATATTGGTATACTTATTCAAGTATATAACATTTTCTGCATTTTAAAGAAGAGGAAATAAAAGCTCCAGGAAAAAATAAATGACTTTCCAATGGTCAAACAAATAGTTATTAGAATATCTTGGTCTAGGTCACTGCTACTTCCAGAAAGTCTTTCCTTCTGTTTCCCTGTGTTGCTTGGAAAAGAGCTGGACAAGTAACAGGTGCTCAATAATTTATTTTGTGGTAGGTACAGAATGAAGTATATTTGTTGCTATGCTCCATTCAATGGATTGTATATGGTCAGAAAATATGGAGTGAAAATAGGACATCTGTTTTTCCCTTGTTATAAGTAAATCTGTAATGGTAGGGTCAATGAAACTAATACAGGTGAACGGTTCCTTTGAAATAATTTTCATGCTAATTTTGGGCAATAATTGCATCGCCAGAGTTGATGATTTGGTAAAAGCTTTATGACCTAGGCATATCTAAGTCATATTTAAGTGCCCACCCCACCCCTATAGTAGGCAATTTATTTGCCCTGGAGAACTCCACTGTCTTTCATTAATGAGTTTGGCCTCTTGAGAATGGCATTTCCAAGAGTAACACAAATATCTTCTTTTCTACCAATAAAACTGTGATTTATAGTATTTAATCTAGTTGAAAGGCAAGAAAAATGGAAGTCTGTATACAGGAGGAATGAAATTAGAATAAAATGGCATGCTCCCCAAAGTTCTCTTAATATGTAGATTATTAACCTGGGACCTAGCCTTATTTGCTGTAATCGGAGTTCCATCAATCCAACTGGAAAGCCTGACTCTCCAAGACCCTGACAGGGCATTTGACTTGTTAGGTTCTGTAGATTTTATTGGGTAAATAACATGATATTTAATCCACAATGTTAGGGTGGTTGGTGACTTGGGTTGTGAAAGAATTCACAAGGAGAAGAAAGCTCAGGGAGTAAAAGTTTTTATTTTACTTCCCCAAGAGAGGGAAAGGGCTAGATGCAGAGCTATTCACCAACTGGAGTGGATAGGGTTTTGGGTTTTTATCAGTAATTGGTGGTTGTAGAACAGAGAATTTCAGCTGGGCTACAACTTGTTTTGATGTTATCATGTTATCTTTGGGTGTGGGGGAGAGGGGGTGTTCCTTTGCTGGAGTTTGTAAGTTCCTGGAGCCTCTGTGCCTTCAAGGGCACTTCCAGTAATTTTCTAGTCCTGAGGATAAAGGCTCATAAAACAATTAGGTTCAGACATGCTTTATGGGGTGCTGCTAACTCTGGGAAAGAGGGCCTGGAAAAGGGGCTTTTGTCCTATTAGACAATATCTCCTTTTTTTGTCCTGTGTAAGACTGAGTCTCTAAGACCTAGACATAGACATATTCTTTATAATTTTTGTTCCATACTTATCCAAGTTTCACCTATTACCCACATACTGCTATACTTTATCATTCTATGAACCTCAGTTGATTATAAAACATTTGGCTTTCATTAGTAAGAGCTTTCTCTGTTCCCCCTCCCCCATTACCAGATAACTGCCCCTTGGAGAAGGCAGGGCTAATGAAAGTTGATAGTGTTTTGTCACTAGGTTAAAAATGCTGAAATGAAATTGAAATCATTTCCCGATGAAATATAAACTGCTCTATCTCACTTGGCCTCAAAACTTGAGTGTGATTTAATATTTATTCAGCACTAACAATGTACAGCCACTTCCAAAAAGCATTTTGTTTATCTAGCACTCTAAAGTTCTAAAGACATGCTACATACTTTGCCTAATTAGTTCACACCAGACCCTAGTGAAGACGGAAAGGAGAACATGCCCATTATCTCCACCACGTACACTGGAAAGAAAACTCTGGCTTTTTAACAAGATGATTGAAGTCGGCAGCCGCAGGACATGGATGGAACAGAATTCCCTGATTCATTCTGATCTAACCAATAAATAACAGTAATTATTTTTCTCTACTTTCCTTTCGAAATCATCTATTTCTACCTTCTGTTTTAGATCCTACTTTATTTTTATCTTAAGTTTTACAGTAAAATGATTCTTTTTTATCTTGCTATCTCCCCTTTATACACTATTGTTACTAGTCCATTCTTTTTTCCCCTTCCTTCTTTCCCTCACAATTGCATCGAAACCTGTTACTGTGGGAGATATTACAAGGGGGAAATATGGTGAAGACACTAAGATGTTGTCTCTCTCTCCCCACCCCCCCACTCCCATCATTTCTGCTGCTGTGTTGTTCAGTGCAGGCTCTGCTGTCACTAAGGCTGCAGCTTCTTTGCTGAATCACTGCTTTGTATTCAGCCAGGGACCATGGAGTATTCCCAGTGTATTTATTTTTTGTTCCTGAGCAGAATGCTGGGTGCTTCTTTGTCCCAAAGCCTTCTGCAAAGGAGTTCAGGAGGTGGGGGATGGAGGGGAAAAGGAAGGAGTAGGGGTGGGAATACCAATAAAGCTCCCTCTATGCCCCCAGAGAAATGTGTATAAACATCTTTAACATTGCTTCACTCAGTGTTCTCCTCTCTGCTGCCCTTGCTCTTAATTGGATCTAGACCCTAGAGAAAATCACTTTGTTAATGGGATGGTTAAAGAAAAAGAGAGGTGGAGGTTGGCTGTGCTCACTTCTGGCAACTGGTCCTCTCTGGGAATAAAAGTCTTGGATGCCTGATCTAGGGAAGGGATTCGGCTTTCTTGATCACAAGAAAATGCTACTTACCTTCTGTTGCACTTTTTTCTCTCAAAATTGAAGATTATTGTGTCTCCTATAAACACATAAAATTAATCTGCTTAGAAAATGTAAGTCATCCATTTACTCAACTCTTTATTTATTTCCTATGTTTGAAAAATGCCTGTGAAAATGTCTTTATGGGCCCTGGCTGGTGGCACAGTGGATAAGGCGCTGGCCTGCGAACCCAAAGGTCGCTGGTTTGATTCCCAGCCAGGGCACATAACCAGGTTGCAAGCCAGGTCTCCAGCCAGGTCCAAAGCTGGGGGCAGGTGAAAGGCAACCACACATTGATGTCTCTCTCCTTCTCTGGCTATCTCTCTTCCCCTCTCTCTAAAGATAATAAAATCTTTTAAAATGTCTTTATGCCAGGTACTGTGCTGTTATGAGAATAAAATTTTAAATAAGAGAAATAAAGTACCTATCTTCATGGGACTTAAATTCCACTTGAGGAGGAAGATAATAAACAAGTGTTTCAATACATAATTAAGAGTTGTAGCTTATGGGAGTGCTATAGTTGAAGTTCAATAGGATGTACTAACAGAAACTATGAATGGGGCACGTCAGGTAAAGTTTCCAGATAAGGTCCCTCTGAAGGAGCAATATTAAAGATGGGACATAAAAGCTGTTTAGACAAGTTTATTAGCACTAGTTATGTATTTTTACCAGTTTTAATGAGGTATAACATAGATCATAAAATTGACCCATATAAAATATTCAGTTCAATCATTAGTAAATGTACAGAGTTGTACAGCCATCAACACAATCTAGTTTTAAAACATTTCCATCATTCCCCAATGATCCCTCATGTCCATTTTAGTCAATTCCAATTCCCACCCTGGACTCTGAGCCATCACCAGTCTCTTTTTGTCTCTATTTGCTTTTCCTGGACATTGTATGTAAATGGAATTAATTATTCAACATGCAGTCTTGTACAGCTGGTATGTAACATATGTATGTATGTATTTATTTATTTACCTAGGATAATGTTTTGAGGTTCATCCATATTGTAGCATGCATAAATAATTTGTCTTTTTTCATATTAATTACATGGATATACCATATTATATTTAATCATTTAATAGTTAATGGGCACTTTACAAACAATATTGCCATAAACATTTGTGAACCATTCATTGTTTTAGCATACATTTTTCTTTCTTTCTTTCTTTTTTTTCCCCAGAGAGAGGGGAAGGGAAAGAGGTAGAGAGGGAGAGAAGAATCAATGTATGGTTGCCTTTCACCTGCCTCTAGCCACAGACCTGGCTGGAAACCTGGCTTGCAACCTGATTATGTGCCCTGGCTGGGGAATCAAACCAGCGACCTTTGGGTTCACAGGCCGGCACCTTATCCACTGTGCTACCAGCCAGGGCTTTAGCATACATTTTAGCAAACATTTTATTTCTCTATTATAAATACCTAGGATTGGAATTTCTAGATTGTATGGAAAATTTATATTCAACTTTTAAGAAATTACCACACTTTTTCATTTTACATTTTACATTCTCATGAGCAATGTTTCAGTTTTCCAGTATCCTGGACAAAATTTATCAATGCTTTTCTATTTAGTATAACCATTTATTTATGTTAGTCTTTCTGGGAAGTAATTTATCTTATTGTGGTTTTAATTTGTACTTACCTAATACCTAATGTTGAGTATCTTCCAAGTGTTTATCTGCCATGTGTACATCTTTTGATGACATGTTATTCATATATTTGTCCCCATTTTTAATTGGGATATTCATCTTACTATTAAACTATAAAAATTCTTTATATTCTATGGATATGAGTCCTTTATCATATATGAATTTACAAACACAAACATTTTCTTATGATTGATGGCTCATCTTTTCATTGTAAAGTATAAAAATTTTAAATTTTAATAAAGTTCAGTTCATCAAGTTTGACTCTTATGAATTGTGTTTTTGGTTTGAGATCTAGCCCAAAGTTACAAGGATTTATCCCACATTTTTTCTAATGTTTTATGGTTTCAGCTCTTATATTTAGATCTATGATTCACTTTTCATTAATTTCTGTGTATGGTGGGAGATTGATTCTAAATTCATTTTTTGATGTGGATATCCAATTGGTTCAGAACCATATGTTGAAAAGACTACTAAATACCTATAGAATTGATTTGACATCTTGGCAATCAATTTATTTTAAATTGCTCTTTTTTGGGAGGGAAGAATGGCCTATGAAGCTGAATTCTGTTAGTTTGTTCTTAGATCGGCCATGTTGTAGAATGCCTGAAATCTATAGAATTCCATCTTTGTTATTGCCTGGTTTTCTAAAGGATGTACAAGATATGTTCCTTTAACTGAGTATCTATTGTATTAGGCACAGAGAGGCACAAGGGCTTTTTTTTTCCTTCTCAAGAAGTTTTTAATGTAGGAGTGATATATATGCCTTCGCATACATATCAAAAAGAGTAAGTATACTTCTAGATGTTATAATGAGCAAAATAAAAGCTAGACTTCTAAGTCAATTTTGAAACTGACACATGAGGGTTCTTTTTGTAAAAGGCCCTATGCTTCTTGTTTTGGTAAAAGGAACTATGGTTGTTTAATTGTATATTTAAATGCTTTGCTCTAATATTTTAAATGACCAATACAAGTATATGAATACTAAGATTTATATCTATCTCCATGTTGGACAGTAAGCAACTTATCCAACCTTTTTAGTCCAGCTTGGTTCATTTTGCTTTCATGATGTTGTCTCCACTCTGTTAATTTATATACCCTTGTTTCCACTGATCTGCCTCTTCAGGATTATTTTTTTCTATAAGATCTTATTTATTCATTTTTTAGAGAGAAGAGAAGGGAGGGAGGAAAGGAGGGTGACAAACATCAGTGTGTGGTTGTCTCTGGCCCTCAACCCATGTGTCCTGACTGGGAACCGAACAACTACCCCCTGCTTTGCAGGCCAGCACTCAGCCCACTAAGCCATACCAGCCAGGGAGATATTTTTTAAAGATTACTGGTTTCTTTCCAAATAACAATCTTCGAGATCTTACTTGTCTTCATGCTTTGAATCTTGATCCATTTTGCTCTACTTTACTCCTCTCCTATTTTCCTAGTACTGTTGTTTAGACCTAAAACCCAGAGCACCAGTACTTTAGAAAAAAATATTTAAATACTAAAACCAATACTACTTAAAATCTTATTAATCTATTACCCGAAGCTTCTGGAAGAACAGAAAACAATCTAAAAAGTATAACCATCAAATAAAAGGAATAAATGATTTATGAAATAAGTATTTAAGGAATTTAAAAAGAGGAATCTTTTGTATCTGGTGTGGTCAGAGAAGGCTTCAAAGATATGTGGCAAGGGAAGATCCTTGAAGGATGGTGAGATGAACTTTACAGAGATGTAGAAAGAATAGAAAAGTAGGCAACTTCAAACAGTATAGTTTCACTTACTTATACATTCATTCATTCATCACCAAATATAATGCTAGAGAAAAAGAATATAGAGGGTGCTTTGGGAGTCATCTACACAGATTGGGAGATAAAGGGATACTGTTAGAAGATGTCATCAGTAATGAATATTTAGATATGAGTTAATAATAGAAGGAAGAAGGATATGTTTCAGGATGAGGAAATAACAAGTGCAATGGCAAAGACCTTTAAAAGTGAATGGAGAATTCAGGGGTTTGAAAGTGAGTTGGTATGAATGCAGCACAACATAAATGTGAGCATGAGTAAATGGGTACCATTGGGGAAGCTCCAGGTGAATTTAGAAAATGGTGAATCTTGTTGGGCAGGCATAAAGATTGCAAAGAATCTATAAAGATATCTGGAAATGTAGGTCAGATCAGTTATGAGTTACCTGACATACAAGGTTTAGGACTCTGAATTTAATTTTAATTTTTTTTTTCAGGCAAAGGGAATGATTTGGTAACTCACATTGCTGTAGTTGCAGTCTGTGAGCTAGTTTGAAAGTGAGGAAAAACTGGTAAAAGGAGCATCATCTAGAAACATTTTATAGTAGTATTTGTTTGATGGCACTGAGATAAACTTAAATAGTGAGTATAGTATTGAAATAAATAAAATATCTTGAAGAAATTATCAACAACCATTTGTGATTGGTTAACATGGCAGAGATGAGTGAGGAGTCAAAGATGCAACTGAAGTTTCAATCTTGCAAAAAGTAGAAAATTAAGAAAAAGGAGCAGTTTGGTGAGGAAAAGGTAATGAACTGTGTTTTTAGATTTTGCTGAGTTAGAGACATTAAAATAAGTATAGAACTTTTCTGCTAGCTAACTAAGATAAATGACCAAATTGCATTAGCGAGATCAGTGCCGAAAATTGGATTGGGAAGTTTTACAGTGGAAGAAAGAGTAGTACTTTAAAGTAAACGTAAATGGCATAAAAATGCATTGACCTAACTGTGGTGGTACATATAAAGAACCACATGGAAATTCAGGTACCAGTGAAAGAGAATAAACACATATTTATATAAGAAATGCTTCAAAGATGGTGCAACTTTTCAAGATTGCATCATTGATATACCAAAGGAGTTTAGGTTATTAAAGCCATTGTGTAGTCTAGAACCTGTCAATTCTATCTCTAGGATTCAATATTTTCCTCTTTATTGTACGAAAGTGCCAAAGGTCATTGCCGTGAACCCCTTGGCAGGAAGTCCACAAGGCCTATAGGATGTGGATCCTTGTCCTTAGAGACAGAGTAAAACTTCGGTTTTTTTTCACTCATGGTATCTGAAAGAAATTAAAAAAAAAAAAAAAAGTTGTGTTGCCCTCTTATCATTTTATTTATCATATTCAGGACTGATAAGTGAATCAAAGAGACTTATTCCCCTTAAAGCAACAGGAAACCAAACCAGTTGATTAAAAATAAAGCCAAACCCCCGAAGACCAGGATATAAGACAAATTCTTTTTTCCTTCCTTTGTTACTCCCTTATCCTATTTGTAACTTGTATTTTCTTATCAGCATTGTCTCTAGTGGATTGATTCCTCTCCAGTTAGTTCCAGTGATTTTTTAAGCAGAGAGAAGCTTAACGTTTTTCAGGTGAGAGATAATCAAATTGAATATTACACAGCCCTTGAAGTGCAGGCAGCTGATAACAAGAGCCAAACTCAATATCCTGACAGATGTTGTCTTGGGTTGATTAATCTCTGCTCTCACTCTGGTGTGCCATCCTCCAGTGTGGACAACACAGCCCTTTGGCCCTATCCCAGATGGGTTTTTGCATGGCTGGGACTGGTTCAGAGGAACAGCCTTGATAAGAGTATAATAAAGTTCTTTCCTTTTCAGGAAAAGGAAATTAAACCCCAACTTGCCTACCTCTGTTTTGCTGTTTTGAAATCTGCTGTAGATTCTGGGTTCATTGATGGTGCTCAGAATAAAGAAATAAAGATAGTTCTCTTCTGAAGTTTTTCATTGAGCAAAATATTAATAATAAAGGGATGCTCATTTTTGTGGTGGAAAAAAAATGGGAGATTAGAACAAATAGAATTTTATGAAGTAGAACTAGAAAAGCAAATAATTATAAGAATCCTTCCAAATTTAATGAAGGAAGAAAAAAGATTTCTTTCATTCTTCTACTTTTCGTTTTGCCTTTTCTCCCTTCCTTCCTTTTGCCTTTTCCTTTACCACTCTTTTCTTTCCTTCCTCCCTGCCTCTTCTCCCTTCCTTGTAAAACTTCTCCTTTGATTCTGTTTAACAATATATTATTTATTTTTAAGTTACTCTCTAAATGCTGAGGACACAAAGAGGAAAAGAAAAGTCTCTGTTGTTAAGGACATGCCTTCAACTTACTAGGGAACCTACGAGGTAGATAAACCACAAAATGGTTATGAGAGAAACCTGTAACTGAACATCATATGTTATGTGAAGCAGAAGAAATCTAAGCAAAGACTTCATGTAAGAGCAGGCTTGTCCTACTCTTACATGAGCAGCTTTACAGGATGGCTATTCACCAAAAGGGCAAGGACAAGCGTGCCCCCGAAAGAAGAGAGCTTGTGCAGAAAGAACATAGTGTATTTACAAGGGTGTGTCAACTCTGTTCTAGCTCCACTAGGTATTAAAGGCGGCCCATACTCCACCCTAAAAACCAGCAAACTCACCACCTCGTCTGCCTTGATACATTCAGTCTCTTTACTCCACCATTTTCTTATCCCCAATTTGGTTCCATACCTCATTCTTGTTCCAGACATTCTATCTCAAACTAGTAACCTAGTTAATGTTCAGTTTCCTCCAGCTCTGATCTGGGTGCTTCCTTAAAACTTCCTGTTTAGCAATTACATGGCACTATGACTTAGTAAAAATGCCTCACTCCCTCTCCAGTCCTGGGACAAAACACACGTAGGCACTCACTTAGGCAGGGGCTCTTCAGGATTGAGAGAGCAAGCAGTTACGTGGCTTGAGTCCTGAGAGAGTATAGGGAAGTGAGTCTGGAAAAGCAGTGAAGGCTAGCCCAAGATGGATGTTGAGGGGGAGAAGAGCTCAGAAATATGCTGGGGCTTAGTGTAGAGTGCTGGGATTAGGGGAGACAAAGAGAATAACCAAGGTTATGAGTTCCTTGAGACCTTGTCCTGTCTAGCTTGGGGTTCCCAGCTTCAGCACAATTCCTGGCACATTGAAGTGCTTGTTGACTCATTTCTTTCAATAATTCTGACTGCAGGCAAGTGACCTGGAACCATTTCCCATACTACCCTGGTTTTATATAATAAAGTTTTCATCTACAGAAAAAAAAAAACCCTAGTGAAGTGTAACTGTTTCTCTAACTTTATGTATAATTTCTATGCTTAGAACTGCAAGAATATACAGTGAAACCTTTGTGAATGGCATTGCTTTAAGGAAAGTATTTACACTATAGTAGACATTTTATTTCAAAATTTACAAAATGTGCATACTGCATTTGCCCCAGTCCTCTTTTCACCTCCACCTCCCATTAGACTACCTGTGTTCCCTCTCTAGCTACTTCTTACTCTATCCTTTGCCCAAAGCCCTTTTGACATATTCCAGTCTTTCATTTGCATTCTCTGCAAGGGCCTATGTTAATTTGATATCAGTAGGGTTACAATGAATCATGAAGGGTAAAGCACTGTTTTTGTTTTTGTTTTATTTTGATGCCTGAGTTTATACTTTACTTTTGGGAAGCTTCAAATGCACCCTTCAAGCTAGTCTGCCGCAGTCATCTGTGCACCCTAATTTGAGGGCATGTCAGCTCTTTATCCAAGATAGAAGAAGAAACTCGAAACAACCTGGGTAACTTTTCCCACTACAGTTCCAAAGAAAACAATTTACTGCCCTGATCGTTTTGTTAGGCATATTGAAGTACACCAAGAAATTTATTTTTTAGTCTTAGGCCCAGTGATCTACCTATAAGTATTATAGCAGATTTATCTCTCTCCAGTGGCATCTGTCAGATTGAGCTGATGTGCCTATAGCTGCTCCTCAGCAATATTATGAAGTGGGAAATATTTGTTTTTCTCTTGTCCAGCAACCATTTTGGGGATGCATTTTTCTGTACTCTGTCATTTGTGACCTCAGATGGCCATTGTGTGACTTCGAGCTACATTGTGAATCTCACTTTCTTCATTTGTAAAATGTTTGTAATAACTACTGTCAAATAAAAATGCATTGCAATTAGCTAGGGAGAAACTTTAATTAGAAAATAAGATTGTTGCACTAGGGAGAACACTTTGATCTCAGAGATCTGCAAGCATCTCAAAATCAAACAGAAAAAGGTTTTCTTTTATAGGGTAAAGGATGGGTAAGCAGAAAGATGCAGAATGTTTGGAGGAGAAGCTGGCCAAACAAGGGGATATATCCTTGGAGTCTGGCAGGAAAGTATCTCTGTGGTCAGCCAATTCCTCAGAGAAACTGATAAGAGGATTGTTAGGTTTGGTCTAGTGAGAGGAGAACCAACAGGAGAATAGGCAATAAGTATATGAGATTTATTTGGCCAGCTGCAAACAGGTGGGCTGAAACTAAAATGGTGTCAACCCAGAGTAGCAGCAAAGTGAGGGTTTTTAAGGAATGGGGGAGTTGGCAGGACTTGCTGCAGATGGTGCTAGTGATAGGGAAATAGGCTTTGAGAACAGGGATACATTCTTGTCAGAAAAAATATCTTTGTTAAACAGAAAGCCCACAGGGCATAGGCAGTTACTGGTGTCTGTAGTTATTGGGGGCAGCAGATTTATTGGGAGCTTGCCAAAATTAAACACGAATTACTGGAATCCAGGTCTTATGCCTAATATTCCTGGATTTGTTTTATTGTTTCTGGGGAGTTGGGTCAAAGCTCTGCTTTCTGGATCTGCTTCCTATTGAGTTTAAGGCATAGAGCTGTCTCTATATGAAAGGGTACAGAGTAGGAGCATGTCACTGACAGCTTGATTTATGGGAGCCTGCACTGTCCTATAAATAAAACCTGTTAGAAAGCATAGAAGGAAGGGGCCTACTAAGAGAAAAAAGCAGATTATTATTATTGGGGTTACCAAGGCTATTAGCATGGCTTAGAGGGGAGGGGAGAAATAGATGCAGGTTCTGATCCAGGAGTCGTCACTGGTAGCATTTATTTTTGCATGTCTTATGATGTCAATATTTTCTTTGAAAAGTTTTAAGTCCTGGCTGGTAGCACAGTGGATAAGGCACCAACCTATGAACCCAAAGGTCGCTGGTTCAATTCCCTAGCCCAGGGTACATAACCAGGTTTCGAGCCAGGTTTCCAGCTAGGTCCATGGCTGGAGGCAGGTGAAAGGCAACCATACATTGATATCTCATATCTCTCTCCCTCTCTTCCTCTCTCCCTTCCCCTCTCTCTGAAAATAATAATAAAATCTAAAAAAAAAAAAAAGTTTTAAAATTTCTACAATCTGCCCATGAGTGTTGATATGAAAACAACACATCTGGCTCTGGCTGGTGGCTCAGTGGATTGGCACTGGCCTGCAAACCCAAAGGTTGCTGTGCTGATTCAATTCCCCAGCCAGGGCACATAACCAGGTTGGGAACCAGGTCTCCAACCAGGTCTGTGGCTGGAGGCAGGTGAAAGGCAACCATACATTAATGTCTCTCTCCTTCTCTGCCTCTTTCCCTTCCTCTCTCTTTGAGAATAATAAATAAAATCTTAAAACAAAACAAAACAAAAGAAAAACACATTTTACTTAACAGAGTGCATGTTCCACCTACCTCAGCAGCAAGTATGTCTAGGGCTCACCTGCTTTGTAGGACTACATTGGCTGGACTAATGTAGGACCTCTATTAATACTTACATGAACACTGTCCCAAGATTTTTATAAACTTTCTTTAATTTTTACAGCCTTTTTGTAATATAGACAGTCACTCTTAGTTTATTCAGAAATAAAAGTTTCTCTTCCTCTTTGGCAGATATACACACAGGGCCCAGATGTGAGCTGTTTTACTATCTTATAACCTTGACAACTGCAAGGAGACTGGAGAAAAAGGGGAGAGATCAGGCTAGGGGGACCTTCAGCAGCTTTCAGGTCTAAGATAGAACAGTGGGTGGTATTAGATGGAATAAGAGATAGGATTGCATATGGATTAGGGACTACAGCCTGTTTGATTACATGCAAATCTTGGAGCAGATGGTAAGTCCCTCTTGGTTTATGGACAGATAAGATGGGCTTGTCATAAGGGGAGTTAGCAGATCTTAAGAGACCTGCCTGTAAAAAGTGAGCAATGGTAGGTTTAAGAATGTGAAGTCCTTGGGGGATATTGGATATTGGGAACAAAAAGGAAATTGAGTAAGTAAGGTCTTTAAGTCTGATAATAATTGGGCCATGGTGGATAGTGATGATGGGAATGTTAATGTCCTGTATATTTGAGTTAACAGAGAAGAACTAACAGAGGGAAGAGAGTGAGAAATGGTAGGTGATTGAGACAAAGTGAGGAGAAAAATGGCACGTGTACTCCAAGAAGAGAGGAGTATCTGGCCTTTAAGCTGGACTAAAATATCTCATCCAAGTATTGGCATTGGACAAAGAGGGAGGACTAGAAATGAGTTAGAAAAGTGTGTTCCTCTAAGGAGCATAGAAAGAGGGGAGTAGTAGACGGTTGTGAGACTATGTCCATCAACCCCAGTGATCAAGGTTGAGGAATTGGAAAGTGGTTCAGCATATTCAGGAAGAACAGAGTAAGTGGCCCTATATCAATAAGGAAAGATGTTGGGTTACCTGCTACTAAAAGAGTTACTTGAGGTTCCATCCAGGAGATAGGCATGGGGGCCCGTGTGGTCCCTAGACGCCTTTAGTCCTCTGTGGCATGCCCCAGGAGTTCAGGAAGGTCAAAGCCCGAGGCTTGGTCTGATTGCATAACTGATGCCCCCTTGCTTTGAGGAGTCTGGGGGCAGTTGGATTTCCAATGACCCTGATGTTTACACAGTGGGAAGGTCTTTGTGGGAAGCAGAAGATTTGGGCACTGCTTAGCCCAATGTCCAAAGGTGCTGCATTTGAAGCAGTCCCCTGGAGGGGTCTTTTACCTTTTGACAGGTTAGGTTTGTGGGACTCTTAGGACAGACGCCAGTAATTGGAAAGCTTGAGTTCATAATTGGGCACACTCCTCATCTCGACTGTTGAAGACCTTGAAGGCCAGATTAACTAATTTGGTCCAACTGATTTGAGGGCCTCTAATTTTGGAGTTAGCAGTGTATGTTGAGAGCTACCTAGAAAATACAATGCATGTGGAGCACCAGGGTGCCTTCAGGGGAGTCAGGAAAGAGGTTAGTGAATGCTGAAGAGCCTCTCCCAATCCAGTAAGGAAGGCATCCTTAACTGCCTTCAGGGCTGAATTCTGCATCTCAGCAACTAGACACATTATGTACTGCCACAGGCTAGGCAGCTGGGATTTTCCTCCTGATATTCCCAATTAGGTTCTTCCCCAGGGACAGCGGTGGCCCCTACAGCACTATCATTTGGGTTTTGTCTATTGAACATGTCAGCATGCTCCTGGGCAGCCATCCAGACACACTCCCTCTCCTCAGTGAATGGACTTGTAAATGGAAAGAATGACATAAAGGTCTTGTTAGGTAAGATCGTAGGAAATTGTCAAACATTGGAATTCTTTGAGAAATTGAGTGGGAGCAGAGGAATAAGATCCAAGATGCTGTTCAATTTGGAAGAGATCACACAGAAAGAAAGAACCTGAATGAGTGCCCCCTCAGCTCCAGCTACCTTTCAGAGGGACACAGGTTGAGGTCTTCACCATGTTCTATATGGAGAAATGGGACGACAGTCTTTTCAATGTTGAGTCATGGGAGGGAGAGGGTTACCCCTCAAGTCAAGGGGCAGTCATGGCCCATTCTGAGTCTGTTGGGGCTGCTTATGGAGGAGGGGGTTGGAGAGGAGGCAGTCCTCCATAGGATCTGAAGGGGTCTTCAAGGGAGAAAAGGGGAGCAGTCAGAGATGAGGTAAGGGGCTTAGGAAGAGGCAAATGTAAGAGCAAAATTTGGTAAGTAGAGTAGGATTGCAGAGAGAGGGATGCTTGTGCAACTCAACAAAAAAGGTCTGTACCTATGGAACCTCACTCCCTTTGCCCAGATGGTGACAATAAATGTCAAGGTCAGTCAGGATTGAGGCATCAAGGTCCCAATTGGGTGCAAATGGGCCCATTATCTAATTGCTAAATGGTTATCAGCAGAAGAGATATCTTTGTTAAAAAAACAGGAAACCTGCAGGGTGTAGGCAGATACTGGCCTCCATGGTTATTGGGGCAGCATGCTTATTGAGGATAATTGTGGGAATTAAATGACAGTGCATATTCAATTCAGCATAGTGATTACAGCAGACCACAGTAAAGAACTCACAAAGTTCCATGAGCCATTAGGAAGAATATTCAACAATACTGTTGCCATGGCTTGTTCATGTGGCACCTTGGTGTATGGTCCCCCAATTAGTGTTGAGAAAAACACTAATTTTTATTACAATATTGTCTTTATTTACAATATTCCAACCTTAGGAGGTGGGGCTTGGTGTGCTTCAGCTCAGAGCGCAGTTCTCCCATGACACCCAACACTTCCTTTGCTCCCCAAGAGGCTATAAGCCAAAACCAAGCCCAATAGTTCCCCATTCCTTACCTGCCAGCTCTCTCCTTCAGTATATGGGGTATGTTGTCTTCAGCCTCCTTACAATAATCCAGAAAAGCATGTGCCATATTATACTGGATCATGGTGAAGTCCAAGAAATGCACAAGCCCTAAGATAGTGTCCTCTTCATATGTCATGAGTTCCAAGAATCCAGATGGAGTCCAGGTCTTCAAGGCAAATTCCTTATGGCTTCAGAGTCAGTTAAAGCAGGTGCATCCTGGTTGAATCCTGACCACAAACTGCAAACTACTTATTCTCACCTGGTTGCTATAATAAGCTGCCTTCTCATGCTCTGTCTTCTTAATGCTTCTAGCCCTGCCCTTCCTTTTAAATCCTGAAGGTCACTACACCTTTTGCGTTGGGGCAGTAGCACAGCTATAATCTAGCTGTCAGTTTACCATAGATGTGCAAAGTATTTTACAAGCTGTATTATCTCCTTTATCCATCCCCCAAACCATGGGATGTGAAGGACTTGGGGAATACTTCCCCGGCTCTGTTTCATTTCTAGTTTGATACCTCCCAAACTTGTGCCTTCTAGGACCTTAAAGCACACTAAAGAGTCTCTAGCCAGGCTTTCTTGGGAATTAGATGAGCTTTAGCAGAAACGTAATTCCCACTGAGGTAAGAACACAAGGTTAGATGATTGTGATTCAAATTGTTATAAAATTTTTGAGGCCAGGCCTGTGTTTTTTATTACATGTTTGATGAATGAATGAATAACTTAATAAATTAATTAATAAACTAGCTGAAAGGTACAGACCAGGAAGCACTGTGATGTACTGAAGAAATTGTGCAGTAAACCACAGACAATTGAAATACACTCTTCTGCAGGGTAGATCATTTTGAGAAATTTGCTACAGAAGGAGTAGGGGTATTTTAGGGAAAGATGAAGATTCTACTGGCTTTTTTTCCCTCTATAATGAATACTTTTGCTTTCATTGTGCCCATATCTAACATAGATAGCAGTCTCCAGACGAGGTATAAAATTCACCCTCCCAGAAACATACCGCCCCCCACACACAAATTGGTGTAATGGTCTGATAGTGTGCAACAGCCAGTTTTAAAAAGTTCTCTTAAAAAAAAAGTCACAATTTCTTTATTGGACATTTTTTTACCCCTTTCCCTACCTACTTTCTTTACCATCTTCTTAAAATTGGTTAAATATTAGAAACATGCATATACTATGAAGGGAACAAAAAGGACTAATTTCCAAAATTAGTTTCCTCTGGGTTTCTGTTTTATTTTTTACTTTCTGTGAGATTAGCAAGTGACTGTTACCAGAAGATTTCCTGTCCCATCCACAGATTGACCGGAATCATGGGTTTCTTAATGAGGCCTTTTTCTCTTTCATTGGACATTCTTTCTCTAAAATTTTTCCTCTGTGTTTACTTACCAAGCATGCTTCACACCACGGTTGATGTCAGACTTTTTCTGTGGATGATTTGCACCAACTCTTCTTGAGTATTGAGTGGCCTCTGCTTGCTACATGGATATGGGAAGCAGGGGAGGAGAAAGTGCAGGATATGGGGTCTGATCCAATTTAAAGTATAATGACCTTTCTCATGAGGACTGAATTATTTGGTTCAATGAATGCTTAATTTATGAACAATCAGTTAAACCTCTCCATCCTTCACGGCAAGCATGTAAGTTAGCACATCAACATGTAGGGAGAGCATTTGAAGATCTTATATAAATATTTTAAGGATTATATAGAATATCTGTAAAGAATAGGACACTGTCTAACACAAAAATGAGAAAGTGTTTCTTTGAAAATGATTTCACCCCAAAAAAGCATGATTAACTTGAGATTATTGTTTAATTTTGTTTGCTTGTTTGTTTTTGTTTTGTAATTAATGGCTATAGTGGGATAGTCCAAGAATAACTAAAATCACTACAGACCAGTGATTGCCAGACTTTAGCTTGCATCAGAATCAGCCGGTTGTGTTAAAACACAGCTTGCTGGGCCATATCACCAGTTTTTCTGATTCAGTAACTCTGCTAGAGCCCAGTAATTTATATTTCTCACAATTTCCCAGGTAAACCCACAGCTGCTGGTCCAGGGAAACACATTTTAAGAATTACCACTAGCCCTGGCCGGTAGCACAGTGGATAAGGCACTGGCCTGCGAACCCAAAGGTCACTGGTTCAGTTCCCAGCCAGGCACATAACCAGGTTGCAAGCCATGTCTCCACCCAGGTCCGTCGCTGGAGGCTGGTGAAAGGCAACCATACATTGATGTTTCTCTCCCTCTCTGCCTCTCTGCCTCTCTCCCTTCCTCTCTCTCTGAATAATAAATAAAATCTTAAAAAAAAAAAAATTACTGCTGTAGTTAAGTGCTAATGATAAACAACCCCTGAGAATTCTGCTACTTTAATCTTTCCTATATGGTACATGGAGAAAATTTAGCATTAAATTCAAGGAGTGAATTTCTACTTTCTCAACAAAACTTTATTAAGTACCTGCAACTGAGATTTAGTCCTATGTCAACATAAGAAACATTCAAACTTGTAGAGAATTTTTGGCTAGTTTATTTGAGCCAAACTAATGACAGTTGCCAGGAAGCAAAATCTCAAGGAATTGAGAAAACTCAGGAGAATGGCAGTTTAGCACCTCATTTTATACATTAAAATCAAAAGAGGAGGCATAAGGGGGTTACATGAAATCCATTGGTGGTAGATTAAAGAGGTGGGAGAAAGCAAAGGGTGGGAGGACCTCTGGGATTGGATGAAAGGTAAAATGATAAGACCAGTACTTTCACCAGTGGTTATAGGAGAGTTAACAGTTAATAATTAACATGATAACAATAACAATGAGGGGATTTGTGGTTTCCACTGGTGAATTGCCTGTACTTTGAGGGTGTGTGTGTGGGGGGGGTGCATTTGGCATTCCAAAGGTGTTATCTTAGATGCAAGAAAAAACTTGACAGGCTCATGATTAACCTCTGTTGGGGAAAAATACTGGTCTAGAATGTGGCTATCCATCATGAACAGCTTTTAATAAGTATTAATTTCAAAACATCCTACGTGGTTACTTAAGGTCTCTGAATTACTTTTTTTGATAATTAATTAATTTAAAAATTGTATTTTTTATTTCCACAGAGAGAGGCAGGGAGGGAGAGAAACATCAATGTACGGTTGCCTTTCACCTGCCTCCAGCTACAGGCCTGGCTGGAGACGTGGCTTGCAACCTGGTTATGTGCCCTGGCTGGGAATCCAACCAGCGACCTTTGAGTTTGCAGGCCAGCACCTACCTACTGCGCCACCAGCCAGGGCAGTCTCGGAATTTCTTACATCACCATGCAAACCTCCCTTGAGCTTGTCAGGTTTAGGACGTGGTCCCTTTTTCTCCATACCAGGCTGTTGTATCTCATTGAGAATATTAAAGGACTTTTATTTTTCTCTGATTCTTAGGGTTACCTCATTTTCCATAATATTTAGAAAGTTATCATCTCATAATAATATCTGATAATAATGCCAGTTATGTCAATTATATCTCAATCAAACAAGACCAAAAATGTTAAACATTAAAATTTCTTATGCTGTCTTTGAAATAAAAAATAAATTTTTAATATACAATGGGACTAATTTTTCCTTAGATTCTTGATGGTGTGACTGTTTCTGTGGACCCAAGCCCAGATTGTGATGTAACTAGTGATATTTTTCCTCAATTTATTTGTTATTGTATCCATGTTATACAAAAATAATGGATATTTACATATGGTTTTTTATTCCTGTTAAAATATTGTGGTCTTATAACAAGTTAAGAAATATAGTACCACTATCTTACATGTTTAGCCTCTGTAAAACAGCTTAATGGACTATATATATATATATATATACATATGGTGAGGAGAAATGAAAGTAGAATTATGTTAAGTTGTATGGCCTCTAAATAGGTTACAAAAATTTAAGTAGATAGTGATTTCTATAGGTGCTACCAAACTAGGAACTTGCTGTCAGTACTTGTTTAATTCTTGCTCAGCCGTAGATTATATTTTCATTAAAAGTCTGTTTCTCATTTAGACAGGTCCTTGGTTTCTCAAAACATTTACAATGGAGGATGAAGAGAGTTCAAGTGAATTACCAGAGAAACAGTCATCAGTAAAGCAAATATTTGCAATACCCTTGATGTGGGAGCCTGAAATGTTAGGGCTGCATGTCCAAAGGTTGTTCTAGGCAAGCAAAGCCAACAGATCCCTCTATGACTTTTCCTACAGAGTTGATCTCTTTAACTTAATGTAATTGATTGTCTTGCCTCCCTGAACATTTAATGTTTTCATATCCATTCTGGCTATTGGGTAGTATAATCATGAAAAATTGGGACTTCAGGCTGTGTGCATCCAAGTTCTTCCACGGGAATAGCTCCAAGAGAATAGATTTAGTGGTAATGACAGTCTCAATCATATAACCTTACAGACAGCCACCTATGACCTAGAGGGGAAGGGGGACCAAGAAAGAAGGCCTTATGATAAATTGAGACAGTCATAATAAAACATTTGCTGCTCATGCCTGGAAGCACAAGTAGGACCACAGAAAGAAAGGCAGGAGAAAACTCCTTCTCTCCTTCAGGGTTTCCCAGCTTGGGGATTGGGGAGTGAAGAGGGGAGAACTGACCTGGATAGGGAGTTGGCACAGCATTCCCCTGATGGACCAAATGACAACCATTGTGCACTTGTCTGATCACATGTCATTTTGCTGTGACCTGAATTTTGCTATGAACAGTTTTCATCTGAAAAGCAGTTGAGGAGGGTATTTCAAAATAGATGCTCGAAACAGAAGAAAGCAAAGGAAGTTTGTGTGAAGATCAGGAAAAAAGTGACTAATTTCATAATCCTACAAAGATTTTATAAACCAGCAGATACTTTCAGAGGTGGTTTCCAGCAGGTGACAGAGGAAGGTTGAAAGAGCTTCCTCTAACACTAATCCTTCTGCTCTGCAGTGTCCATCAGCTTCACCAGAGGCCACTGGAATAACATGACACTGGAGTCCTTTATGCCAAATTCCCTTTTATGAGCTCCCCTGCACACTTCAATATTTAACTAAGCCTCCCTTAGGGGGGGCCAAGAATTAAGGGGCTTACAAAAGCAATGCTGTTCTTCCTATGCGACATAACAGTCTATTAAGAGGGTTAGCAATCCTATTACCTAGAACTTTGATTTAGGTGCTACATGGAGAGTTAGCAACAGAAGTGGAAGAAATTGTCTTAATGTGATGAAAATAGTGTCCTTATAATGAAAACTCACAATGAGTGGAAAGTGGAAAGTGAGGTTTGCCTGAGGGCCACTAAAGAGGCTGTTTTTGAATGAGACCATTTAAAGAATTCATTCTCTTTACTCTGGTGCCAGCCTCTGTGAGAAGCCAGAGTTAGTAATCTGAACAGATACATACTGGGAGAGCTGGCTTTAAATGCACCAATAGCTCTTACATTTAGTATAGTCTGTAAACAAAGTGCCTTTCTCCTTCTATTCAGCTCTTCCGAAGCATTTACAGCTTCTTAATTAGACATATGTCTGGTATTTATTACTTTTTAAAAGGTCAAGTGGTTAATGTCCCACTGTTGAGATTTCATAGTAATTAATAATTAACATAATAAGCACAGCTCCTCTACCTTTCCTTATCTTTGGTTGTCTCCCTGTATTTGTACATTAATATGGAGTAATTAAATGATAGCAGGAGAAGTGCCTGCAATGCCATCAGCATATCAATGGATCTGCTGCTCACCCCTTCCAGTGTTCATTAGTGTTTTTTCTGAAGGACAGAATGGAAGAGGCTGATTCCACCTGTTGCTTTTACTTCTTAAGGTTACAAGGGCAGTTTCCCACTGGTGTACACCAGAGTAGATGACTTTAACTTTTGTTTGTAAAAGGGATGTGATGAATGAAAACTGCAGACTCCAGCATGCAAATCAGCTTTCTAGCAGGGCTTAAAAAAAAAAAAAAAGCCTACATTAAGAGGTGTTTTATCTCTCTGAGATGTACCTCAACACTAAAGAGGCAGATCACTGAGGTCACTTTAAAGTGCTTTTGCACCAAATTTGGCCTGAAAAACTATGCTTTGTCCACACCTGCCTTCCATTGTGCCTGAGGTGTCCAGCAGGAAAGTGCTTAAACAAACAGCTGGTGGTTAAGCTCTTGCTGTGTCTCGTAACAATGCCAATGATAACCTAAAGCTTTGTACTTAAAAGCATCTGTCATCTAAGAAACTTGAAGAGCTTTACACATAACCCATTAGAGCTTCCAACATCCCTCCTAGGTACTACAAGGCAAATGTGATCTCAGCTGTACAGATGGGGAAACTGATGTGGAAGAACAGCAAAGTGCTTTTTCCATTTTTGCACAATGACTCAGCAGCAGTCCTGGGAATAGAAAGTATGTTTCCTGACTGCATGCAGTCTTTCTGGCTAGGCACTGGACCTCATACTTAATGAGAACTTCTCCATGAGAAAGACTATTTACAACCCTAGTAAAGAAGGATTTACACTTTTATAGTCATTGTATCTAAGAATCAGTAAGCCAAGTGCCAGTTGTTATGCTTTTATGCAGTTATTATGCTCACGGTGTGACTGAAAGACTGTTGACCTGGGAGTCAGGTAGATTCAGCCATTTCAGTAGCTGTGAGACTTTATGCAATCCATCTAACCTCTCTGAGTTGCTAAAATGGGGAGAATAATATCTATCACACACAGTGGCTCTGAGGATTACATGCCTATTTTTAGTATGCCCATAATTAAGATAACATGTTTCTCAATGTTGTTGACCATAAATATAAAGTGTGTACTAGTCATTCTGGTGTGATTAGATTCCTAGGCAAAAAAACTCAATTTAATACCCACAGCTTCTCCTCAATATAAAAGGGTGCTAAATGTTTTTCCCATTCATACTGCATTTTTGCAAGTTGAACACTGTAGGTTTGTCCATTTCAAATAAATTCTCTAGTGTGGTGAATTTCTCCCAAGGAAGAAAACAGACATTCTTTCTGCACTTAAAGAACAAATAATGTTGATAAATATCTCATTTATCCATTTATTAATTTACACTATTATAAGTTTAACATTTTACATAAATTACATTTTCCAATTATAAACAATGTACACGTATTATATAAAATTAAAATGGCATAGATATGTATGAAAAAGGAATATGTGAATAGTATTTGGTGATGTTTCTTTAAGATTTCTTCCAAGAAACATATTTCTTAAAGAGTCCATGTTTTATCTCTAGTTAGTTTACAAGAAGAGCTAATACAAGAAGTTTAATGACTGCTTTAAAGGCCATCGCCCAATAAATTTGTATCAGGTTCTGATGTTTACCTCTTTATCCACCACGTTTTATATGATAGTATATTTTAATACTACACAAAATGTAACAAAGCTTGTTTAGAGTCTGTTCCTAGATGCTTCTGACTTGTCAGTGTTACTAGAGCGAGTCCTCATACAGGATGATAAGTCAGATCCAGAATGAAAAAAATGACATTAGTAGCCATCAGAGAAGTTGAGTTAGTAGGCACTGGACTCTAGATTGCTCCTGTCATGCTTAATTTTAAGATCCTAGCATGCAAATTCATCATTTTACCTGGCAGGGCAAATCAAGCATACAGATTATGCACCATAGCCATGAAGAGTGCTACATGAACACTAACAATATCCTAAGGTTGAACTTGCCCAGGCTTGCCTCCATGATCACCATTTGCCTTTGTGCAAACCCTTTGTCTACTATACTTACATCTTTCTCATAACTGAGATATCCATTGCAAAAAGCTGAAAATAGAGAATATAATCTTGCTCTAGCCTTCCTGAAAATAAAAACAAAACAAAACACCAAAACTAAGTTGCACTGAGGTTTCTGAAAGGCTTGCTACCATTGAGAATAATATTATTTAAGATTTAAAATAATCAGAATTGAGATTTCACTAAGGGTCATGAGTTGTTACAAAGGTCTTTTAAATTTGAACTTTAATTCTTCTATAGTTATACATCAAATGGCAAAGCTATTTCTGCTTTATTTCAAATAGTATCCCCTCACTTTCTGCTTTACATAGGTGTTTGAAGGATACATGGCTGGAAGGACACATGAAAAAGAAAACATGGGTATAGACAAGTAGATGGACATGAATAGAGAGAAGGATACATAAATGGATAATGAACTGATGAGAAGTAATATACATTTCTTTCACAAACAGATATGCTTGGCTATTTTTTATCAGTCTTCCCAAAGAACTTAAAATTAAAATTTTCTTCATACTTTCTCAGATGCTTTAAAAATCAGACAGGCAGCTTAAGAAATACTAAAAAGAGCCATCACTTGTCTTTCTCTGTCTCTGTATGCTTCTCCCCCTCAATTTCTTCTACCTTTGCTTTACTATTGTTTGCCTCTTTTTAGCCTTCACCTTTCATTTTTTACATTTATATATTCAACTGCTCATTTTACTAATATTTACTCTCAACCTCCCTGATTCTTTATTTTTCCTCCTAATATTTGTCAAAAAAAGGACTAAACAGTTACTTGAGTTTTACTTTTTATTATGGGTGTACAGAGTGGAAAGAGAACAGGAAAAACAGGCCTTTAGAGAAAAAATTTGAGTGCTCTTCACATTTCCCATTTTTCCTCTCTTGTAGTAATGACCAATTTCTACCCAATTCCTAAAATATAGAATGAGAAGATGCAGAGAAATGGGAAGTTGAAGTGGAATTATTTGATTTAAATATCAGTACAAATTAGAAAAATCAGGAAGCAAATGTATGCTAACAGACTCATAGAGTAGGTTCAATGAGGCATAATCAAGAAGGAAATATCCAAGAAAAAGGATTCATAACAATACCATTTTTTCCTGAAAGAGAGACACACCTCCAGGAATTTAAAGATAACTCTTTGATGTCATTTCTTTGATTCCAGGTTATACTTTATGAGCTTTAACCTATAGCTAGAGTGTGGTTTCCCAGGCATAGAAAGAGTTGGTTTCTGGATACACCTTTTTGTATGTTAACTTATCCAACATTGGTATTTTGGCCTGTATTGCTTTATATAATACATCCCCAGAGTCTCCTGAACCTCAAATAAATGATTGTCCCAACTAAGAAAGGATTTTGGATACTATGTTTTTCATTGACCTTTCAATTCTTTTAGGCAGATGTATACTTTTGTTGGTGGTGAAAACAGCACCCGGTGTTAGATGGGTGGAGTCAGACTGAAACTTAGTTCAGCAACCTTGGTACTTGAGTTCTGGCAAAGAAAAAATTTAGAGCCAAGACTCAAACTATATGAGAAAGTTTATTTAGAAAGTCACAGAGGTAGAAGAAGTGAGCAGTAGAAGAAATGGACCCAGGAAAGAGGTTACAGAGGCAAAAGAAGGGCCTTTGGAGCTTAGGAGAAAGACAAGGAAACTGCACCTGGGGAAAAGGAGTGGGCAAAAGCCAGGAGCATGCTTGAGAGAGAGAGAACCTTGCTGGGTCCTGGTCTTAAGTATTTTTATCTGGAGGTCTCAGTGGATGATCCCAACAGAATATTTATTAACTTTCCACATGTGTCCTTTCAGGGTCATGGTCTCTACTGCTTAGTTGGTACCTGGGCAGGGAAGGGGCCATTAGTCAATGCAGTTGGTCCTAATGTCAGCCATGGCATGATCTGTCTGGTTTTGCTGTTTTTCTGGGCCTGGATCTGAAACACAACTGAGGCCTAGATGTATCTGATATGCATCAGAACCTCATTGTCCTGAGGGTTTAATGTTTAAGGGCTAGTCTCAGATCCCTTTGTTCCCTAAGAGGCTCTAACCTGCCTGACTAGCACCATGCCAGGGGAGGGTCCAAACCAAATGACCAGTGATATGGTCAGGGGTCTAAAACCCATGGCCAGTAATATGCTAGGAGACAAAAGGTTAACCTGGATATGAGATCCTTGTTTCCCAGTTTTGCCCATTACTAGCCCTGGGTATAGCCCTTCTATACCTGGTCTATTGTTTTTGCTCTGTTTAGTCTGTCTAACTGCCTACCGTACTTCCAGATTTTAGCCAGGACTCAAAAAAGATATAGAAATTTAACTACCATGAGAAAATATACCATTTGGACTTGCAGCAAAATGAGCATAGTGAAAACCCAGAAATCTCATAGTTTTTGTCTCAGAACCCAGACAATTTTCTAGGCTCAGACACCAATAATAAACTCAGATTTAATTGTTTCTAGTTTATGCAACCTCTTTTTTTTTTTTTTTTTTTAGATTTATTTATTATTTTTAGAGAGAAGGGGAGGGAGAGAGGCAGAGAGGGAGAGAGACATCAGTGTACGGTTGCCTTTCACCTGCCTCCAGCTATGGACCTGGCTGGAGACCTGGCTTGCAACCTGGTTACGTTGCCCTGGCTGGGAATCGAACCAGTGACCTTTGGGTTTCCAGGCCGGTGCCTTATCCACTGTGCCACCAGCCAGGGTGCAACTTCTTATAGTTTGTTCTGTTCTCCCCACTTTGGTTCACATATACAACCACATCAACAGACCAGAAGGATAGGATCTACTTCTTCTCAGTTAATAACTGAATGTATAACCTTGTGCACTTTTCAATCTCTGTGGATTCAGTATCTTCAGTTGAGGGGACAAAAATTAATCCATACCATCTCTAATAAGCCTTAAAGATCTAAATATTTTAGAATCATTTAATAAGTGCTTATTTTATACTTACTGCTCTTGTTGATTATAAAGTATGCTCATTTGAATGGGTTTGTTGACTTGTTCATTTGAAGGCAGGGTGCAACACCACCACTCCAGTTATGTGTCATATTGGAAACATTTCATATTGCTGGTGTTTGTCACTATTTGTGTGTCAGTCAAATTGAACATCTCGAAGACTGGCAGTTTTGCAACCCAGACAGAGCATTCCCCACCACTGTCTGACTTCCAGACAGTCCCCACCTATCTTCTACCCATATCAGGAAGATAAGTAAATGGCTCATCTTCCCCATACAAATAATTTAGTAGCTTGTCCATCTAGAAGGTAATGGCATATCATTTGCAATTTCCGCAATTTTGATAGTGTAATATAATAGGCTATAAGACACCCCCAAACTGCAATTCAGACAGCTCTGTTGTTAAGAGTGGTAAATTAGTCTGACTTCCTACTCATAGAAATATTGTGGTCGGCACCACTCATCTATACCTGTTCTTTGAGTCTTTTTGATCTGCCTACATCTAGCAAGTAAATGTATTGTTAGTTTTACTATGTATCCTATAGATATGTCAATTTGAATAAAATATCTTAGCCTCTGAACAC
This sequence comes from Noctilio leporinus, assembly GCA_004026585.1. Classification (NCBI taxonomy): domain Eukaryota; kingdom Metazoa; phylum Chordata; class Mammalia; order Chiroptera; family Noctilionidae; genus Noctilio; species Noctilio leporinus. Next base: position 57,777 of record PVIW01002704.1, on the reverse strand, counting down.
AATGATTTGGGGCTTTTTATATTACCGTTTCCCATTGATTCATCCTTATTCAATAAATCCTTTTTGGTGCAATGTTAACATATCTACAGTCCTGGGTTACAATATTGCACCAACCTAGGATACTAGAAAATGAAACATTCAAAGGGTGAGAAACAGAATTGCCATGTGTTTGATAAGATACATAAGACAATTTCTAGGAAAAAAGTATGATTTCTATCTCTCCTATAAATTCTGAGCGTGGCTTTAATATTTAACCCAAGAAGGAAAATTTTGTCCTCTTTCTTGGAATCTGTCTTCAGTTGGCTGATAAGAATAAAATAAAAAAGTATATATTTTATTCAAATAAATTAGGGTATTTCTTTTGCAAGCAATAGAAATATAAAATAGTGTTCACCATCATGATCATCATAAGCATTGTAATAATAATAATAACATGCCTTCCTTTGAATGTACAATTTATTTATATTCATTCACCCATTATCCATGTATCCATCCATTAATTTCATATACGTTTGCTGTTCATACACTTGGTGTAAAACACAATGCAGGAACTGATTTACAACAACATTCAATTCAGCTATTTCGACCTAGTGATAACTGGGCATAATTTTACTTTATTAGAAATTTCAGTAGGGCAGGCACACATTGATATTTTCTGAAATGTTAAAAATAGAGGGAATTCCAGCTTTCACCATCAGATCATAAAAACTAGATACTTAAGTTTTATTTTGTAAGAGCCAAATCTAAAACTTACAATCAGTATAATCATGGAACAGGTAAAATATTCATACTCAATTTTGCTGTGAAAAATTCACAATAACATTTCAAATGGTAAACTCTTTTACCATATATTTTTATTTATTTAACTATAAATTAAAACTTTGGGAGAAAAATACTTTTCTCTTAAATTTACTTTTAACATGTAAATTATCCTAAGCCAAACTTAATTTATGAAACTCTTCATGTGAGGACAAATACCATATGATCTCACCCATTACAGGACAATAATGAACAAAACTAACAACAAGCAAAACAGAACCAAATATATGAATACAGTGAATAGGCCTTCGGTGGACAGGGGGAAGGGGGTTGGGGGGAGGGGGGAGGTAGAGGCAAGGAAGGGGAGCAGTTTAGACAAGAACCTAATATAAAGGAACCATGGACATGGACAACAGGTGGGATTGACTTTGGGGGGAATGGGTGGGTGGGGAGGGGGACAGAGGGGAGCTAAAAGGGGATGGATGTAATACAACAACAATTAAAAAAATAAATAAATAAAACTCTTCATGTGATTTATCAATCATGTATGATGGATATTTACTGCACCAGTCTTGAAAAACTATGTAAACTAACAAACCCATATGTATTCAACCCATACAGCACATGGAATCACTTCAATTAGATTTTACCTGTATTTTATTAATGTGAATTTGAATAATACATGCTTTCCAAGTTGTGGCTTAATTACATTTGTACAAGGGATCTTTATTTTTTAATAGCTTTGAAAATAAACAGATTATTTCCCAGATTAATCTAGCATCCGTGGTGGATATATAAACGTTCAATAAACATGAATTGTGAAAGTAAAGTCAAGGGTACATATATGAGTATTGAAATACATTTGCAGTGATTTATATGTAAGTAGAACTCTATTATTTATCATTTCAGTGTCTTCTTTACCAACTTCCCATTCCCAGGAGCACTGCCCACTGGCTCTAAGTAGCTGCCTTGACTATGGTTTTGATTTAGATTTCCTTTTTAAAGAGTTTTTACTCCCCTTGTTCTTTAAAACAATGTTTTATTCTTGATGCTATTATACCTGTCCCAATTTTTCTCCCTTCACCCACCCCTTCCCTCAGCCCGACCCTACTTTCCCAATCACCACACCATTGTCCATTTCCATGGGTCCTTCGTAATTTGTCTAATCCCTTCACCTTCTTTTCATCAGTCTCCACATCCCCCTTCCCCTTTTACTGCTGTCATTCTGTTCCATGATTCTATGCCTCTAGTTCTCTTTTGCTCATTAGTTTATTCTGCTCATTAGATTCCACTTATAAGTGGGATCATATGACTTGTATTTCACTGATTGGCTTAATTCTCTTAGCATAATAGTCTCTAGTTCCATCCATGCTGTCACAAAAAGTAGGAATTCCTTTGTTTTTTCTGCTGTGTAGTATTTCATTATGTAGCTATACCACAGTTTTTGATTCACTCACCTACTGATGGGCATTTAGGTAGTTTACAACTCTTGGCTACTGTAAATAGTGCTGCTGTGAACATAGGGGTGCGTAAATTATTTTGAATTGGTGTTTCATGATTCTTAGGGTATATTCCCAGAGTGGAATCACTGGGTCAAAAGGTAGTTTCAATTTTAGTTTTTTGGGGAAATTCTATACTATTTTTTATAGTGGCTGTACCAGTCTGCATTCCCACCAACAGTGCACTAGGGTTTCACTTCCTCTACATCCTTGACAGCACCTGTTGTTTGTTAATTTATTAATGGTGGCCATTTTGGCAGGTGTGAAGAGATTTATCATTGTGGTTTTCATTGCTTCTCTCTGATGGCTAGTGATGTTGAGAGTTTTTTCATATGTCTGTGGGCCATCTGAATGTTCTTAGAGAATTGTCTATTCTGGTTCTTTGCCCATTTTTTAATTGGGTTGTTTGTCTTCCTGGTGATCAGTCATATGAGTTCTTTATATATTTTGGGGCGTAAATTCTTATCAGGTGTATCATTGGCAAATATGTTTTCCCATACAGTGGGTTGATTCCATTTTCATTTTGATGATAGGTTCCTTAGCTGTACAGAAGTTTTGTAATTTGATATAGTCCCATGTGTTTATTTTTCCTTTATTTTCCTTGCCTTAGGAGATATTTCAGCAAAAATATTGCTATGTGGGATATCTGAAATTTTACTGTGTATGTTTTCTGATAGGATTTTTAGGGTATCATGACTCACATTTAAGTCTTTCATCCATTTTGAGTTCTTACTTTGTCAAATATTAATTGACCATAGTGAAGTGGATTTATTTTGGGGCTCTCTATTGTGTTCCAATGATTTATATGTCTGTTCTCATGCCAGTATCAGACTGTTTTGATTGCAGTGGTCTTGTAGTATAGTTTGTATCAGGTATTGTGATCCCTCCAACTTTGTTCTTCTTTCTTAAGATTGCTGAGGTTATTCAAGGTCTTTTTAGTTCCACATAAGTTTTTGGAATATTTCTTCAAGGTCTGTGAAATATGTCATTGAAATTTTATATGAATTATGTTGAATCTATAGATTGTTCTGGGTAATATGGACATTTAAATGATATTAATTTTTCCAATCCATGAACATGGTATATGCTTTATTTATTTGTATCTTCCTCAATTTCTCTCTTTGGTGACCTCTATCATGAGTACAGGTCTTTTACCTCCTTGGTTATATTTATTCCTAGGTACATTTTTTGTTGTTATAGTAAATGGAATTTTTTTCTTTCTTTTTTTAAATTATTTTTTAGAGAAAGGTGAAAGGAGAGAGGCAGAGAGAGAGAGAGACTTCAATATTTGGTTGCCTTTCACCTGCCTCCAGCTAAGGACATGGCTGGAGACCTGGCTTGCAACCTGGTTATGTGCCCTGACTGGGGAATTGAACCAGTGACCTTTGGGTTTGCAGGCTGACACCTTATCCATTGTGCCACCAGCCAGGGCTCTCTTTCTGATCTTTCATTATTAGTGTATACAAATGCTACCAATTTCTGAATACTGGCTTTGTATCCTGCTACTTTGCTGAATTCATGTATTAGGTCAAGAAGCTCCTATAGGGTTTTCTAGGTACACTATCATGTCATCTGTGAATAATGAGTTTTCTTCCTCCTTTTCAATTTGTTTGTCTTTTATTTCTTCTTGTCTGATTGCTATCTAGGACTTCCAGTAATATGTTGAATAGCAGAGGTGAAAGCATACACCTTTTTCTTGTTACTGAACTTAAGGAGAAAGCTTCTAGTTTTTGCCAACTGAGTATGATGTTGGCAGTAGGCTTTTTCATATATGGCCTTCGTTATATTGAAGTATGCTCCCTCTATTTCCACTTTGCTGAGTGTTTTTATCATAAATGGGTACTGGATTTTATCAAATGCTTTCCTGACATATACTGATATGATTATATGATTTTTGTCTTTCCTTTTGTTTATGTGATGTGTGACATTTATTAGTGTGCAAATATTGCATCATCCTTGTATTCCTGGAATAAATCCCACTTAATCATGGTGTATTATCTTTTTAATGTATTGCTGAATCCAATTTGCCAACATTTTGTTGAGGATTTTAGAATCTGTGTTCATCAGAGATGTTGGCCTGTAGTTTTCTTTCTTTTGTTGGGTCTTGACCTGGTTTTGGAATTAAAATAATACTGTCCTTATAAAAAGAGTTTGGAAGTCTTCCCTGTTCTTGAATGCTTGGGAATGGTTTGAAGAGGATAGATGTTAGCCCTTCTTTGACTGTTTAGTAAAATTCAGCTGTGAAGTTATCCAGTCCAGAACTTTAGTGTGTTGGTTTTTTATTACTGCTTCAATTTCAGTGGTTGTTATTGGTCTATTCAGGCTTTCCTCTTTTTCCTGATTCAGTTTTGGAAGATTGTATGTTTCTTAAAATATATCTATTTCACCTAGGTTTCCAGCTTTTTGGCATATCATTATTCATAGTAAGTACTTACAATCCTTTATGTTTTTGTGGTATCAGTTGTTACTTCTCCTTTTTCATTTCTGATTTTATTTATTTGGGTCCTCTCTCTCTTTTTCTTGATGAGACTGGTTTAAGGGTTGTTAATTTTGTGTATCTTTTCAAATACCAGCTCCCAGATTCATTGATCCTTTATTTTTATTTATTATTATTATTGTTATTATTTTTTGTCTCTATGTCATTCAGTTCTGCTCTGATTTTGATTATGTCCTTCCTTCTGCTCACTCTGAGCTTTGTTTGTTTCTCTAATTCTTTTAGATGTAAGGTTAGGTTGTTTATTTGATATTTTTGTGTCATTTGTAGGTAGGCCTATATTGCTATGAACTTGCCTCTCAGGACTGCCTTCACTATGTCCCATAGGTTTTTGGTTATTGTACATTGATTTTCATTTGTTTACAGAAATATTTTGATTTCTTCCTTGATCTCATTGTTAACCCATTTATTGTTTATTAACATGTTATTCGGCCTCCATGTATTTGAATGTTTTTGAGTTTTTTTCTTAAGATTGGTTTCTAGTTTTAAGCCATTGTGATCTGATAAGATGCCTGATATGATTTCAATTTTCTTGAATTTGTTAAAACTTGGTTCGTGTCCTACTATGCAGTCTATCTTTGAAAAGGATCCATGTTCATTTGAGAAGAATGTGTATTTTGCTTTTTTGGGGTGAAATGCTCTGTAAATATCAAGTAAGTCCATTTGATCTAGAATATTATTTAATTTCACAATATTCTTGGTTATTTTTTTGTTTGGAAGTTCTAACCATTGTTGACAGGGGGATGCTAAAATCCCATACAGTGACTATATTGCTGTCAATCTATTTCTTAAAGTTGTTCAAGATTTTAAAGATATATTTAGATGTTCCTATGTAGGGTGCATATTCCCCTTATTAACTCAGCTGGCTGCTCCTATTGTTATTATTTGTGTAATGATAGTTCTCTAGCCCATATTTTTACCTTTCCTGATAGCAGTTATTGAGATAGAAATAATGCCTATCCTCATAGAGATTTCATTCTATTGTTGTTTTATGTCTGTAAAACCTTCCTATGTTGACATTCTTTAGATGAAATATCTTTCATCTCCCAAATGAGCATCTTTACCTCTAGGACAGTATATGTCCTTAAAATTTTATAATTATTGACATAAATACATAATTAATACTTGTACAAAAAAGTATGGGTATTTGGAGGTAATAAAATTTTATAATGAAAATTTATCCATTGGTGTATATGTAAACCAATTTTTGGTTACTGTCAGTTTTTATCATTGCAAAGGAAATGCATTAAAGTCAGGCCATAATGTTTAGATTTTAGTCATTTATTTGTTATTAATTGGTAGGGCACATAAGAACTATATCAAAAAGTTTTCTATAAAGGAGACACAATTTTCTCTTAGAATATGAATATAGTTATGCTATGAAAGAATAAAATGTTATTTTATAATGTAGAAAAGACATTATATATATATATGCATATATATATATGCATATATATATATATATATATATATGCAACAACAACAAAAAAAAAACCTCAGTGATTTTCTAACCTGGAAATATATTTGGATTCTTGAATAAACAATTTAACCTACATGGCCTCAGTTTGCATATCTATATATAAAATAAGGTACTTGAGCTACATGGTGTACAATTCTTTTATTCAACATTTTATACATAACAGAAAACCAATTTTTACTAGCTTAAGAAAAAAATAATTGTCTCTAGGGATGTGAGTAAGGATGGCCTCAGGATGCAGTGGAATCTTAGGGCTAAATTGTAAGCACTGTCTCTTATTTTCTTTCTTTTCAGTTTTTATTTCCACTTTTCTCATTTCTGGCTTCTTTCTTCAGTGCTGCTCATTGGCTTTTTCTGTGTATCAGAAGACTACAGGGTTGCTGGTAGCTCTGGGCATATGCTCATAATTTCAGAGTTACAACCTGGAAAATGTAACTTCCTATGCCATTGCCATGTAGAAAATCTCTGGGAAGAAAGTTACTGTTAATTTCTGTTTATGGTCCACAACATTGTCTGCAAACTTCTTGTCCCAGCGTAACTATTGAGAACACTCTCTTTCGCTCTTCACAATCCAGTTTGGGCAAGATATTATTCAATTGCCCTACCTTAAAGGAAACTGATTAACTTGGTTTAGGTTTCATTCTCTCTTTGGAGTAACCACTTTGAAGTAATCAGAGAAATGAGATACAGTGATTGGCCATATCTGAATCATATGCAAACAGTTAAGGCCAGAGACTTGGGCTGTGTGATTGGCACTTTCCTCTTGAAACACAGGCAAATAACAAAGGAGTAGTCCCTTAAGGCAAGAGTGGTTTTCATGAGATGAAAGCTTAACGATTTACTTACTGTATAGATGAAACACAAATATGACTAATATGTAATGACAGAGTGCAAGGCACATGCAAAGAAAGCTGAATGGAGGAATAATCAGTATTAGGGTTTCGTAGTATTTAGTATTATATTGTATATTTATCTTTAAAAGTGAAGATAATCATAATGCATGCTATAAATAAATTAACTCAGTTTATATATATATATATATGTGTGTGTGTGTGTGTGTATGTGAATATATATATACACATACATATATATATATATATATATATACATATATGGGTATTTATGTATGTGTATGTATATACACATATACATACTTATGTACATATATAACCTTAATTTGGTTTGGTGTCTATAAATAACAGTCTAATTATTACAAAAATAATTTTGCATCATGATTATGTTTATATTTCTGTAAGCTACTAAAATGGACTTGCTTAAACAAAGATATTAGGGACTTTTTTGTTTGTATTTAATGTTGTTTTTTTTACTTCTAGTCTTTAAGATTTCATGATAAGGTACGTTTAAGTTGGAAGCGGTGTGAATGGCATAGTGGTATCATTGCACATATTTGCTTTTTTTAGCAGACCTGTTCTCAGTCAGCACTTCCACAGGATGACAGTTTTCAGAAACAGCCAAGATCTTTTGTAAATGAAAGGTGACTATTCATCATAATAGAGTTGTAAATAGTATATTAATGAGTGAATGTGCAACTGTCTACTTGCTACATAGACATTTTAGCCTAAATTTGTTTTTTAGCAGTAATTGGTGAAATAATTAAATGAACTACATAATTATCACTTTAAAATAACATCATATAAGATATTTTTTACAGTATATTTGGGCTATGAGTTACCAAATGTTTTCTACAATGAGGAAGTAAAGTATATGATTGAAAAATGTCAGTGGTTAAGATTTTTATTTTGGTGTTCTATATTGGGTGATAAAAACATGAAATAAGATTTTGTGTGAAGTAGCAAGTGGTTTAATTTTTTTAAATTAAAATATGTCAACTACCTGGTACATGCCAGGTATAGTACTAGGCAGTGAGAACATGGAAATAACACTAAGCTTCTGATCTCAGAGACACTGTCTGTGGAATGAGCAGAGTTGTACAACTTAATCAGTATAATAAATGTGTATCTGTCTAATATTATATGGAAGAACATATGTAGCCTTGATTTGGCCTATTGTTCATGAATAGTGAATTAATTGTTAGTATAAGATGCTATAGGAATAAAGGAAGAGGAAACTAATTCTGCACAAAGGAAGACTCAGGACCTATGATTTGCAAAGGAAGATTACACATGAGTCTTAAAGGATTAGACGAGATGATCAAGTCATCAAGGAGGAAGATTCATAGGTTATTATACAAATCATTCTAGATATAGAGTACAATACAAGAAGTTTTACCATTAACTAGTCTTTTCTGAATTTGTATTGGGAAGTTCTTATTATGAGGCAAAATACAGAGAATATTAAGTGACCAATAATTTATTATGAGCCAACTCATATCCCAGGTGCTCTCCTGAAAGCCATGTTTTTTTTCAGAAAAGCTTTAAGGACAATGCCAAATGTTAATGCATCTCCAATGGTGAAGTAAGGCTACAGCAGATCTATACGACTGCCATTAATGGTCTTCTCTTGGAGATCTATACTTATACATTCCTTTCTAAATTTGGGGGGTGTCTTACATGGAACACTATTTATGTGTATGTCCATCCCATGGCACTTTGTTCCTTTGCACTTATGTGACTAAAGCAGTAAGATCAAAGCATTGCAGAGAATTTTTTTAAAGCAAGCACATTATTAAAGAAGGAGTCAAAAGTGGAATATGAAAAATATATGCTTTCAGGAAAAAAGAAGGGTTATCTAAAAGGAACAAGTCCAGGAGTGACTGAACGTGGTGCTGATGTGAGCAAGCCAGGCATTGAAGAGCACCTGACCTTTGGGATGTTTAAAGACTGCCAAATGTTGACACATCTCCAATGGTAAACTAAGGCTATTAGAGGAAAGGGGAAATCTCATGAGAAGACTATTTGCCAGCAATGCAAATATAAACAACGTAAATTAACCAGCTAGATTTCCCCCATGGGGGAAGCAAAGAAATTCAAAAGTTCTTTCACAATTTGTAGATAGTATTAGCCTAACCTTAATCTTTTGTCCACAGATTTTCCTGAATAGTTCAGAAGGAATGAAGCATAGAAAATATGATTTAAGCCAGAATTCAGCTCTAATACTTTCATTTTGTACCTTTTCATTGTATTCTACTTCTTACCTTCACTTTCAGCCATCAAGGAACACATACACCTACCATTCCAAACAAGTAGTCTCTATATTGACAATGCTTTCTACATAAATGAGCCCATAGCAGACTCTGGACATGAAGTGCAATGAGATGCCAGAGTTGGTAGTTCACCTTGACTTTGGGCTGCTGGTGAGTAGCTTTTGCTTATTGAGGTATAAACTTGTACATCAAAGGAATGTTTCTTTCCATGATTCCACAGAGCATATGGCTTCAATGTACAGTGTCAAAAGTGAAGAGCCAGACATTGTATTTCTCATTGCCAGATAATTTTCCTCCTTATTGACAAAACCTGTGTTCTCTCACTGGTCCTCAACTGGAGTGTTTACTGGATCGCTCATTTCTAGTGCTGCTTACCTCTGTCTGGTTCTAAACACTTTGCCTTGGGACCTTTTATCTCTTCTCCAATGTTTTGTACAGTAAACTCCTGCCAATTTTACTTCTGTAACATCTTTTAAATTTGTCCTCCTGATTTCTTCCTCTACCATCACTACCCAACTCAGCCCTACATTAGTTTTTGGTATTATCATTGAAAGAGCCTCCAACTGTCTTCCATTCTTTGCATTGCCTCTCCAATTTATTCTACATACTGTAGGCAGAACTTTCTAAGTGAGGATTCTACTTTTAATTCCTTATCATTGCTTTTCTTATACTAATTTATTTGCTCACCATTATTCTTACAATAAAATTAAAATTTGTCTGAAAGGCAACAAATACTTCGTAATCCAACCCATCTGAAATTAAACAATGACTTTCTTTCATGTTTCCTAATGTACCATTTTCTCTCACAGTGCTTCTTTCTAGCCTTTCACCTGTCTTAACATCAACTCTTTCTTCGTTTTTTTTTTTTTTTTTTTTTTTTTTAAGATTTGAAAAAATTCATTATCTTTAGAGGGAGAAGGGCAGGGAGGGAGGAAGAATGGGAAAGAACATCAATGCATGGTTTGCTTTCACCTGCTTCCAGCTATGGACCTGGCTGGAGATCTGGCTACAACCTGGTTGTGTGCCCTGTTTGGGAATTGAACCAGTGACCTTTGGATTCACAGGCTGGCATCAATCCACTGAGTCACCAGCCAGGGCTTCTTTCTTCAGTTTCTATCTTAGTTTTTATTTTCACTGGGAAGGCTTCCTTGACTCACCCCATAATCTTAGTTAGGGAAACCTTATATACTGAACACTGTCTGTTGGATTCATTTATTTCATTTTGTTTTTCCCTCCAAAGATTGCCACCTCTTTAAGAACAGTGACATTTTATCCATCTAGTGCAGAGGCTGGCACATATAGGTACTTAAAACATGAATAGGTGGGGGAGGGGACAGAGGGGAACAAAAAGGGGATGGATGTAATACAACAATAAAATTAAAAAAAAAAAACATGAATAGTCCTGTTATACTGAGATCATTTAAAGATGCTTAACTTCTAAATTAAAGACCTCTTATATGTTCTAACAATTGCTAATTATTCTTCACTGTTCTTACACATTTTAAACTTTTCTTTAAATGCATTAATTATTTGGGTGATTTTCCCATGTAATCTAAGGACTACATAGTCCAAAGAGCATCTCTCTTTTTATTACAATAAACAAAAATTCTTAAAACACTATAATCTTCTTGAGATTTTATGAGATAATAAGGCAATTCAGGAAAAGGGACAAAGTCTGTGGTCTTCTTATAGCATCTTTCCTGTCCTCGTTTGTCCCCTCTTCAGTGAGGATGCACTCTCAACAGTAAGTCATTTTTATTTTTATTATAATTTTGCTCAGTGAACGTCTATTGAGCAGATACTATGAACTAGGCAGTGTTATGTTGATGATGTAATTGTCAAGTGTAGGATTATAATGTAGTATTATAAAGGCTAATTATCTCTTTATTTTGAGTTTCCATTTATGGTTCACAGTTTTTTAACTTGTTTTTCTGCATCAGAGTCTAAGCTTTTGATGACAGAGATTATTTTATTTTCCAGTCCTGTATCTTCAGTGGACTGCTGAATATAGTAGAATGCCATGTAAATGAGATGGTCAACTTAGAAGTTTACTAATCATACTGAAGACTGCATGAGAAAAATTTACAAAACAGTGTGTAAAGCATTCAGGTTAACGACAGAATCAGCAAATTTACAAGTGTGTGCCAAAGGCAAGAAGAGTTTCAGGCCTTTCCTGGGGCTTTGTAGTTAACCAATGGTTACATTTGGCCTGGAACCTGTCACTCCTAGCCATGGTGAGAAATATACAACCATCTGTGCCTAAGGAGAAATGTGCTTTTTTGAAGTAATGTCTTTCTCTTAGATATTTTCAAAGATATTTCCACTTGTTTTACACTGTGTTCATTTTCTTTTTCTTTTTTTTTTAATATTTTATTTATTGTTTTTAGAGAGAGGGAAAGGGAGAGAGGCAGAGAGGGAGAGAGACATCAATGTATGGTTGCTTTTCACCTGCCTCCAGCTATGGACCTGGCTGGAGACCTGGCTTGCAACCTGGTTACTTACGTGCCCTGGCTGGGGAATTGAACCAGCAACCTTCAGATTCACAGGTCGGTGCCTTAACCACTGTGCTACCAGCCAGGGCTTTCATTTTCTAACAAATTAGGCACTTAGCAAGAATGTATTGCCTGTCTGTTTATTCATTCATTAAAGTAGTCATCAAAATAATCATTGAGCATCTATTTCTTGCCTGGCACTATTCTAGCACCTGGCAATAAAGCAGTGAACAAAACATACAGAAATGCATATGTAAAGGAAGCTTATGTCCTAGCGGGGGAAGGCAGATGATAAAGGAAAGAAATAAGTAAACATTTCAATATGTTACCTGGTGATAAGTACTGTGGAAAGCAAAGCTTAGTGGAAGGGGATATCCAAATGTGTTGTGACAAAGGCGTGTGAGAGTGAAATTTCCTAGAGAAAAACATTCCAGGCTAAAGGAAGAACACTTGGAAAGGCCCTGGGGCAGGAACTTGACCGGAATATTCCAAGAATAGTAAGGTCAGTGTGCTGTACAGATTAGTGGTGGAGATAAGGAGATGAGGTCAAAAGAGATGTAATGGAATACCAAGTCTGTAAGGCTTTATAGGTCGTTGTTACGACTGTAACACTTACCCTCTTAAGATTTTGACACTAACTCTGAAGTGGAAGATGGGTGACATCATCTGACTTCATATTTTTTAAGTGTACCTCCTGGCTCCTACCTTTAAGATGGATTGCAGGATGCAGGGTGGAAGCAAGGAGACCAATTAGCATTAATATTTTGTAATGGTAATTGTAATAGGAGAGAGATGATGATGTCTTAGCAAAAGTGGTAGACACCCAGGTAGAAGTTATAATATTTTGGATTTGTTTTGAAGATAGAAGTGAGATAATATTGTGATGGATGAGACACGGAGTATGACGGAAAAATTGGCATGGTGGGGTGGAGCTTCCAAAAACTGGGATGATAAAATGATGTGAGGCATAGATTTTAGGGGATAAAGACTGAGAATTTTGACTTGGATATTCTACGTATGATATGCCTATTAGACTCCCAAAGGAGATTTTGAGTAGACTGATAGGTAATATATTTAGGGTCCAGGGAGTGGTCCAAGATGGAGAGCTATTTTACAAGATGGAGAAATGTTGGAGAAATGATGGAGTAACATATCTACTGGCTAGATATGTTAGAGACATGAAAATAATTAACAAGCAATGTGAATCACTAGATGTATCTGAATACCAAATGAACGCTGGAGAAAACACTCCAGAGAAGGGAGAGGTACATTCTTGAAAAGGTCCAGGGAGAAGACAAGGAAATAGCCTAGAGGCATGCGTTGAGTTTCAGTAGTTACAATGGAAGAAGTGTCCAAGGCCCAAACACAGATGAGATCTTCCTCCCGGTCTTGGGATACATGTATGGAAATCCTAAATTAGATGATAGAAACCAGAGTTGTGTAAAAACTGATGTAATCTTGACCTTGTGAAAAAGTATTCCTAGAGATTTCTGAGTTAGCAGATAACATAATGCATTGTTTTCAGTAAATGAATCTGGTGTCCATGTTGAATATATTCAGTTTTGCAAATCCAGCTTTGGTATTTCCTTCAAAATATTGTCCATCAGAGCTCTGGAGCCTAGTGGGTAAAGAAACAAATCTCAGCCCTGGCTGGCGGCACAGTGGATAAAGTGCCGACCCGCGAACCCAAAGGTTGCTGGTTTGATTCCCCAGCCAGGGCACATAACCAGGTTGCAAGCCAGGTCTCCAGCCAGGTCTGTAGCTGGAGGCAGGTGAAAGACAACCATACATGGATGTCTGTATCCCTCGCTGCCTCTCTCCTTCCCCCTTTCTCTGAAAATAATAAATAAAATCTTAAAAAAAAAAAAAAAGAAACAAATCTCTAATTCCGTAGCTTTGAAGTGCCTTCACTGTTTTAAAATATAAATAGACCTAACAAAGATATATAAATGTTATTTATATAAAATTTTCTCATGTTCATACTCATGACCATTATGAATCAATTATATTAATGCTATGAATTTGGGTAGTCTGAAACAGTGTGTGTGTGCGCATACATGCGTGCGTGCATGTATACATGTGTAGTTTTATATTTTGCTATAGGCAGGCTGTCTTTTAACCCTGAAGAAAAAAAAATAAGAAACTTTCCCCTGGCCAATAAAAACTATCCTACAGGAGGGAAAGGTAACAATAGGAACAAAGAGGTTGAAATACTTTAAAACTCAAAACATGTTCACCTTCCATGAAGTGGCTGTACTTGCCCTGTTCAAAAGACACCTTAGTTTTCTAAGCAGACTGTGTAATCTGAGTCTTTCTTTGGAGATATTGCAGGGTGCAAGCCCCTTCAAAGAAGGGATTTGTGCTTGCTGGCAGCTCCTGGAGCTCTGCTCTGTCTAGTTGTTAAGATCTCCAGAGTGGCTTATGGGCTTTGTGTAATTTCTATCTTCACCGAGACAGCCAGACTTCATTTCGTTTTATTTGCATTTAATAATAAGCTGCCTTTCCTTAGCTGTTAAATTGTGAATTATCAAACACTATCAAATCCTCCATCCCATATTTTAACAGTATTTACTTTGAAACAGACCCATTGGTCACATGCTGGTTCCAGAGAAAAGCTGGGCCTCGTGCCCATCTATTTCAGGGTGGAAAATATTCTGGTATGTTTATATTGGGGGCAAAATAAGCCATTTATGATCTAATCTGAAAACTGGGGATAGTAGAGGAAGCTTTGTAGTAGATTCATCTTTAATTATTAAAACAGGAGAGATTATTCATGCCTCCTTGAAGTTCTTATTTTATTTTCAGGAAAGGAAATTAATGTTCAGGTCACTACATGTGAAGCACGGTAGATAGTGAAGGTAAAAAGGAGAAAAAGAAATAGAATGACAAAAGGAATAGAATACAGGAAGGAACAGTGATTCCAAAGAGGAAAGGAACTCTAAAAAGGAGAACAAAGTCCTGAGGTGGCCTGTGGACTGCCTGGTAGGAAGCGGATATACAGCTCTCAGTAATATATGGAAATAAGTGGATTTGAGGTCTTTTCGCTAAGTCACTGTCAGTTAATATAAATGCAACTTTGTGTTGGCAGCCACTGGGCTTATGAGAGCTAATGATGAAGGACTGGATGAGGAAGGAGTGGGGGAGATTTTGCATATTAAAGCTTGCTGAGGAATTGTCCTCTTGCAATGGATTTAGGAGGAAAAACACACATTAAAAAAACTAGGGAAGCTGGAATGGAAGGAGGAATTGTGAGAAAGAGAACATCTAGAATAAAAAGTCACTCAATATCGAGGAGCAAAGATCTCAGTGTGTGTTTTTTCTTTCCGTCTAAAAAATTGTCCAGTCTTGGTAATTAGGAAGTGAGCATAATGAAGGGCTGGTCTGAGTCATGCTTCAGTGAGTCAAAATTACTGCAGGTTGGCAACCCTTACTTGGAAGCACTTGTGTGTGGGGTGGGGTGTGGGGGACAAGGTGTCATGTTTTCAGGAGATCACATGACTAAAACTTAAGATGTATTGATAGAATTAGTCATGGCCCTGGTCCAGGAGTAGCAGACAAAGCATGCGATTTAGGTGCAAGAATGGACTCTATGATTTTTATCCTCAATGTAACTATTATAATCATGAATGATATGACAGATATAAAAAACTAATTATCATATAGTTGTCCCTGATGCTTTGAGGAATTGGTGCCTTTTCTGGTAAAATAACCATAAGACAGATTGAGGAGGAAGATAATGATACACAGAAGCTGGCTGTTTGTACTGTAATAAGCTCTCCTGTTGTTTAGTTATCCTCTAACCTGATAAATGTGGGGTTAAAATGAACTTTCCCAATAAAGAGAGAAATATGGAAAATAAACAAGAATTTTCATAAAGGGTGTTTAGATAATAGAGACCTACGCCGGAGTCAGGGGACCAAATTCACTAGTCCTCCAGCTGTAATCTCATTAGTTCCAACCCAGGACATGTCCATGAACAGTGCCCCTATACCAATAAAACAACTAAAGCAAATGTGTAAATGTGCTATACTCTCATGCCATTAACCTTGCAATATGCTGAAAGCTAATTAGAGACAGATTTCCCATTTTGTCATGGCTTTGCATTTAAACTCTTTTTAAAAGAGATTTTATTTATAAATGTTTTTGAGAGGGGGAAAAAGGGAGAAAGAAAGGGATAGGATCATCAGTGTGTGACAGTAACATTGATCTGCATCAGCTCATAACCCAGGCATGTGCCTTGACCGGAAATCCAACCGCCAGTTTCAGTTAGCAGGACAATGCCCAACAGGCAGGGCTAAACCAGTCAGGGCATGGCTTTGTATTAGTTTATCAGTGAAACTTTTCTGACCAACTCACAGCTCTAAGTTCAAAATGTATTGTAGTTTGGATCTCCCAAAAAGTATATTCTGGAGTGAAGAATTGTGTTCAAAGTGATTTATCAGGAATCAGTCCCAGGAAAAACCAGTAGAGGAGTAGGAAACTGGGTATCGGAGGGGAAGGACTGCAACAAGAGTGCAATATCATGCAAAGTCCAACAGTGGGTATGGCATACCTCAACATTCCTGACTGAGCAAGAAGTCCTGAATGTTTGTATCCGAGAACCTAGAATCCTTGGTTAAGGGATTTATTGGGGGACCACACATTTCTGAGCACTTCAAGAGCTCCATATGTTTAAGCAAAACACTGATGAAGAGATGCAGGTGCTGACTGCTTAAGTAAACCTCAGTAGGAGGCAATGTACATACATGAAAATGATATGGGGTCAGAGCATATGACACTTTATAGGTTTTGTACTGTCTGAACAAAAATAGGGATGTTGTCATTATGTCTTAGGATGGTCTTTGCTTTTCCTACCATTCCTTTCCTCCGGTCCTTTCCAACTTTACAGAACTGCTTCCATTATCTCTAATCCACCATGATGTTTTGTGTTTTCCTGTCTTTGTTCATGACATTTCTGCTCTGGAACAGCCTTTTTTTTTTTTTTTTTTTTTTTAATTTAAATTTACGATTCTTAGAGTGAGGGGAAGGGAAGGAGGCAGAGAGGGAGAGAGACATCAATGCATGGTTGCCTTTCACCTGCCTCCAGCTAAGGACCTGGCTGGAGACCTGGCTTGCAACCGGGTTATGTGCTCTGGCTGGGAATCAAACTAGCGACCTCTGGGTTTGCAGGCCAGCACCTATCCACTGATCCACCAGCCAGGGCTGAAACAGTCTTAATTAAACCTCTTTTCTTTGATTGGCTGGTAAACTCTTACCTTATTTCTGAAGATCCTACTCAAGCTTTGCTTTCTGTGTGAAGTCTTCTCTAACAACCTGGAAGAATGGACACTTATTTTATCCTGAAACTATAGTACCTTTAGTCTCTAACATAGCATTTATCCCACTGAATTTTAATTTTCAGTTTGTAAGTGCCTATGTTGGTTATTATGGTTGTGTTTTTACTTATCTTGGAAAACCTGGAGCCCTTGATCCATGTCCAGCACACAGTATCAGTGAATGTTGCTGAATGTAAACTAAATGTATAAAAAAGAATGTGTAGGAGGCACACTGAACTTTCTACTTAGAGGATCCCTTTTGAGGTAATTAAGTCCAAGCTCCCAACCAGTGCAGAAATCTGCATCTATTGCATCCGTAAGCAGTGGATATTTGGTATATTTATTTTAAATATTGTTCCAGCTAAATTTGTCATCTTTCATTTATCTTGACAGGAGATAGCAGTAATAATCAGTAATGGAAGTGCTTTTTCCTTGGGGCCTGAACCTCCACCCTCTTCTCTTAGCAACCAGCATTTATGTGCCTAAAATCCTCTTTTCTTGGTCTTTTACATGACATTTTCTCAGGATTAGTAATAGTTGTATTGACAATGAATACTTTCTAGGTTGAGAAGTCAACAGAGAATATCAAAACATGTGACACATTAATATTATTTTCAAAGTCGACACTATCCCACAACTGGGTGTTTCATGGAGTCACTGCTGCTTGGGTATTCCCTCCGATTATGTCACGAGAAAGCTCTCCTCTTGCTGAGTCTTCTTCTGTGACCCTGCCATGCATTTGTCAATCAAGTGGCCAAACTTGTACAATCCAGTTGCTGGCTTCCAAGTAATGCAATATGAAGAGGAAATTAAAAATAAATAATAACCAAAATGTTTTGTTATCATTACAAGGACAAAGAGTGTAGGCCTGTTTTAGAGGCACATCTCAATGATGTTACGAGGTGTAATTGATACAAGAATGATTGCAATGTGAATTTATCCTGCACCACTGTAACCAAAGCAGTCCCCCTCTGCCTTTCCTTCTTCCCTGTTGGAAAGTATCTTTTCTGTTCTTTCCACAACCTTCCCCCACCCATTAGGACCTTTATCATCCCTTGCTTATCCTCCCACAGCTGGAAGTTGGCTAGCTTTTGGAATAGACACTAGAGAGCTTGTGTTTGCATTTTTTCCTGCATGCCATCTGTTCACAGAATGAATTACAGTTGCCTCCAGTTAAAAAGCAGATTGTCTTGGCCCAAGGTCAGGAGAGAAGTCTCAACATCCTGTTTGACTGTTGAAAAGCTCTCCCCCATCCGTTCAAGACAGGAATGCAATCAAGACTTGGGTCCCTTGACTGATTCCTTTGACTATTGCTCTATCGGAAATTCACAAAAGCACCTCATCTTTTTCTGGTCTGGCTTTCTAATTCTTCATCTCAATGTGTGTTCTATTAGGCTCATCTTTTTAAAAATGCCTGCTGTCAGGGTTGATTTACTTTTAACTGTGCTTGTACTCAGAACGTTTAGAAAGATCTGAGGTCCCAATGAACATTAGTGTGGGTGAAAAGACCTATAGCTGTCATTTACCAAATCACGTTTGCAACATTTTGTATGTTTTTCTGTTTCCTGTATATTTATTGAGAGATTGGAGATCAGGGGCACAGAAAGAGAAGACAGTGAAGCTGAAAATTAAAATCTTTCCCAGATTGCGGAGCCACCATTTTGGAAGAGAAGTAAAGGGAGAAGTTGTATGTGTGATTGTGTGCATGTACATATGTACTGTATGTATACACATGCACTCATATAACTATCTGCATCATTCCAGAGCTTTGTATTGGCAACTAATAACAGAATTTTCTGTTTTGGAGGTCTTATTTTCATTCTAAAAGATTTATAAAAGTAGAACAGTTCTTTTGTTAGGTCCAGCCAATTACAGAGCAATGTGCCTTTTGCTAATAGAGATAAGTGGTTATTGGTGTAACTTGTCCAGGTGTGTAAAATGGCAAGAATGAGAATCAAAAGCTAAATTAAAAAAAATGCTCACTATCTGTTCCTTCACCTTTACCTTCCAGCGAATGGACTGAAAGGTTACTTGAAATCCTGAATCATTGGGCCAGTGAATGCATCTTCCTACGATTTCCTAATTTTCTAGTCAAGTGGCCTAACTTGTTTCCCTGATTCTTTTGCAATATATGTTCTGCAACAATGTCCTTTTTTGTATCATCCTTCTCATATGTTCACCTCCCTTCTTTTCAAGGTCCAAACTTCACAGGTCTAAATTCTAGTGATCCTTCAAGATACAGTTTAAATGTCAGTTATTTCATGAAGACTTCACATTAGCCGGAAACTCCAGGGTGGAAGATGACATTTTACATAAATGAAAAAGAATATGTACATATGAATGCACTAGGTATAGTATAGAGGGTTAGTGGGCATTAAGATTGGCAATATAGATTATAACCAGATAGTGGGCTACTTCGCACATCTGTTATAGATAAATTTAGGAAGAGATGTATTCTCATGAAGATTTTTAAAAATCAGAACAAAATTTTATGACTGAGTATAAAACCTATTGGAGAAAAGCCGGTCAGATACTACTAAGTATTCTAAGTCTTAACCACTCTGCTATACTAACCACTCGGTTATTGTCATGTGCTATGCGTTAGGAGCTTTAGGATGCTCTAACAGATCTGAATTATAAACCTGCCTTTACTGCTTTACTAACCATGTGACCTGGACCTCTCTTAGTTTCTTTATCAAATGAGGAAAATAGTAAGAATTTCATAAAGTTATTTTAAGGATTAAATTATATATCTATATAGTTTCCAGCCTATGCTAAATACTCAGTAATTGTTATCTATTTGTAGTATTATTAGTGTTAATATCAGTGATAAAAATGATTCCTTGCTTGAATTCTTTAATTCATATTTCTAAAAGGTCCCTGTACACAAACCTGTTAAATCACTCTTGGCTAAGACGCTTTTATTATACAAACACTCCCTCTCATAAGCAGAACTGTGCCCTCACCATCCTTCATTCTTTGCTCCACTCAAAGAAAACCCCTATGTTGAAGTCCTAATTCTTAGTACTTCGAAGTGAATTTATCTGAAGCAACATTTTTGTATGGAGATAATACAAAATGTGGGCACTAATCTACTAGGAGAGGTATCCTTACGAGTAGAGGGAATTTGGATACAGAAACGTAGAGAGGGAAGGCAGTGTGAAGACAGAGGGAGGACGGCCATCTACAAGCCAAGGAAAGAGACCCAGAGCAGAGCCTTCCCTCTCACCCTCAGAGGAGCCAGCTCTGCAGCCACCTTGATTCCAGATTTGTAGCCCCTCCAGTACTATTAGAAAATATGTTTCTGTTGTTTAAGCCCACCAATCTTAGTATTCTTTTAATAGCAGCTGTAATAAGCTAATACATGCTCCCAGTTTTCAAGGTATTTTGTTACCTTTTAAACAAATTGCTCCATCCAGTGCTGCAAATAATAACTAGATGAGGTAGATATTTAAAAGTAGACAGACCACCATATTAAGTAAAGACATTCCTGTAACATGTAGGTAGACTTACAAGAGCCTCTTAACAATCATCAGAGACATAGCCCGAGATCCTTGTGAGTCCCTAAATTTGTAAAGATGGTAGAGAATGGAATGTCTCACTGATGTGAATGTTGAATAGGCATGAAATTCCCTACATCACAGCCTCTTGGATATGGCCAGAGTGAACTTACAGTTTCCATTTTAGGAGTGCTCTAAAGTGCTGGGAACTATAAATACATCCTTGAATGCCAAAGATCTACTCACATTTGTAAAGTCGTAAAGTCAATTTATACGTACCCTAGTATGTGGGAATCAAAGACGTTATCTCACAGAATCATTACACTTTAATCCTTGCTAAGAATTAAAAAAAAAAAAAAGATTTTAATCAACTTTCTCATGTAACAAATGTGGAATCTGAACCCTGAAGATGGGAAATATTTTTGCTGAGGTTGCACAACTAATTTCAATTTTGCCTAATTTCAGTCTTCTTTTCTAGAATTTTAGAGAGAGAGAGAGAGAAATAGAGAGACAGAAAGAGAGACATTAAAGTGTTTCCCTCTCTCTTCTTTCTCTTCCGTTTTGGCTTTTACTACTCCTTCTTCTTGAGTTTCTGTGACTTACATGCACCCCTGCTTGTCCTTTCATCCCACCAGCCTCGGAGACTGCTTAGCTCCAAGCATCTCAATAATTCATTTCACACATTCTGAATGGTGTTGTTTTGACAAACAGCTTTTGAAAGTGAACTAAGGGAAAGGAAGGGTTAAGGGAATTTTGCCCAGGCTGGACTTCTTTGATTTAGGACAACATGATCACTCATAAAATAGTGTGAGATAATTATACCTTCTAAAATATATGACTCAAAAATAAATGCGTTTTCTGTGTGGGTGTGCAGGTGGTAATATGCAAGAAAAGGGGAAAAATCACAAAACAACCCCTCATTGTTACCTTTTCTTTGCTTCAATTTTTAGATTGGTCACATATACAGGGAACAATGTACCATCTATCATGAATATTGAGAATAATACAAATGGTTTGTTAACTTCATCATTCTCTGTATCCCACATCACCTGGTACACCTGGTTATTAATGGACCTAAATAAACATTTGAAAATGCTGTAACTTCCAGCCCTCTCTGTGAATCAAACTCATCTCTGAGCTTACCACATATAAACCAACACGATGCTCAGGTGCCACTTCTAGAAATTCTGAGTTATTTGGGCTGGAATGTGGACCATATATCAATATTTCTTTGAAACCTTTCCAAGTGGTTCTAATGTACAGACTGTTGAGGATAGATAAGTTAATGGTTCCATAAGCCAAGGTAACTGATGACTGATACAGATGAAATATAAGACTTCCTCAGAACAAAGACACTAAAATGGTAAGCAACCTTTTCCTGAGTTTAGACCTGAGAAAGCAGGAGCCTGGAAAGTAACCAGAGAAAAGCTAAAGGATGCTGCGCTGTTTTCTGTTCTTTTGAATATGTTTGACAAACCACTTTAATCAGAGAAAGTTGGTAGTTTATTGTGTATTGCTGAGCAGAGGTGGGCCAAATAATTCTCTGGCTTGTTTAATAAATTTCTTCTAAGCAAGTGAAATGGATTTGTATTTAATATAATAAAGTTCCTTTACATTGCTTGGTCTGAAGTTAGCAGGTTTAAATCTCAGACAAAGGGGGAAAGTGCTAGTTAGAGTGCAGATATTAGACACCAATGTGCTAATGAGCCAACTATGGCACGTAATCAATGTGTGAAAAATGGGTAATTCTTACTAATGTCCTGCTAATGTTGTCATAATGATTTGTCAAAGTACTAGGGCTAATTATTGCCACACAATTTGGCCCAAGTTCATTGGGATAATCCTGGAATTGTGAATAAAAACATACATTGCTTCTTTGCCTGGTATGGCTCAGTGGATTGAGCACTGGCCTGCGAACCAAAGGGTCACTGGTTCAATTCCCAGTCAGGGCACCTGCCTGAGCTGTGGGCCAGGCCTCCAGTTGGGAGTGTGTAAGAGGCAACCACATGTTGATGTTTTTCTCCCTCTCTTTCTCCTCCTTTCTCCTTTCTCTATAAATAAGTAAGTAAGTTAATAAATGAAACTGTTTAAAAAGCATATATTGACAGTTTGTCATCCAGTATTTTCCCATTTTCCTCACATAGAGATCTGTATGTCATTTTCTATACTTACACACTTCGTTTTTCTTTTATTTTTTCCTAAGATCTGTATTTCATCTTTTCTTTCTACTCCCCCTTTCTACTCCCCCTTTTATATTGTCCAGGCTGTTCTAGCTTTTAACACTGAGTACTGAATGGGAACTCAAAAATTCTAAGATCTAATCCTGGTTCTGCTATAAAGGCAAGTCATTTCTTTCCTCTGAGTCTGTTTCCTTCATTATTGGAATAAAGGAACTAGATAGAACATAGATGCCATTTTTGCTTTAAAATAATAGAATTCTAGATACCCCTTGCATGTCTGCTTGATGTTTTTGTCTATAACATCATTTTTAATCATGTTTATTTATCACTACAATGACTCATTTTTGAGCCATGAGACATACATGGATGCCTACTAATAATCAATGGTACAGAAAATGGAGTGCATATGCTATAGAGTTTTAGAGAAGTGAGGAGAAAGTAGAGACTTAGATATGAAAACATACTTCCAAGTACACAGCAAGATGACACTGCCACCTACAAACTTCCTCCTAGGGTAGTAATTCTTGTGGAAGAATTTTTCATTAATAATCTCTTAAATAATACATTATTCTAGCAGTGCCTTGGATCAGTACAGCATCTAGTGAAGAGCTCTGATCTGTTCTCATCTCACTTTACAATATTGCTGTGTGATAGTTGGAGTGGATAATAATTATTCCTTCTTTGTTGGTGGAAAGCAAGCAGAGGGGGATTAATAGCATATATAGATAGCAAATCTGCATTATGCATTACCTTTTTAAAGTCATCTATCCTTCAAGACTGTTCTGCTTGCCTGCGTGTGTATGTGTGTGTGTGTGTGTGTGTGTTTACTTTTTCAGCAAATGAAACTCAGCATAGTAAAGCACTTTGCCCTTTTCCACCTTAGAGTCAAATTAAGAAAGAGTGCACCTTTTACTCCATGAATAGACAAAAGTGAAATAAATTACACATTTGGAAAATTTTAAGATTATTGTTTTAGTTTACAAATATAAGCAACATTATTTTTCTTTAAGGCTATACAAAAATAAGCCTTAGGTCATATTTTGCCATTGGGTCATGGTTTGCCAACCCCTTCCCTCCTTAGAAGTATGTCCATATTGTATGATCCCGAGACTCTTGAGCCAACAGGAACACTAATGTTCACATTCAGGTGCATGGAACAGGGCATTACATATCATGATGCATTAAACTGACATGTAAGTTAGTCTCCAAGCTAGTCAACTTGACAAACATTGAAAATAAGACTCATTTCTTAGAAGGAACAAAATCTCCATAAGAAACAATATTTCATAACAGATTTCTAAATTCTGTCAAAAGCTGATCAGGGTTCCAGATAAAAGTTATTGTCCAGGCTGTTCTAGCTTTTAACACTGATGTGATTTTGAAAATCAATGCTGAAGTTAAAAATTTGTAGACTGAATCTTTTTTTCCTTTTTTATATTCTCACATAACTTCAGTGATGGTAGTTTTTCCCCTGAAAAAATATATTATTGTGAGAAATAATGAAAAGTGTGCCTTCTATGATACTAATATTCCTTTCCATTTTATCAGTGAGCAACTTGTATTCTCTTCATTCTCTTCATTGACTAAATGAGAAAATTTAGTCAAAAGATAACCGATATGCATGACTTTCATACACATATAATGCATACACACATATACATGCACACATACAAACACACAGTGCTAACATATATGCCAAGTAGTTAATACGTGTTTAATTGGACATTCCCAATGATCCATAGAACTATTGTATACCTGCAATAGAGAATGCTCAGTTGAGAGAGTCAAATGAAAATACTTTCTAGCAAACAACTTACTATGTTTTTTTTTTTTTTTTTAAATCTTCACTTAAGGACATGCTTATTGATTTTAGAAAGAGGGGAAGAGAGAGAGAGAGAGAATATTGATGTGAAAGAGAAACCTCTATCATTTGCCTCTAGGATATGCCCTGACTGGGGAAAGAGTGTACAACCTAGGTATGTGCCTCTATTGAGAATGAATCCATGACCTTCTGGTTTATGGGACAATGCCCCAATCAACTGAGCCACACTAGCCAGGGAAACCCCACCATGTTTACAATTCTTTCTTTCACTTATGTCTGACAAACCCAAAAATGGAATAACAACAAAACAATTTAAGTTTCTCTTTTAAAATAAAGCAAACATCTCTTGTCATATGGTATTGATGAGGGAGAATGTACATGGTATATTAAGTCACAGAGTCATTTATGCAGCGTGACCCCCACTTTGTTAACATAACCCATTGGTACGCTCCTTAAGCAACCAATTTTAACAGGCTTGAAGTATGCTGGTTCTCATGTTCTTCCATGGACATGTAAACATATGCATATGTTGTTTATTATTTTTCAGAATAAAAGGGAGAGAGGTAGAGAGGGAGAAAAACATCAATCAATGTATGGTTGCCTTTCACCTGCCTCCAGCTACAGATCTGGGTAGAGACCTGGCTTACAACTTGATTATGTTGCCCTGGCAAGGAATTGAACCAGAGACCTTCAGATTCGCAAGCCGGGGCCTTACCCACTGTGCCATCAGCCAGGGCTGTTGCTGCTATTAATAACATTATTTTACTAATGAGAAGACCATGGATCAATTAGTCTGAAGCAGTTGCTCAAGTTCATATGGATTGAAAGAGATTGTGTTGGATTTTAATCTTTGTTGTAAGCCTAAAGCCTTTGTTCTATCCTAAGTGTTGCTATCACATAAAATGCATGGTAGTATCCTAAAAAGGCTCCAAGGATATGGAGTTTTACACTTGGGAAAGCCAGTGATTATAGAATGCTAATTCAGAAATTCTGAACACAGAAGGAATCCAGGTGAGAGACACAGTTTGTGATGATGACTAAGTTTTGTCCTTTAATCCCACATTCCCTTGCAAGTGAATTCCAAATGATCTATGAATGACTATTTTCCTTGCTTGTTAAATATTTATAATCTCTGGTTAACCTGTTGACTACAAGTCTTTCTGACTGTTCTGATTGCTATGGCTTCTACCTCTGGTCAGGTATATGTATTTTTTCTCCTGTACCCTCTTTCTATTAAGGATTATTCTTAAATATAATTTCCAGTTTGATTACTGTTATTTCCACGCCTCATATTCACTTAATTCAAAGAGACTTCAATCTGTACAATCTTCTAAAAATCAAGTCACTTTTCTGCTTAGGACTTTTCAGTCTTATAGCTTTTAAAATAAAACTCAATTTTCTTCTTCAGCCAACAAAGATTATGCCTGACCTGTCCTTTTTCTAATTTCCAATAACATATCCTCTACTAGCTATGACTGAGCCTCGCTGTACTCTTGTTGCAATGCGATCCCTGAATCTCTGAGTCTGGGTTCTTATCTTTCTTACCTTCACAGGGAGTTTGCTCAGGCCACTTAATCACTTTCTACCTTAGCAAACTTCTTTAATTCCCACTATGGCACTGAGAACATATAGGTTATATACTTGGTTAAATCAATTAAAATTTTCTTTGTTTTTTATAATCACTGTAACATTAACACTTATAATCAATTATACAATCAAACTGTTCACTGATGGTGCTTTTAAGTCTTTAAAATATACTTTAAGTAATAACAGCATTCAGAATGCCTACAAACCTACAAATGCTCTTTGCAATAAGAGTAAATGAATTTATTTATATCATGATAGAGCTCATTATTGTTTGGTCTAACAATTACTGATTAGTAAAAACAACAGACTAAGCATAAATCCTGTTACATGTGTTACTTCTGCCACATATCCAATATGTGACCTTGGCTAAGATCAGTTTAATTTGCCAATTTCAATTAATTCATCTATAAACTTAAATTGGTGCTATTTATCTTATAGCCGTATCTACTACATGGACTGTGGACAGGAAGCCACTGTCAGAACAAAATATGAAGATACAGAATGATTTCCTATAGACAGTAGTGTTAGACAAGAGTGCATTTTATCTCCCTATTAGTTTAATCTGTATGTAGAATATATATTTAAAAATTGGGTTAGTATACTCAGAGGAGGAAGGAATGAAAATTGGTGAAAGAAATATCAATACCTTAAGCTATGCAGATGGTACTATTTTACTGACAGAAAGTAACAATGATTTGAAATGACTTCTAATGAAAGTAAAAAAGAAAGTGCCAGAGCAGGACTGCATTTAAATTTGAAGGAAAAAACTATGACTACAAAGAAAATGAAGATGTCAAAATTGTTAAAGATTTTGCCTACCTTTTTTCAGTCCTCAATTCAAATGGAGACTGTAGCCAAGAAATCAAAAGAAGGCTAATACTTTGCAGCATTGGAGAAGCCTTCAAGAGAAAAGATGTGTCGTTACAGACTATAACTAAAATGATCTAGACCCTTGTATTCTCAATTACTATATACAAGTGTGAAAGTTGGACAGTGAAGAAGGCTGACAGGGAAAAAATGATTCACTTAAAATATGGTACTGGAGTTCCATCAGATACTCTGGGCCACCAGAAAGACAAGCAAGTGAATCCTAGAGGAAATTAAGCCTGAAACATTGTTGAAGGCAAAAGTGACAAACATGAAGCTATTCTACTTTCAGCGCATCATGAGAAAACCGGGTTCTTTGGAAAAGACAACAATGCTAGGAAAAATAGAAGGTAGCAGGCAAAGAAGAAAACCAAATATGAAATGAGTTGACTCCATAAAAGAAGCCATAGGCATGAGTCCACGAGAGCTGAGCAAGACTATGAGAACAGGATACTGCAAACATCTTTCATTCATAAGGGGGTTGCCAAAAGTCAGAGATGACTCAACAGCACATAATACACACACCAGACAGAATAGGTGAGATAGTCTTCTGTTGAGGAGGTAGGAAGTTCTCATGTCAACCTTAGCACAATTTTTATAATTGTAACAGATAATTATTTGTATAATTAGCTTAATTTCTGTTATCACCATTAGACTGTAAGTTACTTGACATCAGGGATAGTATTTATCTTGTAAGACTATGAATCCTTTTTATCTAATTCAGTGCCACAAACAGAAGACTCTCAATAAAAATGTATTGAATTCCCAGGTTGCAAGCCAGGTCTCCAGCCAAGTCCCCAACTGGAGGCAGGTGAAAGGCAATCACACATTGATGTTTGTCCCCCTCTCTGCTTCTCTCCCTTGTACCCCATCTAAAAATGATAAATAAATAAATCTTTAAAAAATGTATTGAATTTAATAATTGCTTATGTTCTTATGAAGATCAAATAAGATGATATGTGGGATAGCTTTTTATGAATTCTAAAATAAACTACCATGTACAGTATTAAACTATTCTTTCCACTACTGTAAACACTTCTCATTCTTTTTCATATCCACAGAAGGAAGCCCACCTCTAGGGTCTATGGCCTTTAGAAAAGTTTTTTTTTCTTTCTTTCTATTTTATTTATTTATTTATTTTTGGTGGAGGACTCTATCTATGTGAATTTAAAAAGTTTGCCCCAAATTAGTGTGTTAACATCATTCTGGTAGCCTAAGCTTATATGATCCCTTAAAGAAATACTTTAGCAGTTATCAGGAGCAACTCACCAATCAGGCCACTCACTTGTCACTTGACCTGGCCATATTCCTAGTCTACTTTCAGAGTCATGAACCTTGAAGCTTTCTTTAAGACATCTGGTCAATTCTACACAGACTAGAGGTTTGCAAGTCACTGTGAAAGTTTACTGTGGCTGGTTTTAGGCCCTAGAGAGAGAGACAGAGAAAGTTTGAAAAGGTACTTCAAAGTTTATTTAGGTCCCTCTAGGAAACAGGGACTAGGTCCTGGCTCTGCTTTCTGAGGTTTGGGCTGGAAGAGCCATACTGACGCCTGCTGTAGATGCACTTAGAAAAGTGTGCTAAACTGTGCTCCTGTCTTTAATTCTCAATCAACTGGTTGTTTTCAAGCCAAATGCATTTCTGCTTTTTATTGGTTCAAGAGGATCAATGATGTTTTTCTAATCTGTTGGTATTGTGTGTGTGATAGACACACATATTCTTTATGAAGTAAAAAGGGTTCTGTGGAATTTAGATATTAGTAATCATGAATATCATGAAAGTAATAGAGGTGAAAGGAATATGACTTTGAAGAAAATGCAAGATATTAGTCAATAAATTTAATAGTGAGGTTTTATATGATAGGGAAAAGAGTATTTGAACTGGTAGGTTGAAGCTAGGAAGAATGTAAAGTAAAGCTTTGAAATTGTCTTAGAAATAGCACAAATACACAAGACAAATTTATTGAAGGACATCTTGAGATACAGTGTTGAAGAGTTGAGTTTTATTTAATATCTGTAGGAAGTTATAGACCATGGAAATTATTGACAAAAAATGGTTTTAGAAAGATTTATTTGGCATTAAGTGATGGATTACATAAATATTTATAGGTGCTAATTGACCCCATTGGGGTGTCTTTGAAATGTGTTCTTCAGCTTCCTTTGTTTTGGCATCATTAAAAATATCTAATCTGGAGATATTTAAATATATAAATCAAAATACTTGTGTTGTTAAATGGAAAAACTGCACTGAGAAAAACATGCTTAAATATAGATGGACTGATAATACAGAAATGTTCTTTGGATGAACCCAAAGAGCCATTACTAGCAAAAATTAAACTACAGCTTTCATCAAGTATTTGTGTAGCTTCAAGAACAAAATGTCAATCTTTCTACATCTCCTGATATAAGAAGTGCTGTCATTGTTCACATTGCCTTTTATTTTTGAAACATTAGGTCAAGCTTTGTGTGGCCCATGAAATTTTTTGTTATTTTATTATTTTAAATATTTTACAATAGTTTTATTATTTTAATATTTTCCATATTTTTCATCACATTTCATTCAAAATAAGAGACATGAGTTTCTTGCATTTGAAAAGTAGTAATTAGATCCAAGTAAATATTTCATCATGAGTGTATAAAATTAATCCATCCAGTGGGTGTTTTACCTTATTATGATTGCATTTATCAGAATTCAAAGAGTATTCCTTATAAGGAAGTGATAAGCCATACAACATTTAATCACAGTGCTTTCCAATTTACAGACTATGTTCCAAAAGTTTGTTGGCAAACATTATTCTAGCTAATTATTTTAAAGTTCTGAAGAGTAAATCCTGTTATATTAGTAGCAAAACTCCCTGAATATTAGTGAATTTAGTGTATTGTTGAGTCAAATAAAAATTATAAAAAGTAAACTATGTACATAGTAAAAAATACACAATAGTTATTTATCTTACAAAGGAAGTTATCTTACAAAGGAAGTAGTCTGAAGTGATAAGAAGTTCACATAAATGTCTACATTTTGAAGTACTTTTTAAAATTTTAAACAATTTTTATTAATATATTTTAGTTATTTTGCTATTACAGTTATCCCAATTTCCCTGCCTTTGCTCCCCTCCACACAGTACCCCATTTCCTCCAGCAGTGGGGTGCTTAGTTCATGTCCATGAGTCATGCATATAAGTTCTTTGGCTTTATTTCCTTTGTTCTTCTTCTTTTTTTTTTTTTTTTTTTAAAGATTTTATTTCATTATTTTTAGAAAGAGGGGAAGAGAGAGAGGCAAAGAGGGAGAGAGACATCAATGTATGGTTGCTTTTTACCTGCCTCCAGCCATAGTCCTGACTGGAGACCTGGTTTGCAACCTGGTTATGTGCCCTGGCTGGGGAATCGAACCTGCGACCTTTGGGTTCGCAGGCTGATGCCTTAACCAACTCTGCTACCAGCTAGGGCTTCCTTTGTTCTTAACATCCCCCTGTCTATTCTGTAACCACCAACGTGTACTTTTTCTTTTTTCCTTTCACATCCGGAAAATTCACCATTTAATTACTGCCTTCTGTCAGCTTCTCAAGTCATATCAATACAAAGTTTTTATTATTCCAAAATACCTACATTAATTTGTTTAAAGAATAACTCTTTTAAGTAATATGAATTGCAATATTACCAAACACATGCAAAAATATATTTATAGCCATACATATTTTTATACATATTTAAGGTGCATACTGGATTTTGAAGAGTTAATACAAAAAAATTAAAATATGCCAATAGCTTACGTAATTATTACAGGTTAAATGATAGTGTTTTATAAATATTGCCCCCACTGACTAGTACAGCAAAGTCATCATTGTTCATGCATGCACATTCCAGTCTATGCATCTTGCCTGACAGGTTATATTGATGTCCCATAAACTATTTCCATTATATTAACAATGGCTGGACTTTTCCCAGACAGAACTTGTATGTTCTTTAGCTAATCTCTTCTTTCACCCTGTTAAGCCTTGTTATTGAATTTGTTTTTAAACCCTACCTATGTACTTCCAATAGCACAAATTATGAACTTTGTGTTAGTTCTAGAATGTCTGTTTGTCCATTGCATAGCTACCTAGGCTTTTGGGATTTTTTCTGCTGAGGTAATTTTTTAGCTTATCAGCCATGAATTCATTTTATATGTTAAAATGCTTCTTGGTTTTGAAATTTACACATAGAAGGTTTACAGCCAACCTTGAAAATGTTTTTCACTTAAATTATATATATGCACACACAAACACACACATACACATATGTGTATGCAGGTACATACAATTATACATACATATTGTAGGTCTTACAAATATGGTTTCTAAGAATAGTTATAATTCTTATAATCTGAATTTTTTCTATGGTGAAAAAGGCATTCATTACTTCTCTGAAAAATACTACTTAATTAATAGAAGTACTCATTTCTAATATAGTCTGTCGTGGTGAAGCATTCAGTCACTAATTGTCCCATTCACTATGTAGTACTCATGGATAGCATATTATAATAAAAGCACCCAGCATAATTGGAGGCATTGTTTTTCCTTTTGGTTTTGAAATCTAAGAAGCCTAATTGGCTAGAACCAGGTTCTTCAAACTAGTTATCTTTTAGAAGAAACTTAAAAGTAGATTTAAAGCCAAGCTTCTCTAAATTCATTCAGCTATCTTGGGTATGTTTTATTGAACAAATCTAAATTATTTTTCTTTCAGTTGGTCTCTTTGTCTAATATCTGGATAATCATAGTCTGTTATGGAGATTTGTTATTACTTCTCACTTATCCTGTATTTATTCTTCTCTGTATTAAAAAATATTTTTTTTCTAAACTAAAATCGGGCTACATAGGTATTAACAAAAATGTTAAAGTGTTATTAGGGTTCAGAAGCGAGTCAGTATGACTCCTGCCCCACTCTTGACAATCACCTCTTTTGGAGTCATTAGTGTAAAGTTGCCTTTGGTCCCATTTCACTGTAGATTAGCATGGTTTTAACCCATCAGGGGATGTTCTCCATCTCCTCTGTGCACCACTACAAAACACTGTGGGCATCCCTCTGAGTTTCACCAGTGCTCTTCTCTAACTATTAATTAAATGAGAAATATTATTACAGCATTTAAAACAACCTATCAGGCAGCTAACATTTTCTGCCCACCTGCGTTTACCAGAAGCAATTTTGCTCCCACTCACTCACTTGTCACTTCTGTCCTTAGGTTAAGAGAATTTTCATCCAGCGTATTCTGAGATGGCATACAGTCACAGCAATTAGGAGTGTGTGTGGGGAAGCAAAGATAAGAAAAATTGTCAATAATTACTCTTGCTTGTAAGCAATAAGTTTCATAGGAAATGAAAGTCCAGAAAATGAATAAATATAAAAAAGGAGAAAGAAATATCTGTTCAGAGATATAAAAAAAAAATTTTTTTAACTTAGATCAGAAAGAAATACATTTGATAGGAAATAACCAAATAAAAGGAACACAAAAATATACAATATATTAAAGTCCTAATGTCTTTGTAATGGATGGCTGCCTGATTTTCCTTTCCAAGTATTTAGCACACTTATATTCCATACGGTGCTTAAGAAATGGATCCAGCCCTGGCTGGTAGCACAGTGGATAAGGCCTGTGAACTCAAAGGTCACTGGTTCGATTCCCAGCCAGGGCACATAACCAGGTTGCAAGCCAGGTCTCCAGCCAGGTCCCCAGCTGGAGGTAGGTGAAAGGCAACCATACATTGATGTTCTCTCCCTCTCTGCCTCTCTCCCTTCCCCTCTCTCTAGGAAAAAAAAAGAAAAAGAAAAAGAAATGGATTCATGATACTATATTAAAAATTCCAGTGGTTGTTGTGATTTCTCAAGTTTAAGCCTTGGATAAACATATTCAAGAAATATAGGATCTCACTGGGCTGTGTCCATACCTTTCACCCTTCTAATGAAAGGATTCAATTATCTTAACATTAATCTAATCAATTGCTGTTTAACAAGCTGTTAATGTCTAATGGGCCAACCAGAGGTACTTAGGTAAGGCATAGAGGAGTAATTGTTTCAGGTATAAGATATTCAATCAGCCTTATTCCTGAAATCTCTGTAATCAAATCTATCTGCCCCCCTCTGTCTCTCTTCATTTATATTTTGTGAAGGGTTAGGCAATGCATATGGCTGAAAAGCGACCCAGGAATACAAGGTGGTAGTGGTATGGAGTATGTATGTGTGTGCGTTTGTGTGCATGATTGATAAGAAATATCCAAAAAAGATTATGATTCTGAGATGGCAAAATAAATAGATTTTGCTTTGACACTTAGAATCATTTCCTAATCCCATGTACTCTTATTAAGGAAAGACAGAGAGGGTAAGCCCTAAGAGCATAGAATTGATTTACCATTTCTAAATTTCTAGCTCTTAACACCAGTAGTTACTTAGTAAATGATTTTCTAAATAAATAAAAGAACAAATACATTACTTCTCAGGCACTTCCTCCATACCTCCCTGGGGACCCTATGCCTGGATCTCTTTAATCCTTTGAAGCCTTCTTCCATGTTCCTTAAAGATTTTTATTCACTTCTGTAAAAATATGTGTGAGGAGGATTCTGAATGACAGTTATATTTGTAGTCAAATATGAACAACCATTTAGAGTCGTAAGCAGTGATAAATAGTCTGAGAAATCAGTACCAAAACCAATATTGTGGATGGAAAAATACACTGTTTCTCATTGCCTATCAATCCTGGCCTTCACCTTCATAAAAAATTGATGAGACTTAGAGAGAGATGTTGAAGTAAGATATTGGCCTCAAGAAAATCTAGTCTCTCCTGACCCACTTCACTAGAAAGATAAAAAGGAAAGGTTTACTTCAAGTAACTGCAGTTTATTGTGTAGGATGTTGTCTTGGAAGTTCGTCCTAAGGATTAAACCTAAGGAGACTCCTTGAATTCCTGCCTTCAAGGTATGTTTCCTGGTATTTTACTTTTCTAACACCTGGCTATTCACATTCCCGAAAAAAAAGGCTGCTGAAGGGGCATAGGTTATGCAGTATTTACGTAATGTAGGTACTTGGACCTCTGATCACTATTCATTGTTATAAGGATAATATGATTGATTTGCCACAGAGTGATTCCACAGTTCTATGTTGAAGAGAGACCAAGTCTATGTCTTTATAATTCTTTCTATTTGGTAAGTTTCAGCATCTTAATCCTATTTTTTAAAGATTTATTTATTACTTTTAGAGAGAGGAGAAGGGAGGGAGCAGTGAGGGAGAGAAACATCAATGTATGGTTGCCTTTCACCTGCCTCCAGCTAAGGACCTGGCTGGAGACCTGGTTTAGCAACCTGGTTATGTGCCCTGCCTGGGCATCGAACCAGTGACCTTTGGGTTCACAGGTCGGCACCTTTCCACTGAGCCACCAGCCAGGGCTTAATCCTATATTTATTACACC
Organism: Noctilio leporinus; assembly: GCA_004026585.1. NCBI lineage: Eukaryota > Metazoa > Chordata > Mammalia > Chiroptera > Noctilionidae > Noctilio > Noctilio leporinus. The sequence continues at coordinate 23,230 of PVIW01002704.1, read as the reverse complement.
AAAAATTCTATTCTTTTAATCCCCTGCTGATTCAAGTAGAGGCAATTTACCTATTGATTGATGGATCAATTAATTAAAATATGTTATACACATATTATAATTGTACCTTAGCTTAGAAGAGAGCTAAATTCAAAAGTAATACATCATAGTCTCTGTTCTCAATAGGTGTAAAATATAATTTGAAATATAATATTTCAAAATAACTATAATGGAAAGGCTCAAATAAATCCAAATTTCTCTTAGGGAAGCTAGAGTTTTCTTTCTTTAATTTAGTATGGCAAAAACACATTTTATACATGGTAAAGATATCAAAGGTAGACAGGCAGATATTTAAATACGGTCTAAATGTTTTAAGTGGACTCTTTATTTATATCCTACATAAACTCCAAAATGCTCTTTGGTGGATAAGAATAATTACTAAATTACATTATTTAAATCTACATTTGTTCTATTAACCATTCTTAGCTTTTTATTTGTACTTGTTGCTATTTTTGTAAATGTTCTAAAACCAGTAGCATCTATACTTAAAATAAAATGTTTGAACATCTCTCACATTTTTACTTTATGGTAGAGACTTTGACTCAGTAAACATTTTTGTAGAGAAACAGGTGTCTGCAAAGAATGTCTTTCATGTAATACATCACTCAGATCAAACCTTTTTAAAAAGCATTCCAACTGGTGAATTTATTATTGTTTTCTAGCAATGAGCATACCTAATGGGTTTCCTTTCTTTTTATTCTCTCAGATGTAATTTGGCATGACAAAGCTTAGGACTCCTGTTCCATTTCCTCTTGTGTACCCTTGCAGTTTTGGTTAGTGCCTTGTTCCTAAGACATCTAGATTGTTGTTATCCAGCTGCTCTCCTATATTCATGTATCTTCACTATCGAAGTCCATCAAATGCCTACACTCAATGAAAGCCTACATTGAATGAAAAAAGTTGGCCTGCCCAATTTTTTTTTCTTCATTCCTATAAACAAAACAACCAGCTTTTCCTTTGGTAAACTGCCACTCCTACACAACACCTGGTGCTGTTTGGGCTGTCAAGCCTGACACCTTCTCCACCTTGATTCTAGAGATGAGGCTGAACTGCTCGTCTCATCAGTTTAAAGGTGAAGCATGGTCATGTGAAGATGGAAAGTGATTGGAACTCCTGCATCCTAAGGATGGAAACTCAGGAGACTCTCTATGGGTTCCCACTTTCCGGCTTCCGGAAGCTTTTTAGGTGTTTTCTTAAGGCCTGGGTTGTTCAACTCCTTTTTTTTTTTTTTTTTTTTTTTAATTCTTTTGCTGACTTTATGCAGCTAGTCAGTTTCAATTTTTGATGTTAGCTCCAGTGAACATTTTTATTGCTTTCACTGAAGAGCATGAACTGATATAAATTTGTTTTAGACTGTTTTTAGAGTTCATTTATTATTTATTTATATTAGCTTTGGAACAAGATAATTGGGCCCAATGGTTATAAACCTCACCTAAAATCCATGCAGCACATACATAAAATTGGTCTTAAAAAAAAAAAATAAAACCTTTTCGTTTGTATACTCAACTATTTCTTAGATGACTGTACACTCTATATGAACATTTATTTTTATTACTGTGTATTGTACGGGGTGAATTATGTTTCAAATCTCCTAGACCCAGGCTTCTATGAATGATTTAGTTATTGCTGTGCATGGTTTTGGATTATCTACTTTAACTACTCTTTAAACCCATAGCTGTCACCCATTGTCAATATTTGAGGTAATCTCAGGATAAGCATTGTCCTTTTCGAACTTGAAAAGATTTTGGTATCATAAAGTCTCCAGTAATTTTACAAAATATTCATATTATTTTTTCAAAGAAATTCTGGTAATTTGCTTTTCAGGGAAAATGTTGAAAATACTTTTAAAGAAAATATAACCATTTTTTCTATTTAATTACATAGAGATTAATTAGATGAATAAAATTTGCTTTGTTTAATTATAAAATTCTAGTTTTGAATATTGACTCTAAAAATTCATATTGGGGTTTTCATACCTAATGTTTGGTATTTTGGTGATCTTGTTATAAAGTTAAATAAGGTCCTAACTCTTGATTAGGTCTATAATAATAAGAAACCAGCTTCCTAAGGGAAAATTTTTTAAATGATCTTTTTATATAGCAGTTCCTAATAACCAGGAATTCTTATTTAAAGAAAAAAAAAGAATTATCTTAAATTGCAAAACCAGACTGTATGGATTGGCTATTTTCCCCCTTATTGCAGATATTACTTGCGTCTTACAATTTAGAATATACAATATATGCACATACAATATGGAAAACAAATATATGTGTTGAACCCGTTATCTTATGTAGTGGATTTCATTGTATAGAACCCATAGCTAATTCAGCAGTTATTAGAAAATATAAAAAACAATTGTCTATTATTATGAAGCAAACAATATTTATAGAGGAAGGCTGGGGTATTAGTCATGCTATTTATATGTAAGTTATTGTGTACAATATACATTCAGTCTTCTGAATCTTCTTTTCCTCACGGAAACTCTCTCTCTCTCTCTCTCTCTCTCTCTCTCTCTCTCTCTTACACACACACACACACACACACACACACACACACAGAGGATAGTTTTTCTGCAGCCCTAGGGGTCTTTGGTAGCTTTATTCATTTTTCCCTTAGAATTATAAAAGCACTGATGATGCCCACTGTTCCTATTTTTTTGAAAATGCGTCGGTATTAGATATATGATTGGTCTTTCTTTTTGCAGATTCTTAAGTCAATTTAGCATAAAATACTGCATTTACATGCAACGTCCAATTCACCTTTGAACTTGAAGGATCTCATCAGTCCCTCTGAGCTCTAAATGTTTTATGGTTCTGTGACTCTAGGTACAGGGAAATATTTAAACCTTCTGTTGTCAAGGCCACTAGAGCTATGTATAATTCTATAAATTCAACAAAGACTAATTCACAGCAAGACTTCTGACAACTGTCAGAGCTATGACTCAGATGGTTGTGGAAACAATCACACCTGAAACAACTAAGCCTGGTGGGAAAGTTGTTTCTAAACAGTATCAACACCATGAAGGCCTGCACTTTGCATGGAAGTATCTGATCTTGAACGCCTGCTGTTGGCTATGATCTAGGGATAGTTTTAGAAAGAATTTATGGTGGAAGGGATAGGATTTGGGTATGAATGGAGAGCAAGACTATTTTATTAGTTTAGATGACTTAAAATGTTCCTTAATCAGGGTTAAATTTAAATATTGGTATTAAGTGGCTCCAGCTTCAAAGGTTAAAAGAATATGGTGGGATAGTTCTAGTAAAGCCTGATAATATTCTTTTCAGCCAAACTCTATGACTGATAGTGTAGCTGTTAAATTCAGTAAAAATAAATCATTGAATGGATATGCAGTTGAGGTATCATAGAAATTCTTCTACAATGATTTTTTTAGCTGTTAGACTCAAATGATTATTTTCTGAGTGGCTCTAATAATGTGTAATTCCATGTTTGTATGAATGTACTCAAATCTAAGAACTTTCAGGGAAATTTACATAACTATGCCATTCCATGTTAAAATATGGCATGGAATATTAATTATATGACTTTTATTACATACTTTTCTCATACCTACCCTTATACAACTTTTCTCCCATTTTTGTATTGGGCTAGATAATAGCAGGAGATTTATGCTATCCTAATTTTAGCCTCATTTTAAAGATTGATATATAATAATTCAATTCAGGAGAATTATGAAGTGTTCTATCCATGCACCATATTATCTGGGGAGCTGTGGAGAGACCCAAATTAGAAGGGAAGACTTGATCCCTGACTTCAACAAGTCCTGTTAAAGAAGCAACACTTGTAAGCATAAATCAATTAAATAATAATACCAAGATAGTTTATAATAAACTGCTAAATTAAATATAAAGTACCATAATGATATGGTTCAAACTGTAACTCTTACAGGCAGATCTAGCCAGAGTTAATTTATCATTTTGAATAATTCAGCAAGAGTAAAGGAATATTATTTATCTTTGTCTGAATTTCCTCAGCTAGGTCATCCAACTCTTTTTATAACTTAGTCACATTCCCAGGAATGTGACATTATTAACCCTCCTTTCCACATGGTTTATCTGCAGCTGCATCTCAGTCTCGTGATCCTTATTTTGCTTAAGTTCCCAGGTTAACCAGAGGTCAGCTAATCACTACCAGAAGACTGAAGGTACAGAGCTGAGCTGAATAAATTCTAGAAGGTGAACTATATTCTGATCTTAATCAAGTTGGATATGAAAATTCTATAAAAAGAAGCAAGTTTTTATGTGTATGGGCAAGTAATAGCAAAGGGATGAAACTAAGTGGCTGTAAATTTAGGATGGTGTTTGAGCTTTCCACATTGGGGAAAACCTACGTACACATCCTAAGAGATCCCAAAAAAATTGTTTTACTGAATCATATAGTGAAGTAAAACAATTGATGCTGGTTGGAAGTGGAATACACATGAATTAAAAAAAATAAGTAATTGATATGTTTTATAATTAGTTACAAGAAAACTTGTTAAAATGAAATCATGTTTTAGAGATTAAAGAGATAAATTTCAGTTATTTGAATGTTTTACTTTGAGGCACACCATGGTCTCTGCAGACACAGGTAAAGGACTTATTACTGTATCTTTTATCTAGCAGAATGTTTCCATATGCAGATCAAAAGTTCAAAGGGAACTTATTTAATGAGATATCATTATTCTCAGAGCTGTCTCTGGCTGATACTGTAAACAAGGCTGGTTGGCCTTTTCCCAATCCTGTCCCCACCAATGACTTCTGTCGGTGATGCACCTCACTTTCTCTGTGCACTGCTCTCCATGTGAGGCTCTTAGTTCCCACTAAAATGCTCCCATGCTAGTTGGCCTGGAAAGTTCCATGCTCTGGATCTGTCTTACCTTCTCCTTTCCCTTCTCAACTCTATCGTCATATACATCTCAGAACCCTATTCTCTTTTTTAAAAAAAACATATTTTTATTTATTTATATTTTAGAGAGGGGAGAAGGGAGGAAGAGAAAAGGGAAGAAAGAAAGGAGGAACACCAATTAGTTGCCTCTCAAACTCACCCCAACTGCAGACTGAACCCATGATCCAGGCATGTGGCCTGACCAGCAATTTAACCAGCAACCTTTTGTTTTGTGAGACAATACTCCAACCAACTGAACACATCACTCATGGTGCTGCCCTCTGTTAGATCATTTGATAATCATAATAACCAATCGCACATTGATGTTAAGTGGACATTAATGGAATTAGGTGTTCTCTAAAGGAGCCACCCCCCTGTTGACAATTAACCTTAATTGTGCAAATCTCAGAGATGTCAAAGAGTATTTTTAAGACAAGTGGAACTATCCACTTCAATTTTTAGAGTAATTGTCTGCTTTCTCTATTTGTACATATGTCCAAGCCTGATTAAATTTTAACCAAATTAATAGAGCTGATGAAGGATCATGTCTCAATGACTGAAGAATTTAGTTAAAATTATCTCTGAATCATCACTGATATTTTTACACTCTTTTAACCTGAAAGAAGATGATATACAGCTGTTGCTGATGTTGGCATAGTTAAAGAAGGAACTGATTGGTGTTTGTGCCTGAGGAAAAAAAATGATATAATTATTTTGTTTGGCTTCTAGTTAATACTATCTTTGAGCAATTTCAAGAATGCCAAGTCACATATGAGCCAGAGTAGCCAACTGGAAGGGGATGGTACTGGATAATATCTTCCATGTTTTAGCAACAATACATATAAACAGATAACAGCTTTGGGGGCTATGCTTTTCTTTATGTAATTAGTTCATCATTGCCATTTATTCACATACAGTTTCCAGTGGCATATTCTTCTAATCATTAGAAAGAGTCTGTTCAGTCCAGGCAGAGGAGGTCTCACCCTAGCCAGTTGGGAAAGGGCATAGTACATGTAATGTGAGAGCTAAAGATGGATAGGTTTCATATGTGAAGATGATGCTGACTCTGAAAAATTCTTCAGGATCCTTTCTTGACATAGCCAAGGCCATGCAATTCCCCCGTCTGGTGCGGGAGATAGTTTTCCATTTCTCAGTGATGCAACCGAGGTGTCATTCTGTTTCTGCTTTTTTCAGATGTTTACCTTTTGATCACTTTCCTGTTTAACAGCACCTCCTCCAGAAGCTAGGATCTATGGAAGAAACAGATAGAAACCAGTTGTGTTGTGTGTAGGACACAGAGGTGTGCTGCCTTCAGCAGCAGCAATGCAGGTCTTTCCTATGTTTCCTTCCTCCAAACCCAGACTCCCTAGTTCCTCCTTCCTTTATGGGAACTTTTTCCATAGACTCTCAGGTAGTCTTCAGGGCCACAGCAGGAAACTTCTTTACAAAAAGTACTGAAGATATTCTGTTGGTAAATCCGCTGGAGATACATTGGTATAGAGTATGTTGTCTTAGCAGTTACAACCTGTGTGTCCTTAGCCATCATTTAACCTCTGTTGGCATCAATGACTTTATCTGCCAACTCTTGGGTAGTTCTTGAGTGATATACACCTATTTCTATTCCATTGGTATTTATTGAATGCCTACTATGGGCTGTTATGAGGAAATTGATTAATCTTGATTTTGAGCTATTTTGCATCTGCCCACTTATTTTTTTACTTATTTTCTTTGTTTTTATGTAAAAAAATAACATTTATCCTAATAAAATGTATAAAGATGTATAAAGAAGGCATAAATAACCTCCCCCAACCTTACCCCCTCCTCATCTCTCTTCCTGAAGCAATTAAGTTTAATACCTTGGTGTATTCTCTTTTATACCTTCCTTCATGTTCTTACAAATATATAAACATATGCGCATAATCAGAAAATATAGACCTTTCCTAGCAAGCTGAGATATACGATCACTTTAGATATCTTAGACTTTCATTTTCTACTTTTGCCTACATAAATACTTCAAAGTCTACTTGCAAAAAATCTTAATATGTAATGGACAGTAATATTTTCCATCTCATTTACTTCTTTATAGCTGTCATTCTCTGTTCCTCTTTCCTTCTCTCGTTCAGTGTTTCTTTTTTATTTTCCCACATTGCCATATTCCTCCACTCTCAACGTACGATAATTGTACTTCTAATTTTTAAATTATAAATAGAAGAAAAAAGATCACCTTATGTTCCCTGTTAGTTTCTGGGGTTCAAGTATGGATGGGCCATGTGGCAATGGTCCTGTCCTTTTGGTTTTGATCTTACTTGCCCTTTTTGTACTGGCTCATTACCTGCCATTTTTTTCTTAAAGGTTATTATATGGCTTGCTTTTAAAATAGAAACCTTTATAAATCATGAATAAAAGTAAGTCTAATTATTTTAAAGGCAGAGAGATAGAAAAGAGAGAGACTGAACTAGATAGTAAGAGCAGAAAAAAACAGGACTATGCTGATGTGACTAAATCCTTCAACCACAGTTAGTGTCATTTCTCTATACACATATTGTTACTGCCAACCATGTTCATGTGCCTGTAAGTCTACAAAGAGCCAATACTTGTTCTGAAGCAATAATTTGAGTTAACTACCAACTGTGAATATGCTTCTTTAAGGTAAGGGTGAGGATAAAGAAAAAGAGGTTAAGTCCTGTATACAACAACAAAAGATTGACTTTGATCATCAAAGCTCATTTCATGAAGAGTTAATGAAAGGAAGGATTGTTATTATTATGACTTTATTCTATCTTGAAAATATAAATTTATCCACTCTTTAGTGCTCAATGCATAGCCCCAGGTAAAATTAGAAAGTGTACTTGCCCTGTATTCTTCCAGCTGTACCAAATTTTTCTTGCCATTGTGGAAAGTTGATTTTCTGTGTTAATGTTTCATTATACATAATAGCATTATTTGGATATACAATTTTTGAAACTGTACATAAATAAATAATTTTTTAGTTTACTTATCAAGTCCAGGAAATGATTTTAGGGATAGAAAGATTTGTTATATTATTTAATCTTACTCTGGTAAGTAAATGAACATACAGATTTAAAAGTGTTGAGAGAGAGAAGGAGAAAATTGAGGATATGTCAGGAGATTACTGTTCTGGGGTACATATGGAACCCAGACCAGACATATAATAGGTACTTAATGAATGCTTCTTGGATGAAATAATCCTCAGGCTTCTTAAAATACCTGTGTTACATATAGCAATACACATAGCCTCTCTGGTTTAGTATCTTCTGCAAAAGAAAGGTGTTAATGATCTGTATGGATCATTTCATCTCTAAAATTCTGCAATTCAAGCCCTGGCTGGTGGCTCAGTGGATTGATGCTGGCCTGTGAACCCAAAGGTCACTGGTTTGATTCCCAGCCAGGGCACGTAACCAGGTTGCAATCCAGGTTTCCAGCCAGGTCTGTAGATAGACGCAGGTGAAAGGCAACCATACACTGATGTTTTTTTCCCTCTCTGCCTCTCTCCCTTCCCTTCTCTCTAAAAATAATAAATAAAATCTTAAAAAATAAAATAAAATTTTGCAATTCATAGTGATAATAAAAATAATGTGAATTAGACACAAATTCCCACAGATTCTCAGGCAAGCTATAGAGTTATTTAAATTTTACCTGGTTAGTAATAAGATTCAACTAACTGTTTGAAAATAAATAATCTGTGAAAAAATTGCTACGTGGCATATCTGAAATTTTATGGCCTATGTTTTCCTCTAAGACTTTTTATGGTGGCATGGCTTATGTTTAAGTCTTTTATCCTAGGGCAAGGCAAATAAAAGAATGAATAAACAAGTAGGACTACATAAAATTACAAAGTTTCTGCTCAGCTAAAGAAAACATTAGCAAAATAAAAAGGGAACCAACTGTATGGGAAAACATATTTCCCAGTGATACTTCTGACAATGGTTTAATCTACAAAATATATAAAGAACTGTATCACTCAATACCAGGAAGACAGACAACCCAATTTTAAAAAAATGGGCAAAGGACTTGAACCAATGCTTCTCCAAGGAGGAATTACAGAGGGCCCATAGGGTCCACATAAAAGGATGCTCAACATCACAAGTCATTGGACAGATGAAAATTAAAACCATAATGAGATACCACCTCACAACTGTCAGAAAGGCAATCATCAACAAACAAATATACAGAAAGTGCTGGTGAGGGTGTGGAGAAAAGGCAACCCTGGTGCACTGTTGGTGGGAATGCAGACTGATGCAGCCAGTATGGGAAACTGTACAGAATTTCCTCAAAAAACTAATAATGGAGTTGCTTTTTAATCCAGTGATTCCACTCGTAGGATTATACCCAAATAATCTTGAAACACCAATTCAAAATAGCCTATGTACCCTATGTTCATAGCAGCACTATTTACAATAGCCAAGTCCTGGATCAAAGGATCAAGAAACTTTGGTACATTTACATAATGGAATATTATGCAGCAGGAAGAAGGAACTCCTATCATTTGTGATAGCATGGATGGAACTGGAGAGCATTATGCTTAGTGAAATAAGTCAGGTAGAGAAAGACAAATATCATATGATCTCACCTAATATAGGAAATTAATGAACAAAACAAATGAGCACAGTAGAACCAGAGGCATGGAAATAAGGAAAAGACTGGCAATGACCAGAGGAGAAGGGGGATAGGGAGAAGGAGTGAAAGAAGGGGAAGAATTTAGTCAAGGAACATGTATAAATGACCCATGGACATGGATAACAGGGTGGGGATTGACTGTAAGAGAGAGGCTAGGGTGGGCTGGGCAGCGGAGAGTTATGGGGAAAAATGGGACAACTGTGATAGAAAAACAATTAATTAAAAAAAGAAAAGAAAAGAAATCATCTGTTTTGGTAATAGAAGAAACACTTTGGGCATACATGTGCACATAAATTTTAAAAATCTCATGAAGTTGGTCCGAAGGTTGCGGGTTATTGTTAAGCTGATTAAAAATCTCATTAATGGTACGTCTAACAATGAAAAGTAGCATCCATCTTCTTGAACTGCTTATCTGTAGTGTTATGGTTTTATATAATTAAAAGGTAATTTTCTTTTTCATAGATTTTATATGAAGTTCAAGACTGACAATTTTAGGATGTATATTACTTTTAATCACTTACACTCAGACTTTTAAATTTGTAGAATATTTTCTGGTTTCTTCCTTCTTCTCATTTCAAAATGCATACTTCTTTATATTATGTGTGTGGCATGTTGTATTTATTTATTCACCAACTATGATATCCATAGTTAAGGAACAATCCAGTAGGAAGCAACCGATAGTTATCATTTTCCTCAATTGTGTTTCCTGTTTCTCTATTTGTTTTCTTTTCTTTTTTTCCTTCCTTTTTTTAAAAAATTAATTTTATTGTTATTGTATTACACCCATCCCCTTTTTCCTCCCCTTAATCACATAGTTATACCAGCTGCTCTAGGCTTAATATCTGGACTAGCAGCTGACAGTAACATGCTGAACTTTAGGTAGGTATGTAGGTATTAACAAGATAGTTTTTTCTTCCTCAGATTAGCCAAAAGTAAACAAACAACAGAATTTCTAAAAGGTAACATTATCTGGTAATGGGGGGGATAAAAATCTGAAAACTGAAATTATGGAAATTAATGATAGTGTGAGGACAGTTTTACTACTGAATGTAACCAAGTATTCACCACAGTTTGCCTATTCCCAGGAGTCACTGAAGACATCCATTTTAACGATTGCATTCAAGTAAGGTAGTTATTTCTCTGTTCACTTACAGAAAAGGGAAGAGTAATCTACCCTGAGTTCTGAACCTTGGGATAGACATTTAGTGTCTCTCGTGGCTCCACATGACCTCTGCTCTGAGGGTTGACAGCCTTGAAGGGTTCTAATTTCTCCAAATTTGCAATAATAAAATCATTTTATAACTATAATCATGATGATAATGATGACAACAGTAGGTGAAGGTTGACCTTGCATATATGGTTGACCTCTTACATAGCTACATATTTCCCTTTATAAATCAATGGAATCAACCTTTTCCATATTTTAATGCACTGACTTCTATTTAGTTTTCAATAACTTAACCTCATTAAGCAGAACAGGCAGATAGGTGGAAATCTCCTTGAAAGCAGAGACCATGTTTATTACTTTAACCTGAGCAGTTGGCATGGTGCCAAGAACAGTATTATGCTAGGTATGTATTTGCTGAACAAATAAAATATGTACATGCATGCATTGTACACATACACACAGTTATTGCCATCTATTTGTTTATAGCCTAAAGGAAATTAAAGCAACTTTTAAAAAACATGCTTGCAGTGAATGATATAAAAATCAGAGTGGGGTCTAAATAAATGTAAGGAAACCTAAGTATCTCTTTTCCATTGTTCTCTGCTAGAAACTTTAGAATTAGCCTGGCCTGGTTTCGGATGTTGCCTGCTAAATGAACGGTGTAAATATGTATCCTCCTAATTTCTTCTTCTTTAACATCAGAATAATAACACTTACCTTTCATGGTTGTTGTATGGATTAAATATATTTCATTTCTGAGGTCCCTGACACATTTTGTATCTAGATAAATAGTTATTATTCAATTGTTATAGAGCTGGCATGAGAATTATAGTTGGGGTATTCTGCAGTAGATTTTTCTAGATGTTGGCCTTAGGTGCATTTCAGATATGACAATTATAGGAGGTGGAATGGAAGAGGCTGGAGGTAGAGATGTCTTCAGGAAGTAAGGTGTAGTTAGTGTAGGTTTATAAGCACAATGAAATCTTTGTTGAACATTTTCTCAAATTTCTTTGAAAACTTATAATGAATTGCAATACAATGTCCTGGCCACCCCCCGCCCCCCACTCCACTTTGGCTATTGATCAGTTATTCTACTTTGTCTTTAGACTTCTTGTCCCACAAGCCATAAATGATTAAGATAATTCTGGGTTATTTGATTTTTCTTTTACCAATTGCCATCTTTCTTTCACTCAAATCTTAATGCATATCTATTGTCCGTATCTATGCAATCACAGTGGAGTTAGACTGAAAACACAAGTACAGTACACCATTATCTAATACTTGTAGCCAATCCCTATGGCAAGACTACCTGGTATTGAATGAGGTATGGTGGTACCACTGCTCAGATGTGATCATAAGAGCCTGATAATTTTTGTTTGCTTATTTACAGTAACTACATGAGCTTATCAGTCTGTAATTCAAATCCTTATATATCTTGAAATCTTGTTTTTCTGCACAATTGTTGCCTTTAACTTGTAACAAGGAGATATTCACACATTATGTAACTGCTCTCTTTCTCATAAATAATAAATGTATGCACTCATATACAGTAAGGCTATAATTGAAATTACTCAGGTGCGTTTGAAGAAACCATGTGGCTGAAGAATCCCTACCTAGATGTGGTTGAAACCAAAACAGACTCTGCAAGCTGGTTCATCCTGTTTATCTGTGTAGTGCAGAGTGACCCACGTTCTGCGTTTGGCTTTTGTGGTGTGGATCTAGGCCGTGCCTCTTGAAAGTAGGCTAAAATAGTTCTTATGCTTGGCCATTAATAATCAGCACAGAGAGTTGCACCGTCAGTCACCCCTGAGTGACCTGAATCTATCATAAAGAATGCCTGTGGACAGTAGTACAAGTGATTTTATACCCAGCATGATGCATTTTACTGACCACGTTAGGTTAAACTGGCTGCCTCCAGTAACTATCTTGTTTCCATTAGAGCACTTGTATTGGGAAATAACCTGAAACTTAAAAAGCTATTTTCTTTGGTATTAGAATATCAATAACAAGTGGGCCCCGGTGATTATTATATTGCTTTCTCATTCCCATCCATCCTTTCAGGCCAGTTGCTGGCAGGCCTAGGGTGGGTTTTTAACTCTGCCAGCGTTTCATATATTCAGGGTCACAAATAGGTTCTCTCTGTAACTTAGGGGCTCTTTAGTGACCCATGTTACACTGTGTTTGCTCTGTAGCAGATGTCTGACTCTTTCAAGTCTCCCCTGAGCAAGATATACTGTCTTGCCAAATAGATCACAAGTAGGTGCAGGAATTCACATTTTCTTCCCTTTCACTCCAGGGATCAGTGACGGATGGTCATGGAAGTTGGGTTTGATTTTTTTTTTTTTTAAGATTTCCCCCTTTTGTTTACTAATGTTACATACTTCATCACTCACTTTGTTCCCAAATTGTGTCTCCCTGGTATTGTAAAAACTTAACACATAATGGAACAACTTGTCATCTCTTACTTTCTCACATTTTCACTTTGGAAAGAATCCATCAATATTGACTCTTGAATCATGAAAATTGATCCTACAGTCACTGAATTATAGAGTCTTAGAATGTCAGCACTAGAAGGGAGCTGTTATATTTCTCTTGCATTTATGCTTTCAGCAGGACGTGCCCTGGTTCATTACAGCTGCATGAAAATTTCCCCCAGAACTTCATGTTAAAAAGCATGCCACAAGCTCTTGATGTTTGGTATTTTAACATAAAACCCTAAATATCTATTAAATAGAACCCATTCAATCTCTAAGACTATGCTGCATCTATTTTAGCAGCTTGGAATGGTACATTGGGCACTTTCAAATACTAGCATTTGACACTAAAAAGCCCAGGCATTGTGACTTGAAGGACACAGGGATGTCCTATCAAAATATATTTCTCATTTACTGGACAGAGAGGCCTCATTGTGGGAAAAAAAGATATTGTCTCTTATGTGTCAGAAATATATTAAACTGTTATCTTACAGACTAACATCTTGCTATAAATTGGTTTAGATCCTCCATTTTTTCTCTATTGTTTCACTTAGAAGAAGAAAGTTCCTAGAGACAGATAATCAAAACAAGATTTGATATGGGTTCTGGAAACAAGGGTGAGAAAATTAAATTTTGACCAAAGAGCATAGTAATAGAGACCAGTGTTAAGAAAGGCACTAAAATTTCATAAAATTTAATTGTTCCCCCTAACAACTCCCAACTGCTCAAATTTCTCTACAGTAAGATTAAGAAGAGGGTCTGTCCAGTAATCTCCAACAACAACATGGCAACTGTTAGGATAGTTGATATCAGGAAGTGATTTTAACTACTAACTATGTACTGAGGATAAGCCATCACCTCTTTGATATTTTTCATAGTGTTTTAATATTGTTGCTGTTGTTTTATATTTATATAACCCTTTGCCCTGAAGAAGATTAGACTTTCCAAATTTTGACTTAGTGCTATGCCAGCTCTGTTTGTCATTGCTTATCCAGCCAATATATATTTTGCTTCTCTCATCTTTTCCCATAAATACATCATTCCATTTCTTTAATCATTTCAGTGCTATCCTCTGTGCTCAGTCCAATTTCTCAACACATTTTGAGTGTTGAAAGGCTTGATGTTGTTAAGTTTAGCCATAGCAGAGTTAAGGAAAATGAGAGTCATTTCTCTATATTTCTGCTCTGCCCTAACATAATGGATCATTGTACTCAGTTCAAAATAGCATTAGCCCCTCTGACAGCCATATCACATGGCAAACTAATATCTAATTTGTTTCCCGTTATCAGCTTCAGATCTCCTTTAGTGTTATTACTCTCCAGGTTTCCTCTGCACATTGGGTTATTTTGCTCAAGATGTATTGGTTTTCATTTTCTAAGCTGAATCTCATTTTGTAAATTTTGAAACCTATCACTATCATCTTTGGGTTCACGTGTATATCATCTTTGAGCTTCTGTGATTCCTGCCATATATCTTACCACCTGCAAGTTCCATTAATGACCTATTTCCACTCATTTCCTAAATAGGGAATTAATAACACACAATAAAAATAGCCCCAGGTCAGTTTTAAAGAGGTATTAAGATCTGAGATAAGAATACCCCAAAAAGAAAAATATTGGTTTAGTACTATTTTCATAATAACACAAGTATTACTTCTGCTCTTTTCCATGTTGAATTATCTGAGTTAATGAAAAATGGAGATTTCAAGAGTTTGATAATATATATTTTTATGGAGAGTACAGTTTACCTATGTATGATTTGGAGTTGTTAAAACAAAAATCACTGTAGCAGGTTTTTAAATGTCATTATCTCAGTTACTTAAAGGCCATCTGGATCCCTAAAAAGGATCACTTAAGTTCTTTCCTCTGTTTGCCACATGAGTAACCAACCAGCATCTCCTCTTATAGAACTACTGATAATGAACATATACAGCCTATCAGAAGTATTTTCTTTCTGTACATTGGAAGGGCCAAAGAAAATTACAAAACATAGTCTTAATTGAGTATGTATATGTAGTGTCATTTTTGGGTGTGTAGACATGAAAAATTGAAAATGGACATTGACTTGTCATGAGAATACCTAGGTTCTGAGGTTTGCTGAGCAATAAGACATTATAATAATAGAGCCTTTGGAACTATATTTGCCGAGTCTTGTCTGTCAGCTGTGTGACAGATGTACATTTCTATTTTTAATATGTACGTACAGGCTATGGTTAGTAACAAAATATATTTTCTAACATGAATGCTATTATTATATGAGTGTCCAATGGTTGTTTTATATATTTTTAAAAAGGTCATCACATTGATGACCTTCATTGATCTGGAAGAAATATTTCAAGTGTATCATCTATGTAAGAAATTTGTTTGGGTAGACAGATTCTGTAATCCTCTTTCTCCAACATGAGATTTATTTGCCATGGCTCTGATGCATTCTATTGATTTCCCTCAATCATAAGAGGTAATGTTTTTGAGTTCCACTGAGATATTTGTGGATCTTTGATATTTAGTTAAAGCAATGTCAGTGACAACAATAACAAAGGTAATAGCAACAACTACTTCATTTTCACTGTAGTACAGGCACTGTGCCAGGCACATTTCTAGATATCCCTCTTTTAATACTTACCACAATTCTGATATATACTTTTCTATTCATTTGCATATTAGAAATCTGATTTTCTGAGAGCATGAGTAAATTATGCAACCACACAGTTTTTTTTTTAAACTTTATTGTTGTATTACATCCATCCCCTTTTTGCTCCCCTCTGTCCCCCTCCCCACCCACCCATTCCCCCCAAAGTCAATCCCACCTGTTGTCCATGTCCATGGTTCCTTTATACTAGGTTCTTGTCTAAGCTGCTCCCCTTCTTTGCCTCTGCCTCCCCCCTCCCCCCAACCCCTTTCCCCCTGACCACTGCAGGCCTATTCC